>OX578151.1:34314647-34914647 GCA_951213105.1 Amaurobius ferox
ATTTTTACGGCAGTTATCGTGCTAACGGACAGACAGACAGAATGAGCAAAGTCATAAACACTTTTCAACTTTGTTGTAAAATGTTAAAAATATTACCGAGGAATGTATCGCATTGTAGGGATGTTTAAAACAGGCAATTTATATTTCAATGCCGTCATTTGAATGAAGTTAATTTTTTTCGATGAAGTTTTGAGTTTTCAAATATAATAAATTAATGTAGTCTTGTGATAATTTTAAAAATATTACCGAGGAATGCATCGCATTTCAGAGATGTTTATATAAAATTGCATTGAAGTTGGAAAGTGTTTCATAAACAATGCTTTATGCATGAGTGATTTTTCTTGCTTTTAAGATGATAGTGGCATCTTCTTTGAATCACAGGACATTTTCAGAGTTTTGTCGCAAGAATCCTTCAAAGTAAATATATTAGATTTTACTGGTAAGTAAAAGCTAATAAAAATGGTAATAAAGTACTGGAAGTAATAAAGAAAAAGCATATTTCATGGTTACCGTACCAATGAATTGAATTGCTAATGGAGCGTTTACGAAATACCACATTGCATTTTTAACACTTTACAACATAGTTGGAAAGTGTTTATGACTTTGCTCATTCTGTCTGTCTATCCGTTAGCACGATAACTGCCGTAAAAATGACTTTATCAAAATGAAATTTTAGTATGCTTTTCAAACGGTCTGTGGGACCTATGGGAATATAAATAAATCATATCACCCAATTAGTTTTTTATTGAACCCTGGTTGAAAAAATGAAATACATTGAACCCTATGGGACCTAATTTCTCAAACATTTTTTAAGTACATTTAAAATTCACAAATAGCTTCGAAATTTTTAGAAAATATTCACATTATCCCATAAAATATATAAAAAAAATTTCAGCAAAATATGTTGGGTAGTTTTTTAATTAAAAATTATTTAATATAGGGAGAAAAACGAATTCAATTAAATTCTGACTTTTGCGATATCCTCCAAAAAGAAAAAATAGATATATTATATAATAAATATCTTTCCAAGAGTTTAATTAATTTGCATATGAGAGAGGCTTCACATTTTAAAATAAATTTGGTAGATAACAATTTTTCAAAATTTTTTTTAAATGTTACATAACTTTTCATGATATACTTATTTGATGGCGTTTTTAATGCACTTTCCTACGTCCTAGAGAGTTAAAATTTGGTATACAGTTTAAATTTGTAGAACATTTTATTCTACAACAATTTAGTGGATCTTTAAATATAGATCCTACATTTTTTTCGAAATGGCCTGCAAATAATCCCCGTTCACTTCTATAAATCATTGTTGTAATATTGTTAAACATTCTGATGTGGACAGGACATGTCTTTCTCTGCAGACTCATGTTCACGTTCTCTTTATTTCTTCAATAATAATTTGAATTTATCTGCATAAAATAACATCCATAAGTATTTTAAATGACATTGAATTTGCACGTTAAACTTAAATTTGGTTCTCATTTGATAGATGGACTTCTTGTCAAATGTGGCGTAGCGAAAACGCAAAAAAAACTAAAATATCTCCAGAACGGCTAGTCCTAAAGTAATGGGGTTAGTCTTATTCTTTTTCTTGTCAAAAATCACGTATAAATAGGAATTTAATTGATATAATTGAGCACACGTAGTCTTTTATTTTTATATACTTAACGATTTTTACGGGTCATTTCGCAAAAACAGCCCGTTCCTTTTTCCCGAATCGTACTAGAATAACCTACAAGTGATTTATATACCAAATTTTGTTAAATTTGGTATATAAATCACTTGTAGGTTATTGAAATATTATAAACCAAATTGTGTTAAATTTGGTCCATTAGTTTTTAGCTAGAGTGGATAAAGGCAATTTCTGTCGGCCATTTCGCAAAGAAGGCAGATTCTTTTATTACGAATCATATTATAATCAAATGAACATCAGGATTTCCCACAAAAAACTTACCTACCAAATTTTATTAAATTCGGTCCATTAGTTTTTCAGTTAGAGTGGATGCAATATCCTCACAGACACACAGAAACACATACAGATACATCCTTACACACAGGGACGTCTTCCTAAAAATAGTTTTTTTGTGTTCTGGAAGTCCCAAAACGTGTAGATCCTTCGAAATTTCGAGTTCCGATCTTCGGCACGATTCCAATACTCTGAATACATACACACGCACACACATATATTATCTGTGTATCTAAATTCCGTGTCTACGCAATTGCAATAGTTGTGATTTTAAATGATCCCTAAACTTTTATTATTTCTTCAACGAAGCCTAATTTTAACTTATGCAGAATGCAAATATCTCAAACGATTGTAAGGTGAGTTACATAAGAATTGCTGAATTTTTTTCGCACAAAATTATTTAGCTCTGTAGTCTGGAATACAAGCTATATGAATGAAATATTCATTGATTTTGCATAGAGAATCAGATGATTTATATCTCGATACAGTTTTAAATATTTAAGTATAATAAATTACTGTAGTACTGTGATAATGTAAAAGATATCACCACTGAATGTATCACATTTTAGAGATTTTTAAATGAAATTGCATTTCAGTTGGAAAGTGTTTCATAATCAATGCTTATGCATGATTGATCTTTCTTGTTTGAAGATAATGGCATCATCTTTGAATCACGTGGTATTTTAAAAGTTTTATCGCAAGGACGACCTTCAAAGTAAATATATTAGATTTTACTGGTGGCAAATATAGCTCCTAAGATTGGGCATCTATATAAATGCCTTGGGAAATGAAATATTAGAAATCGGTTTCTGAATGTTTAATATACATCAATAACTTTAAATATCGGTAAGACAAATAAAAATAATAAACCAGTAAGAAAAGAAAGTTTTAAAGTAAAATAATATTTTAGCTCATTGTGAGCAATTTGTATTCACTAGCACAACTAAAAATGTACTTATTGACTACGGTTAGCGGATTATTAATATCTGCATTGCGCAATTGATAACCGAAGTTGTAAGTAGGAGCAGTTGTGGACATCGAGATTGCTTCGGACGACCCGGAATTGTGGTGGTCCTCCTCGCACTTTGTAAATATATAGAATGATAACACATAACATAATCGAAACACTTGAAAAACATCTTACCTTGTAGTTGTAGAATTAATTATATCGCTTTCCAACAAGATAATTGAAACAGTAAATGTGGATGGCTTCATTAACAACTGTTCACACAACACTCACGTCAGAACACGGAAGACGTTGCGCACATACCCAAGACCACAGATTAATATAATGTTTCACTCGACCGCAGCGTACTCAACCGCCAACCAAAATAGCAAGGTTGGCACGCTTGGCGATGGTCTGTGATGGTTTTCGCCAAGTCGTTCTGCTAATATAACCCTATTTGGCACTGAACGAAACACTTGGAACTTGGAAGAACTTTGTTCTATCATCGCATGTTTACATGTGGTTAACATATTTTCGCTGCTATTTTGGATTTTATAATCAATTATTTTATTTTTTATGGATTACTAAAAGAAAAGGAATTACGTTTACAAGGTATGTAAGTTATTTTTATTTAAATAAAAAAAATATTTGTTATCTATCCCGTATTTCATCCTATGCACGTGTTCATCATAAGAAATTGGTGCAGTATTATCACTGCCGCCTAGATTAAATTCTACGAAGCAGTGGCATTATTAGTTAAAAAACCTTTTCCGCATTTATATAAAATGGATAAAAATTGATATTTGGATAGCTTTTCCTAGAGGAAGTCTAATGTGTATATATTTAAATGCTTTTTACTAACTGGCGTAATGTGGAAAATAATCCCCCCCCCCCCTTTCTAATTAACGATTGAGTTCGACACCTTTTATAATGCATTTAGGAACAGATCTGATATAAGGAATTTGGCTAAATCCGCCATTTTTTTTTGTCGCCAAGACTGGCGCCAACGCGTACGGTGTTTTGAAAATTCCTAACGGACGCCATCTTGAATATTGCGCGTACGAAATATAAACGAATATAATTAAAAATGCATAAAAATGCCAATAATTAACAATACTTAGAAAAAATCCGAAATTACTAAATTTACGAGAAACAATACTTAGAAAAAATTTTGTACTTTAACTAAATTTAAGAAAAAAGTTTGTACTTTAAAGAAATTTAAAAGAAACGATACTTTACGTGGACAACAAAATCAAAACACAGTACCTGGTTTAATGAAATCCAAAACTTTTCAAAGAGAAACAAGTATAAATATCCAAATTGCACAAATAATTGTTTCCACATTCCGGTCATAAAAATCTCTCATTATTTCTATGTAAATTTTCTGCTTTTACATTATTTCATCTAATAACATGTGCTATCTTTAATTCCTGTATGATATTTACGTTTTTAACACACTCAGACACGTTTTTACACACACACCAACAACAACAACCCCGGCCACACAGAAAGCTACCATTAGCCTTTGTGTTGGTCGTGTGCACGTCGTGTGGTCTGGGTTTACACACACCAACAACAAAACAAAAATAAAATGGCCACAGCAGACTATATCAGAAAGCTAAAAGGGGTGGGGTTGCCAGAATTTCCAGAAACACACGTCACGGAACATTTCGCGCGGGCAAATCAGGCGCGCCACATCTGGCTCGCGAAAAAAAGTTGAAAAATCCAAATTCTTTATATCAAATCTGTACCTGCATGGATGTAAATTTGTTATTTAGTATAAGAATATTAGTGTATTTAAATATATATATATATATATATATATATATATATATATATATAATGACAGCATCCCAGAATAAATTAAGAACTAAGCAATGTAACTATCAACATGCTAGTATACTTTTTAGGCAGAAAATATTGTATAATATTTTAGTCTTTTGTGTATGTTAACTTGTAATTTTTAGTGTATAATGATTTACAGTAATGCAATGCGTCATTTTTTTATTTAGTTTATTATTCCATGAATTAAATATATATCTATGTTTATTTATTTAAATTTAGTTTATGCTTGCATGAATTAAATATATATCTATGTTTATTTATCTAAATTCACACATATTACAGATAAAAGTATTTTTAAATGCTGATTGTGTTTATAGTTTAAAAAATTATAAAAGTACAGTTTCGTATTTTTTTTTTTTTTTTGGCCCCATTAACATAAAATCGCCAATTGAGCAATAGTCGCCAAATCTAGCAGTCGAGCTCTGCATACGTCATAGCCAAGGTCTATTGAAAGGTACTCCATTGAAAGGTACTCTTACTTCCATTTACCTTGCGTCATAGCTGCAATTAGAGCTCCTCTACTACAGGCTGACTTATCAAGCATATTGAAGCCTATAGGGTTCCATACTACAGTTACAGAAATTATAAAATAAGTGTTTAAAATAAATACTTTATTTAAAAAAAGAAATTTCAATAAGATTATTGCAGAACTTAGCTCGCACAAGTATGCTCCAATACCGGGTATTCAATTATTTATTATCCATTGTTTTCTTCTTTCTTCGTTTCTAGGAAAGCGAAATAGACTAAAGCCTTTTCTAGAACGATTAGAGCAGTTCGATGCAGAGCAACCACCCATAATTATTTCAATGATACTTCCTAAAGTGAAAATACGAATAGAGCTAATGCTAATGGACTGCTCGTCCAGCTACGGTGGGCTTCAATATGCTTGATGAGTCAGCTCGTATATAGAGGAGCCTTAGCCGCAATGGTTGGCTCCTCGAACGCTAGTGTCTATGCGAAATCCTATGTTAACGATGTTGCCATAGGTTCCTATGGGAATGAACCTTCTGAATATAGTATTCTGTGCCCAAGACAAACGCTAGAATGCCATGGAAACATGCACAGACTACTGTGGTATTCTGTAGAAAATGGAATATGGGTTCGACAGGACACACAAAGGATTAAATCTTAAACTGCTGTGTAGTGTCTGTCCACTCTTCCGGAAGTGTGTGAGGTTCATGTCTGGAGGTCGTTGGGGTCAAGCACAGTTGAATTTCTGGCCAGTATTGAAATCATGTTGGGTGTATTTTCATCTTAATGGACGTCATGTTATGTGTATACTCTAATGATAATAATTCCCATTAAAAAATTTAGTCAATAATTGAATATATTTCATTTTCCCTACAATACATGGTGATGTACAAGGAAAACATCATAATAGGACAGAAACCCGAGTTTGCGATAAATCGATACATTTCGTTCACTCTAGAATACGAAAACCTTATTTTAGAGTCACTTCTGTGTCTAGAACAGTAAAACATTATTTTAGCGTCTGTCTAGAACAATGAAACATTATTTTAACGTCTGTCTGGAACAGTAAAACATTGTTTTGGCGTCACTTCTGTGCCTAGAACAGTAAAACATTATTTTAGCGTCACTTGTATGTACGTGCTGGTCTGCCTGTGTATGGGATGTGTCTATGTCTTTCGTTCTTTTGACCAAGACCGTCCGACCTACCTGAAAGTGTAAGGTATCTGTTTGGGCGGCAGCAGTGCCACACAATTTAGATCGGAACCCAGTGGGGGAGACATCCACAGGGGCCGTATCCGTTTTCCCTACCACTAATCTCTAGAAAGGACTTGACTGCTTGGACACAGCCCAGAATCGATCTCGTATCCCCAATTGCAATCCCCGTGATCTATCCACTGAGATATCTCACCCCCATATATGTCTGTCCTGGCAATATATGCATCTCCTTCATATATTTGTGCTTAGATACCGATATCTATCTTCCCCCCCCCCTCTCCTCCTCCGCTGCATCATTGTATATTTATATCGATTCAAAATTCGCAGAATGGGGCGAATCTTGGCATCTGCCAGGGCCTTTGGGGCCGGAGCCCCTAAATTGTGTATTGTTAAAACATTTTAATCAGAAAAAAATAATTATTTATTTAATTATTTGAATAATATAAACTGATAATGTTAAATTTTATTTTAAATTTCGAAAATATGTTAATAGTTTTATATATGATACATCTTTTGAATTTTTGCTTTTAAATAAAAGTTCTACATGTGCAAAAGTGCCTTCGGGAGAGTGGTCCAAAACTTCCAAATTTGCTTAGTGATGTTTTTTTGCATGCATTTGCACCCCGCTAGTTATAGAGGAAGTCCGAAATTTCCAAAACCCAAACCCAGACCCACCTTTAATTCAAACTCTAATTCTGTGCAAAATCATTTCAAATCCAAATATGTTAATAAAAATGTCTCATTCGCGAAAACAGAGTATATGATTTTTACCAGTCAGTAATAGATATGCTTATGGCATACCAGAAACATTTTTCCCCCAAATATATTTATGATTGCTTCACTAAAGTCTTACCGCAGATTAAGGCAGCCGAGCACGATCTGGACAAGATTCAGATTCTCTTCGGTGTTCTTCACCAAATCCCAGCTTAAATTTATTTGTTAAGGGTGAGCGTCAGTAAATCTTCTGCCCTATCCCCGCTATGTTAACTTTCGCGGCACACACTTTTCTGCTCAAATAGTGGCGAAATATTTTCGGAAAGATAAAATGCAATGCTTAGATTATATTAAAACCAAATTTAATATCCAATAAATTACAGAATATATTTTTTATTTTAATTCAAAATATTTTTGGTGCTGCCATCTGTTGTCATAATTTAATTCATACCGACTATTTTTATTTTTTAATGAACATTTTTAAATGTCTATTCCTTCTAATACGCTATTAAATACAATAGATCATATGTAATAATGCCACAATCACGGAAACGTAATTGAACTTGGACTTGAAGACAAAGGAACTTGAAGACAAAACTGTAGTCCTCAGTGATGTACATTCAGATCCCCTTATCAAATTTATAGAATGAGAATATACGGAATTACCTTTCCGTGATTGTGGCATTATTATATATGATCTGTTGTTGTATTTAATATTGTATTGGAAGGAATAGCTATTTTAAAATGTTCATTAAAAAATAAAAATAATCGGTATGAATTAAATTACGACAACAGATGGCAGCACCAAAAATATTTTGGATTAAAATAAAAAATATATTCTATGTTTTATGGGTATTAAATTTAGTTTTAATATAATATAATCATTGCATGTTATCTTTCAGAAAATATTTCGCAACTGTTTGAGCAGAATTTCGGCGAAAAATGTGTGCCGCGAAAGTTAACAAAGCGCGGATAGAGCAGAAGATTTACTGACGCTCATCCTTAAGGGCCCGCTCTGATGAGCACTGTTTCCCACGTTTCGTTTAAAGCAGTTTTTCATTGATTCAAGGCCGTGCTCCACGGAGCACAGTTCGACCCCCCCCCCTCCCCCCATCTCGCCTTTACTTCTTGAGATTTTTAATTGATAGTTTATTATTTTATTAATCTTTCTCGGATTTTCCTCAGCCAAAAGATGCTTCATATTCCATTCTATCACCCTTAGCAAACTGCAAAAAGATTTGAGCACGCATTATTGCATGGCTATGTTCAAGAGAATAGCCTATACCTTAATATGGATGGAAAAAAGTCGAAGTCCACCTTAAATGCAAGTTTGTGCAAACCGGAGACCAAACCACCGCACATTCAGCTCATTCTCAAAGTCGCAGTTAAGTGTTCTGATTGCAAGAGCTTTATGTTGTAATCTGGTAACCTCTTGTATCCGTGTTTTTCGGCGGTAATTGTGTAACATTCAATAAGAATATTCACGAATTTGATGTAAGAATACGTTTCTGTGGTTGCTGCAGTTTTCTGATGCAAAAGCACATTTCTTTTGCCATAGTTGCACGTGCTTTTATTATTTGATTTTTTGTATAAAATTCTACTATAATTTGGAAAATAAAAGTTTGAAAGAAGTGATTAATTGGTATGTTATGAAAAGGATTATGTGTGATAAGTATGTTTGTCCTAAATGTGGAGATGAAATTAAATTGAATGTGAGAGACCGAAGGACTGATTTGTTTGAATGGAGCGTTTTTAGCATTTCAGCCAGAAGAGGAGTTCTGAAGGAGTCAGTGTTTTTTTGTTTAATTTATCCCATGTTTTGAAATTTGGTTTCTATTTTTCTGTGTTTAGAAAATTGCTTCCTCCTTTAAACGTTCTTAATCTTTTCAGTTAGAGTACAAACTTTTTTATCAGTATCAATTTTTTGAAATTTTTTTTAGAGTACAAATTTTTTTCTAACACGGATCACTGGTACATTCGTTCCACAGGTTTCGACCTTTAGGTTGAACCCCTGACCCTACATGGACCACTGGTACATTCGTTCCACAGATTTTGACCTTTAGTTACACTTTCAAGAGTCGTGGTTGTTATCTGCTTAAATGCTGTTACAACCATAACTAATGTAAAATGAAAAAGGAAATAACTAATTTTTATTTATTTGCACTAAACTTCTCCAAATCGTACCAGGATGGAAAAGCATTTGATGAAATAATGCTCCCATTTCACAATAAATTTGAATATAGTAAAAAAGTTTCACTGCTGTATAAATAGAGTTATAAGAATCACCATAACAAATATACAGGGGCAGTCAAAGGTGATACTTATAGATGTTATGTGATGAATTACTGCATAAAGTTTCTATGAACCAACCATATATTCAAAAAAATTTTTTTTTAATTTCTATTTAAAAAATTAAATTCCATTTAATAAACATAAAAAAAAATATTTAATTATAAATACTGTATTTCTGAATGTAAACATTTGTAAAATGATTGTAAAAAAAAATTCCAAGTATAAATGTTTAATATCTCATACATTGAGCCTTTTTGTACTTGCCAATAGGCATCGCTGATTTAGAAAATTTACTCTGGTATAATGATTTGCCTCATTTAATAAATAAAATTTACAACCACACTTAATTAACTGCATTCAGTTCAAAATGTATTCAAATATGCTATGGATGTTTTTTTGCTAAAGAAAATTTACAGTAGTCTAATATTCAAAACCCCTTATAGATTGTTTATTGTAGATAGGCTATGGGGGGGGGGGGGGGGATTAGGACATGTCTCCCCTTTGCTTTTATGCAGCCAATATTGACATATTATATAATTAGTAATGCGAAAGTAAAAAATACTAGAGATTGGAAGTAAAAATAAACATTGAGGCATGTCTTATATTTTACAAACATGTCATATATTTTACAAACATGTCTTATATTTTACAATAGGAATGCTCCGCTCCATTGTCTTTAGAATTTTCATTGAAAATTTTACTTTTAATATTTAGTTTTTCAATGTGTGAAGGTTTTTCAAATTTGCTTTTTTTATTTTTTCTCTCTATTTTAGCTGAGAAGAATCTTTTCTGTCTTTCTGTTTTTTTATTATGGAGTTGCTTATTTTTAATTTCCAAATTAGATGGACCAGGAATAGCATTGGCTAACTGTAAAGTTAAACATTGTTAATGTGCTCTGTCGTCTTGATTAGAAGGTCTCTATTATGATAATTTATTATTTGGTTGTACAACTGCCCATATTTTTCTAATAAGTCATCTTTAATTTGCTGTATATCTTTGTTTTCAACATTTATAGATTTGAAGATAAAATTCCTGTTGAAACAATCACCTGTTTCTAAAGTGGGTTTCTCAATGTCATTAACATTATCCATACTGTTGGGATCATGTTCACTACTAGTAATAGTTTCTTTTTCTTCATTCTTTGTTATCAGATGAATATGCTTACATATATTTGTTCCTGTAAGGCCATCAGGACAGTTGCATGTATATGAATGTAAACAAATATCACATGGCAGACACTTAATTTCACAATTATTTGTGCATGGAGGTTGTTTTTCAATTCTGTAACACAAGTTATCCGATACAGCTGTATCAGCTTTTAAACACATTTCTGATTTTATTTCCCATGTAGTTGTGGATGTTTTACGTATCAGTGTTATTGGTAGCTCCATTGCTGATTTATGTCTTCTATTAATTTCCGTTGTTTTACAATTATTTTTGCCTTTTTCTAATTTAATTAATCTTTTCACTGCTGTGTCACATGAAAATTTTAAGAGGTATGACAGACATTTATCGAGTCTTTTTCCTGCTTTCCTCCAAAATAGCTCTCGCTATATAAAGTCTTATGGAAAGCCTCAACAAACATATTCGTATTAATTCCAGAACCTACCCTGAAACATTTACCCCACTCTTTTTTTATGCCTACTCACTTACGTTTAAAATATCTTCCAAATTCTTCTGTGCGAGGATTTTCCTCTAGTTGCGCACAAATTTCTTTTAAAAGTTTCTCAAATTCATTTTTGTCATTTAGTTCCAAAAGTGTACAGAGCCCTGCATACACATCTTTTGCGGTATCTTTTTCTTTTATTTTATTCAGCTGCCTTTGCCAGTCCTGATGAACATGCCAGTGACATAAAAGTTTCTTTGTTTCTCCCTGAAATACTGCATTCCAACTCGTATAATATTGTGGTGCTTTATCACTCATAAAAATTGGAGAAATGTTCCCTACTTCCTTTATTATCTGTTTAAAGAACAGAGTTAATGCAATTGGCGTTTCCTTATTTGAAATAAGCCATGCAACAGGAATTCCCTCTCTGTATTCATCAATAACAAGAACAGTTATTAAATTAAAATGGTAACTATTGGTCCCATGTGTGGCATCAAGACACACTATATTATTACCAAATTCCATCAACATTCTCTTTTGAAAATTAGTCATTATTCCCAGTGCAAAGTCATTTTTATTTAATAGACAGAGTTCACCATTTGGGTAGTAAAACATACCTTCTCCTTGCCTTTTATAGAGTGTAATATTTCCTTTCTCTAAATTTTCTTCCACGTAACAATCTACACTAATATGGTCTTCTGCACTTTTTTCAATTCCATAGGCTTTAGAAATAACACATGCAACAGGAATTCCCTCTCTGTATTCATCAATAACAAGAAAAGTTATTAAATTAAAATGGTAACTATTGGTCCCATGTGTGGCATCAAGACACACTATATTATTACCAAATTCCATCAACATTCTCTTTTGAAAATTAGTCATTATTCCCAGTGCAAAGTCATTTTTATTTAATAGACAGAGTTCACCATTTGGGTAGTAAAACATATCTTCTCCTTGCCTTTTATAGAGTGTAATATTTCCTTTCTCTAAATTTTCTTCCACGTAACAATCTACACTAATATGGTCTTCTGCACTTTTTTCAATTTTTTCAATTCCATAAGCTTTAGAAATATTGAGAAGATCTCATTTGGTACACAAATGCTTTCTTTCTATTTCATCTACTTCTCCTGTGTAAATATTTTGAAGGATGCGAGAATGTTGTACACCCTGTGACAGTTGGCTTGCTATGGTTTCCCTATCATCTTCAGGAATGCGAAAGTAGGCAAGCTGATTTTTATGGCCATAATGCAACGAGTAGACTGTAAGTCACTTTTTCCGATTCTTTCGCTATGCAGATTTTGATCCTTGCAGGACAACTTGCACCAATCTTAGTAAGGCCTTGGGATTTTTCATTATCGTTTTCCCAAAGATCTGGAGGCATGCCTTCCAGACCTGTTACAATAAAAGTATTTTATTGTATGCGTCGACTTTTCTGTGGTTGAACGTATAATGAAAGCAGCTTTTGTACTTTTTTCAAATGAGTTTTTCCATATTTTAAATTCTAAAATAAGAAAAAGAAAATTATAACAAACATAATATTTAACATTTTTAAATTATGCAACTGTAACAAACAACAAAATTCATTAACTGTATTCGCAATGTATGTATATATCAGGGCTGTGGAGGGGCAGAGTCTATAAAGATATAGACTTCAATTCCAAAATAAAAAATCTGATGTGGGCAACACATGACTTTCCTTATATAATGTAATGAATTTACTACCTTTACAGTAAAAAAATAGGTTTCTCTTATAGTAGATACTAATATTCTTTCCAAGATATTGAATTTTCGGCAATTGGTCGTCATTTTCATTGATTTAACGTCATTTTTATCCATTTGGCGAGATTTTCGTTAATTTGGCAACATTTCAAAAAGTCACCAAGTTGACGACATTCCGCCAAATTCGTCGCTAAATCTCGCCAATCGTTATGGACGAAGAAATAAGTTGTTCTTACAGCAGATAAATGACTATTGGCGTTCAAATTCAAAAGTATTACTCAAAGTATCTTTTTTCATGAATGGAACGAGCTAGATCCACGAGAATGATGTCACCAAATTTATCGTAGGATATTACATATGAAAAGTGAACATGCTTCTCAATAGGAAATATTATTTTTTTTTTTCATTTTATATGACTTTTTGATAATTTTTTTGAAAAATGTGCAATATCTCGAGAACGGTTCATGTTAGCGGTCTAAAATTTATGTCAATCGTTTCAATGAAAAATTACATAAGAAATGTCTATTTGCGTAAATTTATTAGTGGTTTTGATTTTTTGACGATTTTTTCAAAATTTTATTCGAAAATTTAGGGGGTTCTGAACATTCGATTACGTATAAAAACAGTAGGCTTCCAGTGTTTATGGATTGTGATTTTTGTACCAAATTTGGTTCAAATCGGTCTATTCGTTCGTCAGTTATCGTCTCCACAGACTCACTGACACACACACACACACACACACACAGACATCACTTCAAAAATGTTTGATTCGTGACCAGGGATGCTTGAAACGTGCTCTCCCGTCGAAAACTCGAATTAGAATATTCGACCCCGCCACAATACTTTCCTTATACATTATGTATATAAGGAAAGTAATTATTGTCGCAAACATGTAATATTCCTTCACTGGAGTCTTTCTTTTTAGAACGAGACAGAAAAAACACCCGTACAGACAGGCTTTCCCTATGGAGAGTTTATAAAAAGAAGTCATCCCTCAATAGAACAGCAGTTTATGTGATACATCAACTGTGGTTTTTATCAATGTTTTTAAAATAGGAGCAGCTGTTTTGTGAAATGACTTTCGTCAATGTTTTAAAAATAGTATTGCATATTTCGTGAAATTAATAAAGTATTTAAGTGTCGTTTTACTGTATATTGTTTCTGTTTACGCTGTGCTTGTGAATAAACGTGTTAGCTATCCAGAAATTTGGTCTTATTCTTGTATCCTGAATGCACATCCATGGTTCCAGGGGATACACCATAACAAATTGGTGTCAGGAGTGGGGTGTCTGGAAACTTGACTAGCGGTTATGGCTCCGCCAACTAGAAAAAAAAAAAATGGAGGAACAGTTAAGTGAAATGATGGAATTTATGAAAGCTATGCAAGAAGCCATGAAAGCTGCCCGAAACGAGATGAAAGACGGTCAAGAAACGATGAAAGAAGGGATTAAAGCCATGAAAGACTTCAGTGAGGGAATATTACATGTTTGTAACATTAATAAAACTAATTTTGTTTGAGAATATTTAATTTTTTTATAGATACATTTTTTGATAAGACAAAAGTTATACTTGTGGGAAATTAAAAAAAAAATTATAATTACATAAGTATGAAAAGGATGTTTTGGATTCATAGTATTATATGGGACTGTGATCAGTCAATCAGCCTGTTTAGCACACAATAATGCAAAATTTTGTCTCCATCGCATGGAATTTGTCAATGTAGATAATTTTGTCTAGATTTTTATATTTTATAGTAATAATTATAATAGATGCTATATTTCACATGTATAAGTGCTGTTTCTTGGCACATTAATAACAAAAACAGAAGATCCCGCAAAAACTACTTATTAATACATTTGCTATTTATGTCGAATAGAGGTACCAACTCCACAACCTTGACATATACACACATTTCCGCACCTGATCAATTTAGTGCCCAAGGGGGAGTATGACCCCCCCCTTGACCTCCCCAATGGGTGACCATGACTTCATATTTAATAAAATGATTGTAAGGTTCATCTAATTTAGAAATAAGAAAACATTTAAAATGTTATATCTTGTATTCATCTTACATAGGTAACATTTTAAAATCTCATGCATTTCATCCATTCTTTGCATTTTTATGTGAAACTATTTTATTTTATTCACCAGTAAATAAAACTTATTGAAATAGAAATTATGAAAATGCGAACATACCTGAATAATTTTGAAAATCATTATCATGTTTTATTTCTTCCATGCCATGAACAGTGTGCAAATGATTGCGAAAATCATCCGACTTCAGTGCTATAAAATTACAATTTTTTTCTTTACAAACATAATTTGTTTTTTCAGCAACTGGTGAACATTTTTTTTTTAGTCTGTAAAAGTTAGATTTACTGGAAAATATCTTTTTGCAATTGCACATTTTAGAAAACTTTTTCGTTTTCTGTGAGTTTTTGGCTTGTGAAGTGTTTGGTCCGCATCGCTAAGCTTTGCATCAATATTCATATTTCTCGAAAAGAAAAATGTCACGAAACTTAAATTTGCCGCGAATGCTAAATAAAAACAACGTTATAGAGTCAACATCAATTATAGAGTTTAATATTCTATGCTATCCAATAATACGAAGGAGATTTAAATATATTTAAATCTCCTTGAATAATACCGAGATCGTAATTAAAACAAAATACTCCTTGCACAGGCATAGTTCATTTTAAGCATCAACTATAACTTAGAATTTAATATTCTAAACTATCTAATAATACTAGTATACGATAGTAAATTTAACAGCTGAGTGATGATGAGTTCGTATTATAAACTACCTTCTCCGTGCACAGGTGTAGTTCTCTGAAGCTACTATTAGTCGTCGATATTGACGTCGGGTGACGTCACATCATGACGCCAGAGTGGGTCCGGTGCTATTTATCCGCTCGTTTTTTACTTTCCTTATATACATAATGTATAAGGAAAGTATTGTGACGGGGTCGAAAATTCGAATTCGAGTTTTCGACGGGAGAGCACGTTTCAAGCATCCCTGATCACGAATCAAACATTTTTGAAGTGATGTCTGTGTGTGTGTGTGTGTGTGTGAAAGTATGTGTGTGTGTCAGTGAGTCTGTGGAAACGATAACTGACGAACGAATGGACCGATTCGAACCAAATTTGGTACAAAAATCACAATCCGTAAACACTGGAAGCCTATTGCTTTTATATGCAATCGAATGTTAAGAACCCCCCTAAATTTTCGAATGAAATTTTGAAAAAATCGTCAAAAAATCAAAACCACTAATAAAGTTACGCAAATAGACATTTCTTATGTAATTTTTCATTAGAAAACGATTGACATAAATTTTAAAACGCTAACATGAACCGTTCTCGAGATATTGTTCATTTTTTTAAAAAAATTATCAAAAAGTCATATGAAAAAAAAATTCCTATTGAGAAACATGTTCACTTTTCATATGTAATGCCATGCGATAAATTGGGTGACATCATTCTCGTGGAACTAGCACATTCCATTCATGAAAAAATATACTTTTAGTAATACTTTTGTGTTTGAACGCCAATAGTCATTTATCTACTGTAAGAATAACTTATTTCTTAGTGCATAACGCTTGGCGAGATTTTAGCGACGAATTTGGCGGAATGTCGCCAACTTGGCGACTTTTTGAAATGTTGCCAAATTAACGAAAATCTCGCCAAATGGATAAAAATGACGACTAATTGTCGAAAATTTAATATCTTGGAAAGAATATTAGTATCTACTATAAGAAAAACCTACTTTTTTTTACTGTAAAAGTAGTAAATTAATTACATTATATAAGGAAAGTCATGTGTTTCCCACATCAGATTTTTTTTTTTTGTGATACGTCACAAATTTACATTTCTAATTTGATATAGGGTCCCCATTCATATAGTTCAATTTTCAATTAAATATAACTTGCTCAATTTTAGGGATACAGATATGTGGTTTTTTTTAATGATCTTGTTGCATTAAAAATAAAAATTTTCTGATTGACCAAATTTGTCTAAGAGGATCGCATAAAAATTTAAAATGTGTAACTTTTTGAAAATAAGTGGGAGGACTATTTCATTAACGTAGTCTTATTTCCTATCTTACTTTCAACATTTCTGAAATTTACATTCCCCACTAATCTCCAACAGATAAAGGATTAAAGCGAGTTTCAATCTTTTTGGGACACCCTGTATATCGACTGTGCAAGAGACAATACATCAAAAGTTTCCCAACTCGAAATGGAAAAGCAAATTGTGTGAAGCAAAATATCAAGTATGGCTGCTCACAAATACCTGATTTGCAACTTGCGTACTAAAACAACAAAATCTTCAGAACTCAAAATAAAGTTATTTTGTGTAATCAAAACAAGAACAACTCGAAATAGATACACATTTTGCATATGCAGTAAAGTATCATATAAAATATCAGAAGGAGAAATTTAAAATAGGGGTGTTACTTTGTGTTCTTGAGAGGATTGTAAGAAAGAGTTGATCAATATGACAATTTGATGATTTACCCAAGTTTCTTCCTGTTGCAAATATGAATTAATAGGCGATATTTTTTTGATAAGGAAAACTTAACAAATTACTAGCTGAACCCGTTTAGAAAATTTTGCAACTAAAGAGTAATTTATGCGTTAACGGACATCTTAATGCACAACATTTAGTGTAAGTCCTAGCACATGATAGTTGTTTACCTAGTTCATGATAGTAGAGTAAAATTCAGGCTGTAGTGAATATGAAACTACTTTCAAAATAAAATCATGAAAACAGTCCCGCAGACTGCGAGGGAAATAGATAAATCCAACAAATGGGCACAATTTAAATTTGACTGCATTTTCGAGTTAGGCAGATTTTGGAATAATCTGCTAGCTGATACCATTCACTTGAAAATAAATTGATGAAAATTGGCAGAATAAAATTCAGGAACAAGTTGGGGGATAAATATAATAGATAACAAAAATGGTTATAATTGAAATTTTAATGCATTAATTATTTAAGCAAATTAACTGGTGTGTGCCTCAACTCAACTTTCTCATACCAGAATTAAATTTTTTCAAATTTTTACAAGAAAATATTTGAAAAATCGGTTGTCGTTCCAAATATGTACAACTGTAGCGTGTTACCCTTCACTTAAAAGAGCTTGAAAAAAATCTTTCGATTAATACAATATTTGATAATGTACCCAAGAGGGTGGGGGTAAATTGCCTCCCAATGAGGGTTAATAACGTTACGAACAAGACGGTATTGTATAGTAGCTATTTTTCGAAACAATGATTGCAACTATAAAGTCTCTTTATCATTGAGCCATAAATAAGCCATTTTATTCATGATTATGTCATATTTTGTCTTATGCTGCCATGTTAAAAGAATAAAAAATTTCGAATAAAATTCAAAGGTTTCATCCGAATTTTTAAAAGATTCTATCTAGTTTTAGATTTTTTGATAACAAATCAGGATGTAAAGTTTCGTGAAAATCCGTTAAAAGAAATCAACCACATACATCAGACAGATGCGGACACCAATCCAAAAATAGTCAAAATATGTTCAGGAGGTCTTAAAACATATACTGCCATCAAAATTTATGTCAAAGACCATAAAATGTAGAGTCAGAGAACAAACACATTCAATAAATGGTATTGCTGCAAATTCGAAACCGCTTTGCATTTAGTCAAAAATATTGGTGAAATATACAGATAGAGACCTTTAGTTAAAACCATGAATGTTGAAATTATCCGAGAAGATTATATAATCCTGTCGAGGACATAAACATTTTCAGAACTTATAAATATATAATTTCTTGCCAGTAGTTTTGCATTTACTAAACACTCTTCTTTTTCAGTGTTGTTTCTTCTGAAGCAAGAGATTTTAAATTCTGAATTTGTGTTTGTATCGAATACAAACACAACCGAAAACTACGTTTTGTACACATTTCTTATTAACATTTAAGCTTAAAACGCAAGATTAAGGCAAACAGATAAAATTGTGCAAGATACAGGAAATTCGTAATATACTTCTTGGTTAAAGTGACGTTATCTTGTTCGCCAGTAGCGTGTTTCAGCTATAACATATTTTATTTACTACTATTAATATAGCCTTTCTTCGTACGGAATGTATAAATCAAAGGAAATTAAAATTCATAATTACGTGCAAATTCTTATAGTATTCTAAATGATATTGCTATTCAAAACATTCTATTAAATATTTAATTTAATTCTCCTAAAATATGTAAGAATATTTGTTCTCGCAATACAAAACTATTTTCAAGTGTAGATCTGAAAAATTATATATATATATAAAAAAAAATTCCAATTATTTTAGACAATCGAACTCCGTTGAACACAATTTTCATAGAATTCATCCCTTTTACTGGAATAGTGAAACTGTTTTCTCTGCTTTTCTTAAAGCAGAAATACTGCTCAAGTTATACTGCTTCATGTTTTAGTATCCATAATTTGCAATGCACAATCAATATTGTATTCCCTAGGGACAATATTGATTGTATATTGCAAATTGTGGATGCTAAAGTATTAAGATATGGATAGTTGTGGATACTAAAATAATTAAGTATTTTCTATAAAGATATTCCATCTGAAATTACATTTACGTCAGTAGAAATACTCAAATATGCGGTTGCTTTTACAGAATGTAAAGCACTAAAACATTCGGCAAACGTTGTAAATTTTTTTTCAGCTACTTTGTTGAGAAAGCTTGCAAAATTGTGGCCCACAGTTGTGCTTACAGCCTTTGTAACCTGACAAGGGCATAGAAAAGAGCTAAATCGATCTGTAGATACTGTTATATGCAATAGAAACGTGATCCAACTAAAGGTGCTTAACAAATCTATTGGAAATATAATTGCAAAAAACCCAGGAATTTTGAGAAGCGGGATTATATCCGAGTATTTTGGACGTATTGGAATCTTTGATGAAAATAAACTAATTTACACGTATTTTATATGGTCTAGCTGATCCGGCACATTAAACCTTAAGCATAGATCGCCATTTTAGATAAATTTGCTAAATCTTTGTATTAGTTTAAGGGTATAAAGTCTATTGAAATACAATTTTTGAGAATTTGAAATTACAAAAACTTCAATAAAATTGTGCAAATTTTATTAATCACACAATTATTAAAATATTACTGGTACAAATATGTATTTCTTATTATCTTTCAATTTTAACTGAATACGAATTACTGAATCACTTTGTAATAAGTATTTCCACTTTTAAATAATTACAAATTATGTTACAATGTATTATTTGCGGAATTAATTTTAATTTTAACTTATATATAATAAGAGAGTTACAACTCAAATATTTTTCTTGAATCTAACAAATATCTCTCAATTTTCCATGCTTCAGGTATTTACAATTCCGAATGCACAAAAATAAATATTAGTTTTGAATCATACACATTTTTTTACTTTCCTTATATACATATAATGTATAAGGAAAGTATTGTGACGGGGTCGAAAATTCGAATTTGAGTTACCGACGGGAAAGCACGTTTTAAGCATCCCTGATCACGAATCGAACATTTTTGAGGTGATGTCTGTGTATGTGTGTCAAAGTATGTGTGTGTGTGTCAGTGAGTCTATGGAGAGGATATCTCACGAACAAATGGAGCGCTTCGAATGAAATTTAGTACAAAAATTACAATCCGTAAATACTGGAAGCCTATTGTTTTTAAACACAATCGAATGTTCAGAACGCCCCTAAATTTTCGAGTGAAATTTTGAAAAATTATCAAAAAATCAAAACCTTTAATAAAGTTACGCACATAGACATTTCCTATGTAATTTTTCCTTAGTAAACGATTGACAAACTTTAGAACGCTAGCATGAACCGTTCTCGAGATATTGCACATTTTTCAAATAAATTTATCAAAAAATCCCATAAATTAAAAAAAATATGTATTAACTGTTGAGAAACATGCTCAGTTTCAATATGTAATATCATGCGATAAATTTGGTGACATCATTGTCGTGGATCTAGCTCGTTCCATTCATGAGAAAAGGTACTTTGAGTAATACTTTCGTTTTTGAACGCCAATAGTCATTTATTTGCTATAAGAATAACTTATTTCTCCATCCATAACGCTTGGCGAATTTTGACGACTTATTTGGTGGATTGTCGCCAATTTGGCGAGTTCTTTAAATGTTGCCAAATTAATAAAAATCTCGTCAAATGGATAAAAATGACGGTAAATCAATGAAAATGACGACTAATTTTCGAAAATTCATTATCTTGGCGAGAATATAAGCAGATTTTTTACAATGCAAAACTGAAAATTTCCACTTTTAGAAATATTGAAATATAAACAGGATTTTTTCCCCCGTCTTTGCAACTAATTAGAAAGCTACTATTGTAGTCTTTTCGCTATCAAAAGGAAAATGTACAATGTGCACGTGATTTAGTAAACTTCGTGAATACTGGACGTTCTCAAATAAGAGCAAAAATTGACAAAATATTGCCGAACACACACACACACACACAGAAAGTCAATATTACTAAATACATAACCTTACATCGAATATAAAAGACCGCATTCAAATAGATTCTTTACCTCCCAAATAAAGATTAGGTGAAGATTAGGTCCACCAGTAATTATGTTGAAAAGTGTAACTTAACATACATATTTGAGACGGAGACAATTTTAATACTATTGCTTTCTTTATATACATAGTATAATGTATTCGTATAAGGAAAGTATTGAGGCGGGTGTCACATGGTGATTTCCAAAATATGTGACATTGTGAAATTTTGGAGAAGAAGGCGACCTGCAAAGAACGGTCCCTAGCCCTGGTACAAATTTGTATAGGGTCCCCCTCTGGCCACCTGCAGAGGAGAGGGTCAGTGGAGCTGCCTGGGTGGTCTTACACAAGAGGAAGACAGAACGGGGGAAAAGCGGTCGTTGGGGGCGCAATTAAGCCCAGAGGTTCGCACGGGAGCTGGGACTCCTGGCCACCTGCAAGCGATAATTCAGGGGCTAGTGGGCAAGCCCTGCTGTCATGGACTGGCCACTGAGAGTGGAAGCCAAGTGTCCACCAGTAATATTTAGGGGGCTTAAATCCTGTCAGCAAATAATATTTGAGAGGGAGGAGACTTCAAATTACAAGTTTTTGGAGAGAGTTTTTTGCAAAAAAAGGAATCGAGAGTGCCTTTGTGGCTTTTGGAGAGTGAGTTTGGTTTCAATAGTTGACGGAGCAAAAAGATGCTCCTTCCGAACTCCAAGATGTCATCGCAGCCGAGCCCTTGCTGGACCCAGAGCCGAAGGTAGGCCTATTGGATTTTCATGCATTTACTTAGATCTTGAATTTCTCCTCTCTCAATTATTGCTTCTTAAGGAAATTAATGTTTTCTTCGACACGTCAAGGATTTATGATGTATTTGGGTTTTTTTTCGAATAGATTTAATTTTAAGAGGTTTTATGATGTTTTTGATACTTTGCTATGTCTTCATACTTTAAGGGAGTAACTTTCAAGCTCATGTGTTTTGGACAAAACTTCTTCATGTTTTTTTATTTTATTGGAGAATGTAACTAAAGAGATTAATAACTTAAAAGTCAGAAAGCAAGCAGAGATAGAGAAGAAACAAAACACTTTTTTGTGTCATTTTTGTGGCAGATCTGGACATTTTATGAGGGAATGTAGAAGTTATTTAAGACAGAATAATAATTTTAGAAGGGAAAATAATACTCAGAGAGATGCGTTAAATTTTGAAAGAAATTATAATAAATCGAAGGAAAGGAATTTCAGTGATAGATTTAGAGAAGAAAATAATACACGGAGAAATAGACAAGATTTCGGGGAAAGACACAATAAATCGGAGGAAAGGAATTTCAGTAATAAATCTAGAGGAGAAATCAATACACAGAGAAATAGACAAAATGTTGACAAAAATTACAATAAACCGGAGGAAAGAGATTTTAGGAATGAATTTAGAGATGAAATGGGTACGCAGAGAGGTAGAAAAAATTTTGAAAAAAAATACAATAGGTTGGAAGAGAGAAATGTTAAGAGAAAATAATTTAGAAAGAGAAACAAGGAATCCTAGAGAAAATAATTCAGGAAATGATTGCAGGGATAATACAGGAAAATGTAATAGACAAATTAATACACAGAGCGGTGCGCGAGGTCCAACACAAAACGAGGTAAGGGGAAGACCTGAAACAAAAATAGAAATGGATAAAGAGAAAAACAGAGATAAGGCTGAATTAATAGCATATGTCACAAAGGAGAACACGACTAAATTACCGACGGTGCAAGCAAAATTCCACGAGAACGAAACGGACATTTTATTAGACACGGGCGCTTCAATTTCAGTGTTATCAGACGAGGTTTTCAAAAAAATTAAAGAAGAAACTCAGAAATTACGGGAAAATAAAACAACGGATGTTTTGATTAGCGAAAAGGTGGATTTCAAAAATACCCAAAACACAAATACAAATTATAACAATGAAAATACTCAAATTCCAAATGAAGACAAAGTAATGGATGTTTTGGTCAGAGAAAGGGTTGATCGTGAAAATATTCAAAATACAAATAAAAGTCACAGTAAGGAAAGTATTCGGAAATCAGATGAAAGCAAAATAATGAAAGTTAATAGAAATCAAAATGTTATTTTCCAAGAAGTCCAAAATGAGAATGGAAAGGTTTGTCAAAAAAGTCAAAAAGAAAACACAAAATGCAAGCTTCAGGACATTCAAATTACGAAGGAGAATCACATGATACAAAATACACAAACTTCAAATGAGAGTGAAATAATGGATGTTATGGACAATGATAATGAAAATACTAACTTTCAAAATTTGCAAAATTCAAATGATACCACTAAAAATATTGAAAATGAAAATTGTAATACAAGTAGAGAGAAAAATCAAAATGATAGTGAGGTTAATGATGTTCAAAAACTTTCAAAAATAGATGAGAACCAAAACAAAGAGTATGTTAGGCAAAATGTACAGATAGCAAATGAAATACAAGTTTGTAACACAAATGAAATTGAAGAGATCAAAGAGCGGAATGATAGAAAGCTTGGTTCAGATTTTTTCACGAAACCAAATATTTTTAGGAACTTAATATTGTCCGATGATTGGTATTTGGAAAATTTTAAAATGAGAAAGAGGTAAATATAAATTGGAATTTGATTGAATAGAACATGAATGTAAATATAATTTGAAATGGAAATCTGAATTGAATAGAGCAAGGGTATAAAAATGAATTGGTATTTGAGTTGAATTTAGAGAAAGAGTATAAATATAAACGGTAATTTGAATTGTGTAGGAATGTAAATATAAAATTGAAATTTGTATTGAATTTAGAGAAAGAATGTAAATATAAATTGAAATTTGAATTGTTGAAAAGCAAAACGTTATTTCTGGGAATATAGATTTTGGGAGAGCAAATATAATTTAAAATTAAAATTGAAATGGATTGAACTTAGGAAATGAGTGTAAATATGAATCGGTATTTGAATTGAATTTAGAAAAAGAGTGTAAATATAATTGAATATTTGAATTGTTTAAATGGAAAATTGAGATATTTAATATGAATTGTAACTAAAAATGTTTGAAATTTGATGGATAGAAATTTTGTGAATTTACGAGAGTGCGGGTATATAATGCTTAGAGAAAACGTGAAAATTGGTGGATAAAGATTTAGTGAATTTACGAGAATACGGGTTTATAATGTTTAGAAAATATTTGAGAATTGGTGGTTAAATATGTAGTGAATTTACGAGAGTACGTGTATACAGGGGGGTGCCACTCCGCTGCCACGAACATGATCTGTGACGTCAGATGGAGTCAACTTGCAGTAACGACACAAAGTGCCACAAGATGGCGCGGCAATCGCCGCCTGAGATTATATATATATCTCGGTGCCGGCGAAATATTTTATTATTTCTCAAGCTGTTTCAATCTGATTGTTTGTTGCGGTTGTTGTTTCTTACGTATCTTTTTACGTAAACTTTGTTTTGTTTTAAATCAATCCAGTCTTTATTAAGGCTAACTTATCCAGTCTTTATTAAGGCTATTATTTCTACTATCTAAAATCATCGGCTTATTTATTTTGTGAGTTTTGTCGAACAGATTTTTCGATATGCCGAACGATTGTGCAATTGCAACTTGCCACAATAATAGCAGTTTCACGAGTAAAACGATTTCTTATTATAGATTTAGAGTTTACTAGTTAGGCATAAGTACATCCCCCCCCCCCCCCCAAAAAAAAAGAAAGACATAAAACTCTTAGTGTTAGCGTTTTATTTATTGTTTTGATTTAATCTCGCACATTTTGTATTAATTAAATTTTATTACATTACATTTTATTAATTAAATTTTAGTACATTCAAAAAATGAAGGGGGGGGGGGGTACGATTTAAGAAAATAAACAGGTGCTTGCTCGTATATTTTTCATCATAAATCAATATACTATAATACATTTAATTTATTATTCTGAAAGTATATCATAGTGTGTTTGTTAAACGATTAGTTTCTATATTTTTATATGTTTACATTGAATTTCAATTTGATATAAATTCTCTTTTTGATCCAAAAAACACTAATAAAATCAAGTGTTTAGCAATAATATAAGTTCTTCACTATAAAAGCATCACTTAAATTGTTTACTAGTTAGGCATAAGTACATCCCCCCCCCCCCCCGAAAAAAAAAAGAAAGACATAAAACTCTTAGTGTTAGCGTTTTATTTATTGTTTTGATTTAATCTCGCACATTTTGTATTAATTAAATTTTATTACATTACATTTTATTAATTAAATTTTAGTACATTCAAAAAATGAAGGGGGGGGGGGGTACGATTTAAGAAAATAAACAGGTGCTTGCTCGTATATTTTTCATCATAAATCAATATACTATAATACATTTAATTTATTATTCTGAAAGTATATCATAGTGTGTTTGTTAAACGATTAGTTTCTATATTTTTATATGTTTACATTGAATTTCAATTTGATATAAATTCTCTTTTTGATCTAAAAAACACTAATAAAATCAAGTGTTTAGCAATAATATAAGTTCTTCACTATAAAAGCATAACTTAAATCGTTTACTACTTCGGCTTAAGTACATCCCCCCCCCCTCCCACTAAAAAGTTATACAACTCGTAGCGTTTTAATTATTTTTTTGATTTTCAATTATTACAGATAACATAATCGAAAATAACTTTATTTATATGCATTTAGAAAGAAATTACGCGATGTTCATTTGTGTATAATGAAAATTTTAGAATGATTGCTTGTTTAGAAAACTTTCCGAACATATTTCTGTAAATTCGTGTATTTAAAACAAAGTTCATTAATAAAAAAAAATCGCCTCCTGTAATAACAATGACAGGTGTCAAAAGCAAAACGAAACTTTCAGATGATTTACATTTTTCAGAAAGGGAAATACAGTTTTATTATGTATGTACCCTTCCAAAAAACCCCAATACTGCATATTTAAGTTGTGTTCACGTAAAATTAATGTTATTTGAGTATTTATTTTATATTTTAAATTAAAAAAAATGATTAAATTAATTTTATTTCCACCCTTTAACATTGGAGTCTACCGGGCCGTTCCTGATTTTCGGCTCCGAGTGACGTTGCGTCTTTACGTGCTCTCATTGGCTAGAGGTGAAGTGGCGCAACCTTATAGATATAGTAACCTTGACGTGTATATAATGTGTAGAAAATACTTGAGGATAAATGGATATACAAATCTGAAAAACAATTTAGAGAAGAAATGGAATTTGAATTTAAAGTGTTTAAAATAAGAATATATGCGTATGTTGAAATATGAGGAGCTAGTTTAAAGGGAGAAGAGATAGGTATGCAAATTTGAGAAAAATTTAGAGAACGACTTTAATATCGGTAAATTCGAAAAAGAAGAGGAAAAAGGAAAAAGAGGGTTTACAGATGGAACATGGAATTTAATTTTTCGAGATTAGTGGAGAAAGCGAATTAATAGGGAAGTTATAAAGTAGGTAACAGTCAGGTTAGAAATACACAGAGAATTTTTTTTGTTGTGAGGAGAAAAGTTTTAGAAAAGAAGAGAAAAAAAGAGTTTAGATAAACATTTTTGTTGATTTGAACCAGGCAACAGGGAACAGGGGTAATACAACATTAACAAACACTTAGATTTAATACAGGGGAAAAGATTGAGTGGGATGAGAATGAGATAATATTTTTAGTAATAGAAAGGATAAGAAATAGAAATAAGATAAAAAAATCCAATTTAAATCGTACAGCAGATAAGAGTGGGTAACATGTTGAAAAACTGGGTAATTACTAAACAGAAAAGATAATTCTCTTTTGAAACTAATGTAAATTTAAAATAAATAAATAAATAAATAAAATTTAGTCTAATTGACTATAGGGGACACGCCAGTTTGAAATCTAAAAGTGGGCCTGATCAACCGGCTTTTGGGTGCTTAAGCAGCGGACAGCCTAAGGATAATACAGTGAATTCTTTTTTAGACAAGGGGAAAACTTGCACAACACATAGCTTTACTACATCACAGTTAGCCAGTGACAAGAGGGACGAAAAACAAGGGTAATCCAATAAATGGGGTGTGTCAAACACATAAAATTTTATGGCCACAGCAACACTCACAGAGGGAAAGAAAGAAAACACTTTCTTTTATTGCAGGGGGCTTTCACTTTTCACTTGTCAAGAAATGGTCAGTTTGACGTACGGTCTCTTTCTTTCGTTGTGGGAGGTGTATGGTTCCACAGTTCATGGGGATGGCCAGTCTGATAACTTGTAGGGATGTGGCAATCTTAACATGTGCATCTTGCTTCGGGCAAGTTTGAGGGGTTGACCCGCTTTTCCCACCCCGGTTTTTGGTAAGATAGAGAAAGGAGAGACTTTTTTGTTTTGTTTTTCTTTCCGTGACATACGCTTTTATTTTTTTTTCGGGGGGATTTTGAAACACTTTATCTGACCGGTGCAGGGCGCAGTTTGGAAGTTTAAAAAAGGTATACGGAATTATGATCTCAGAAGGCTTGAGTATGCTTTAACAAAAGGGAGGATTTACAGATTTGGGAGTTTTGAAAGGCATAATTTGGATTAAAAAGAGAAATTAAAGGTGTCCGATTAAAGAAATTTTGATAAATCGTTCGGTATACTACAAAAGGTTTGATGAATGACATTTCATTTTTGGGTGTATAGGAATTCGAAAAAAGGAAGGGAAAAAAAAAAAAAATTTTTTCTTCTTTTCGGTTTTTTTTAACGGGGATATTAGATAAAATTTTTGTATAGGTGTAATAAGGTACAGAAAATGAATAATTGATAATACATGGCATGGCAATTCGGAGGGAAGATTAAATTTTAAGGATAGGAAACTTTTACGTGTGGATTGGAATAAAGATTAAGAAAATAAAGTTTAAGATGAATTGGTAGAAAATGAATATAAGTATAAAATCTAAAGGAAAGGAAATTTTTACGTTTGGGTGGAATGAAAATAAAGATTAGGATGATTTTGTAGAGAATGTATATAGATATAAAAAAAAGTATTTCGGGGATAGTTAAGGAAGTAAGCAATGTTTTTAATAAGGTTATGACGAGGTGTAAATAAATTTTTCATGATAGGAATTTTTGTAATCAGTTAATGGTAATGTAATTTTTTCTGAGAGAGAGAGATATTTCAATTTTTGAGTGTCTGTATGTATGTTCTTTGGCCTGTGTGTAAACTTATCTCCAGCAGTACGTCTGGAAAGATACGGACAACGAGGAGCAGTGACACCTCTACAGCTGACTTACGAGAAGCGACACCCCATGCCAGATCCTGAGGGGCGATAGCAACTCACCGACGCAGTGGTGTGCCAGACACGACACACTTGATGTACAGGACACCACACGATATTTCGGGACAGAGACATTATAATGACACATCTACAGCTGACTTACGAGAAGCGACGCCCTATGCCAGATCCTGAGGTGCGATTGCAACCCACCGACGCAGGGGCGTGCCAGATACACCAGACTTGATGTACTGGACATCACACGGTACTCCGAGCTCACCCAGTGGCGTTAGGCCATACTTGAGACCATTTACACTATATAATATGATGAAGTGCAGTGAACTTTCCATCTGTGTTACAGCAACGTGTCATTTTTTTGTAAACTTTATCCTCCACAGGGTATACGTGGACTATGAAAATTTGACAAGAAAAACTTTGTTTGATTTTAACGGAATGGACTTGGAACAAAAAAACTTCTGACTTTCTACGTTAACAAATAGTATAACCTGTTGCATGATATTGCAGTTCACTTTTGAGAATATTATTATTATTATTACTTTGATTTTTATTGTATGGATAATATGTATTTTTTTTAAACTTGATTTCTATGGTATAAGTTGTATTTTACTGTTACAATTTTTTTTTCTTTACCCTTGGCTTTGCAGAAACAAAAAAAAAAGTATTGGGGAAAAGGAGTAAATGTCACATGGTGATTTCCAAAATATGTGACATTGTGAAATTTTGGAGAAGAAGGCGACCTGCAAAGAACGGTCCCTAGCCCTGGTACAAATTTGTATAGGGTCCCCCTCTGGCCACCTGCAGAGGAGAGGGTCAGTGGAGCTGCCTGGGTGGTCTTACACAAGAGGAAGACAGAACGGGGGGAAAGCGGTCGTTGGGGGCGCAATTAAGCCCAGAGGTTCGCACGGGAGCTGGGACTCCTGGCCACCTGCAAGCGATAATTCAGGGGCTAGTGGGCAAGCCCTGCTGTCATGGACTGGCCACTGAGAGTGGAAGCCAAGTGTCCACCAGTAATATTTAGGGGGCTTAAATCCTGTCAGCAAATAATATTTGAGAGGGAGGAGACTTCAAATTACAAGTTTTTGGAGAGAGTTTTTTGCAAAAAAAGGAATCGAGAGTGCCTTTGTGGCTTTTGGAGAGTGAGTTTGGTTTCAATAGTTGACGGAGCAAAAAGATGCTCCTTCCGAACTCCAAGATGTCATCGCAGCCGAGCCCTTGCTGGACCCAGAGCCGAAGGTAGGCCTATTGGATTTTCATGCATTTACTTAGATCTTGAATTTCTCCTCTCTCAATTATTGCTTCTTAAGGAAATTAATGTTTTCTTCGACACGTCAAAGATTTATGATGTATTTGGGTTTTTTTTCGAATAGATTTAATTTTAAGAGGTTTTATGATGTTTTTGATACTTTGCTATGTCTTCATACTTTAAGGGAGTAACTTTCAAGCTCATGTGTTTTGAACAAAACTTCTTCATGTTTTTTTATTTTAAATGTTAATTTTTTAAATAAACTTATTATTTTGTTATTTTAAATCTAATCCGTGTCCTCATTCCAATCTTATAAATTACTTCTTAATTTTCAGTTTTAAACCACTTGCGATCTTACACGGCAATATCTTAATGTTCCTGGAACATTTTTAAGTATTTTAGCGTTCAAATCGAACGTGAGGTGATTTACCTCGCTACAGCGGGGTTGAAAATTCGATATCGCGTTTTCCACGGGAGAGCACGTTTCAAGCATCCCTAATCACGAATCGGACATTTTTGAGGTGATATCTGTGCGTGTCAGTGAGACTGTGAAGACGATATCTCACAAACGAATGGAGCAATACGAATGAAATTTGGTACAAAAATTACAATCCGTGAATACTGGAAGCCTATCGTTTTTAAACAATCAAATATTCCGAACCCCCCCTAAATTTTCGAGTGAAATTTTGAAGAATCAAAACCTTTAAATAACCTTTTTGAAAATCAAAACCTTTAATGAAGTTAAGCAAATAGACATTTCTTATGCAATTTTCCTTTAGAAAACGATTGACATAAACTTTAGAACTCTAGCATGAACCTAAATTTTAAAACGCTAACGTGAACCGTTCTCGAGATATTGCCCATTTTTCAAATAAATTTATCGAAACATCCCGTAAATTAAAAAAAATATATTAACTATTTGAGAAACATGTTCACTTTTCATATGTAATATCATGCGATGAATTTGGTGACACCATTCTCGTGGATCTAGCTCGTTCCATTCATGAAAAAAGATACTTTTGAGTAATACTTTTGTATTTAAACGCCAATAGTCATTTAACTGCTATAAGAATAACTCATTTCTCCGTCCATAAAGCTTAGCGAGATTTCGGCGACGAATTTAGCGGAATATCGCTAACTTGGCGACTCTTTTTAATGTTGCCAAATTAACGAAAATCTCGCTGAATGGATAAAAATGGTGCTAAATCAATAAAAATGACGACTAATTGACGAAATTCAATATCTTGGAAGGAATGCAAATATCTACTATATGAATACCATATTCTTTTTTTACTGTAAAAGCATTAAATTCATTGCATTGTATTAGGAAAGTCATGTGTTACCCACATCAGATTTTTTTTTCCGTTCAGACGACGAAGAATAAATACTCAGTGGATGTTTGACCGCACAGAGTATAGACAGAAAATAACGCACTCAACGCAATAGAAATTCTACTTCACTTTATGTTTAGAATGTTTCAATTAAACACATTGACGAAGCGCAAGTGTATTTTTACTTTCCTTATATACATAAAGTATAAGGAAAGTATTGTGACGGGGTCGAAAATTCGAATTCCGAGTTTTCGACGGGAGAGCACGTTTCAAGCATCCCTGATCACGAATCAAACATTTTTGAGGTGATGTCTGTGTGTGTGTGTGTGTATGTGTCAGTGAGCCTGTGGAGAAGATAACTGACGAACGAAAGGACCGATTCGAGCAAAATTTGGTACAAAAATCACAATCCGTAAACACTGGAAGTCTATTGTTTTTATACGCAATCGAATGTTCAGAACACCCCTAAATTTTCGAGTGAAATTTTGAAAAAATCGTCAAAAAATCAAAACCGCTAATAAAGTTACGCAAATAGACATTTATTATGTAATTTTTAATTAGAAAAGGATTGGCATAAATTTTAGAACGCTAACATGAATCGTTCTCGAGATATTGCACATTTTTCAAAAAAACTATCAAACAGCTATATAAAATAAAAAAATATATATTTCCTATTAAGAAACATGTTCACTTTTCATATGTAATACCATGCGATAAATTGGGAGACATTATTCTCGTGGATCTAGCTCGTTCCATTCATGAAAAAAGATACTTTGAGTAATACTTTTGTATTTGAACGCCAATAGTCATTTATCTGCTGTAAGCATAACTTATTTCTCCGGACATAACGCTTGGCGATATTTTGGCGACGAATTTGGCGGAATGTCGCAAACTTGGCGACATTTTTAATTGTTGCCAAATTAACAAAAATATTTCCAAATGGATAAAAATGACGCTAAATCAATGAAAATGACGACTCATTGAAAAAAATTCAATATCTTAGAAGGAATATAAGTATCTACTATAAGAATAACATTTTTTTTAACTGTAAAAGTAGTAAATTCATTGCATTATATAAGTAAAGTCATGTGTTGCCTACATCAGATTTTTTAAGTTAAAAAAAAGAAATACAATTTTGTAAGTGCACTTTTTATGTTATATAAAATTAAGTTTCATAATTGCATTTTTTGTTTTATAAATTAAGTTTATTTATCAGATCCGACGCCGGCCGAACGGAAAAGTGTCTCGAATCTGTTAAACTTGTTTTTCTCAAAATGAGATTTCCTTGATTTGTATAGTTTAAAATGTTCCATGCGTTCTGAATTTTGTCATAATTGCATGAACTTAATATGTTCAATATATATATATATATATATATATGATACAGAAATTTTAAGCCATTCCCAATAACACGCCCTTTTCTTTCATAATTATTAATCCAAAATCATATTTCATGTTCAGCGCGTATTGCAACTACATTAGATTCTATCCCATGCCACTAATATTAACAAAGTCCGCCAGCACTTCCTCTTTTCCGCGACCATACCATATATGGTCACTAATTTTAACTTCTACGTAAACTTTCTCATATGAAACTGCATTCCTAATCACCTTTTTAAAGCCTAGTGAACGCGATCGCAGCATCTTTTCCATACCACTATATTCCTCCCCCCTCCGATGTAACTGCACATTATGTGAACACCCGCAGACTGCCTTGAGAGCAAGTCGATAATATGGAGATCGCCCCATGTGACTAGTATATTTTATGAGTGTCATATAATAAATTAGATTTTAGTAACGTGCAAAATGTCTCTTTCCTGGATTATCTCAGCATGAACAACTATTACAACTATTATATATATATATATACAATACATTACAATTATTATATATATATATATATATATATATATATTAAAAACATTGTGCATGCATTTCTGAATCTTTTAAGTGACATAAATGTGTAGTAAAACATTTATGGAAACTACTTCCAAAATAAATATACATATTTCTAAATATGCCTAAATACGGATTCTGAAATTAATACACAAATTTGGCTATATTACTCTGTTAAATCAATATAGAGTGAAATCGGGGGAAAAAAAATTAAAAATTGTTACGCAACGAGCAATTTTATTTACTTTTAAAATGCTGTATTCTTTTTAAGTTTAATTAACAGGCGTGGCTCACCTCGACTTTCTCATACGAGAATCCATTTTTAAGAGCTCGTGATATATTTTTTACACATTTTGCAAAAAGAAAAATTGAAATATGTATTGTTAGTCTAAGTGATAACAATTACAGCATGTTACCCTTCATTTTAAAAATCTTTCGCCTGATATCAAGTTTTTCAATGTACCCCATCGGTTACTTGCCCTTCCTCGAGGGGGCGAACGATCTTACGAACACAAAAATTACATCAAGGCTATTTTTCACTACAATGATTAAAACTGTTAAATTTCGTGATCATTGAACTATAAGTAACTCCTCTTATGCATAATTAAATAAGATCTTGTCATGTTAAGAGAATACGAATATAAAATTTTCGCTCGAATTTCAGATAATTTAGTCTAGTTCTAGATTTTCGTTAATAAATCCAGATAAAAAGTTTAGTGAAAAACCATTAATATTTATGGCAGTTACCGCGTACAAAAAAAAATCGTCCACGGACAGATGGACATCACTCTAAAAATAGCAAAAAAAAAAAAATAGCCTGAAATGGCATCAGAATCTCGAAATCGAAAAATTTCGTGATACAGTACTTTCTCTACACTACAAAATATGAGAAAGTAAAAATCAAACTGCATCGTCACATTTTTTTATCATATTTGATAAATGCATTATTATTTAGCATCACCAAACATTTTGTACATTTAGAGTATACACTAAACATTTTCAATTCGATAAAAATAAAAATGTTAGATTTTAACGTCCACTGCCCCCTTAAATATAAACAAAGCAGCTTTTAAAACTATTCATTCTTCAGCTAACTTTAATACAAATGACTGAATGGTAAGAGATCTGGCTAAAATGTCTACTCTGTTTAAGTAACTACCACGTCTTCCCTAGCAATTATTGCTGAAGCAATTTGCAAAAGATTAAGATTACCTTCTCGTTCACTGAAGGCCCACATACCGGCTCCGATCAGGATCGCAGCTAAGTTTGGCGTGTCTTGTATACCCCTGCGATGGAACACAATACTCAATCTTGGCAAAGACAGCATAGACTCGAAAAACTCAATTTGGGAAACATTGTTCACGATCTGTTCAACTAAAATGTCTTCAAAATGGTCTGCATAGACACCAATCTCCAGTTCTGGTTCACGAGAAAGAAGCCGATTGAACCTTCCCCAAAACTCTCTGTTACCACGTGCCAGACTAAGCCTGATAGCTATTTGCACATTCAAAGGAAATAATGGTAAGTCAAGAGGAGGCCTAAAATCCTCGATTGCAAATGGTGACCAACCGGTTTGGTACTCAATTGATAGAAGAAACACCAAGTTCGTTGATAAAACTACATGGCGATCAAATTCCATTTGCATAAGCATTTTTCGATAAGGAAATGGAATAACTTCTGCCATGATGAATTAAAAACACTCAAAAGTACAGTTGCAATGCAGGAATACTAAGACTAATTTGTTGAACAAGACAAGCAGAGGGACAACCAAAGTTTCTGCTCAAAGAGCTCTGACTAGTGTTGCCAGATTCCAGTATTTCCACGTTATTAAATCGAGGGAAATGTCCCGTAGGAAAAGGGAATTTCTATCGATCAAATTTTCTTTGATTTCTTTAAAGGGAGGATGACTCTTTAAAGGTTCACAGATCGAATAAAGAGGGTGATCGTCCCAGTATGACTGACTTAATTTTTTTTTTACCAGTTTCGACGTATATAATGTCATCGGGGTAGCAAACAGAGCATTTTGTTATCGGGCTCACAAGAGTGATCGAACTTGTTAACAACGTAAGTAATCCTATCCTAGCTACATCACTAAATCTCCTTGTCAATGGGTCAGTCCTGCGTGCATAGCATCATTCAAAATATCTGCGCAAGTTGTTTACGTCTGGATATAACCACTTCAAAATTAACAAACAATTAACAGAAATAATGCGAAAACTTGCTATGTTTGGTAACACTTCTGAAAGTCCCCCCCCCCCTCCCTGATCCCTGACGTCACGAATGACAAAATGCTATGCTCATGGCGTTAAACCGACAACTTCTTGATTCGTTGACGGGCTGACCGTCCAACTTCATATTAAATAACCTTGTAGCGAATAACTCGCAAGCGAATTTACTGGCCGATATAAAACTCGCCCAGTGTAATCTTGAAGCCTAGTTTCTGATTAAATAGACGGTGTAGTAGAGCATTAGACCATTCTCCCTACTATGAACTACTGCACATTTGAGCGCTACTGTTTTGGAGCTATGAAATGATGTGTTGTTTGCATGAGAGGAAGAGCACCCACAACTCAATTGTCACAGAATAAAAGTGCACGTAATTACAAGTCCACCAATTTCGCTGTACGTAGCGTACTTTATCACATGATATCTCTGTGAGATACAAACAGTGATAAAGCGATATGTAGAGCGCGCCACACAATGAAAAATGGAGTTGTAGTAGAAGGGGGTGCAGTAGGGTTAATGCACCTATATATAGGAGGCTTAAGTAGGATACTCTACCACGGTGACGTACAGTTTGACGTTCAGGACAAAGCAGCAGGCGTTTAATCTCCGATCTCAGCTTTTGGTACTTATCTTCATGCTGTGACATTATTTCAGAGACCCATTATATGGGGAATCGGATGTTTTTATTTTTTAACTAGCTTTATTTAGACTAACTTCATTTAGACTAACTTTATTTAGACATGACTCTTAATGTGGCAATTCGTTGCACATTTGAGTTTTATCAGTTTGGGGGGATTAGTACAAATCATGATATTACTTAGCTTTTTGGCGATTTAGAGAGATGATTTAGAATATTTAAAATGTTTAATTTATCCTGGTTCGCGGATTTTATTTAGTTAGGGTTTTCAGAAAAGAGGGTATACCTAATTTTCAGTTATTCTAAGTTTAGAACTGCACGGGGGTCTCTTACGAGATTTGGCCTTTAAATGGTCAACCACAGTAAAACTGACCTCTACTCCATTATACCAATAACTACAACAATCGTTCACACGGACGCAGTAGCTCTGTTAGCCCTATCTCTATTATGTCCGCTCTATCTGTACAAATCGGCTTTAAAGGCTATCAGATCGAGTGAAATCTCTTGTAGGATAGGGGGGAAATTCACACTATTTTCCTAAGACTAAATAATGTTGTACGTCCTCCCCCCATTTTTAGAAATAGCATTATCTCAATTAGTATGTAATTGTGTTGTTTCTATGATTAAGTTCGAAAATTAGTCTATCAATCAGCATATGTGTATTGATATAGCTTTATACGCAAGCTCCCCCTCCCCACCAAAAAATAAATAAATTAAACGGATAACAAATCTAAATTAATACTACGATTACTCGTTAACAAAGCCGAATGCAAAGCTTCGTGAAAAATCATTAATATTTGTGGCAGCTATCATAAACACAGGAAATATTCCATAGGAATACAACATGCCAACAATAGTTAAAACGTGTTCAGGAGGTCCTAAACCATACATTGGCTTCAACATTTCGAAATCGAAAATTTTCGTGAAAACAATGCTTTATATCGATCAACTTATGTATATAACAGAATGACAAATCAATAGGTCACAAAAATCATTTTATTAAAATTAACCTTCAGACGTAGATATATATTTTTTTAAATTGTATGTACGTTTGAAGGATGTTTTTAATAAAATAATTTTGTGATCTATTGATTTGCCATTCTGTTATATAAGTTGATAGATTTGAGGATCTGGCGTGTAACCGCCATTAGTAACAATACTTTGTATTATATCGTATGAGAAAGTAAAATCAAAGCACCAAGCTGCTGTACCTTACGTAAGGTAGATACTAAAAATTAATGTTAGTAAGGGTTGCTTTCTTTTGACCTCTAAAACCACTCCTTAAAGGCTTCGACCAAAAGTCAACTAAATGTTAAGATTTACGTCAGAAAAGCATCAATAAAAACAAATAAGTAATACAAAATGAGAAAATTCGTATTTATTACTACGCAAAAATACGTACTACAAAATTATCAGTACCAAAAAGTTACAAAAAAACATATTTTTTTTTTTACTTTCCTTGCAATACATGTTAATGCACAGGAAAAGTATTAGAATCATGTCGAAAATCGCAACTTGAGTTTTCGATGATCTACACATTTTGACACCCCCAGATTACGAAAAAAAAAACATTTTTAGCGTGACGCCTGTGTGTGTATCTGTGTCTGTCTCCGCAATGTATGTATCCACTAACTGAAATCCTAATTTGTCGAATTTCTGGTAGGTAAATCATTTGTGGGATACCCTGGAGCTGATTAGATTTTGGTACGATTTGGAAAAGTAGAATCTGCTTTTCTTTACGAGAGGGCCTGCAAAAATCGTCAAAATGTAAAATGGAAGACTACGTGTGCTCAAATGTATCATTTAAATACTTGTTCTATACGTAATTTTTGACGAGAAGAATAAAAACAACCCCATTACTCTAGCATTAACCGTTCTCAAGATATTTAAGTTTTTTTGCATTTTTGTTACGCGGCCTTTGAAACATTTCTAGTTACCAAATAAAAACAAAAATTGAATTAAATTTATTCAGTGCCATTTTGTGCAATTAAACTCCATGAATAATTAAAGAAATAAAGAGAAAATGAATCTTAGTCTGCAGCTGAAGTCATGTGCTGCTCACATCAGATTAATTTAATTTGGTATTATACGTGTAAGGGCATTTTAAGAGAAAGTTTTAAGAGGACTTAATGTTATAGTTTCAAAATTCTGCTCCCTGTATGAATTTTTTATACAGGAGCTGATCCAGTTAGTTCCATTTCCAATTAATTTTCAAAATTTTGGCGACATATATCTTGAAAATTTTATTCTCCGTGCAATATTTATTAAACTCAATATAGTTTGATTCCGAAAATCATGGCAACAAAGCAGTATACGGCATACCATTTTTTCCTTTCTTTGCCGATCTTTTAAGGCTCACATACCGATCAAGAACGTAGGTTGGGGCAGAGTTTCGACACTTTTGTTGTTAAGACCCAGACCGTCCGACCTACCAGAAAGGTGTTGTTGAGACCCAGACCGTCCGACCTACCAGAAAGGTGTAAGGTAACTGTTTGGACGGCCGGGAAGTGCCACCCAATTTAGACCGGAACCCAGTGGGGGAGGCATCCACAGGGACTACCAGAAAGGCGGTGTAAGGTAACTGTTGGGATGGCCAGGAAGTGCCACCCAATTTAGACAGGAACCCAGTGGGGGAGGCATCCACAGGAACCGTACCCTCCTTCCCCTAACACCAACCTCTCGGAAGGACTTACGAACCCACATGTTTAACGTGATCGTACTCCGCATGAACACGGCGGCAGTTGTGGCAGCGTGCAAATCTAGCGAGCAAACCACCGGGCTACCGCGCCCGAAATGTGCCAACAGCACGCGGTGTTCCCAGATGGTCACCCACCCAAGTACTAACCGCGCCCGATGCTGCTTGACTTCGGTAATCTAACGAGAACAGGTGTTTTCAGCACGGTAAGACCGTTGGCTCCCGACATTTTTGTTGTAATAAAAAACTAAAACGAAAAATTCTAACTTTCATAAATGTAACAGCTTTGAACAGTACACTCATTGCAAGATGTTTTCTAGTATATTAAAAATGCAATAGTCTTGACGCGAAGAGTCGTACAAGTTTATATTTCCAAAGTGAGTTTTGGCGGTCGACCATGCGAGTAACTTTTATGAAATTCTTCCACATAAAAATATACTTTTACATTATGCTTTAAATATTGACACCCAAGAAGGAAGATTCAAGCCCTACAGCATAGTTCTATAGACTTTTAGAACTGCTTTATGGATTTATAGACTTTACAGAACTGCAAATCACTTTTTTCTTCTTTTTTTTTTTGTGTCTCTTGTGGTGTTTGTGCTGTGTGTTTTTATGACCATAGTATAAAGTGCCACTGCTAGAAATAAAATAAAAATAAAAACATTATGCTTTATGCAAAACATAAAAATTCCAAATATTTTTTAATTGTGTCGATTTTCTTACACAAAGTAGCAAAATGTAATATTGCCCAAAAATTTGTTACGAAACGTTTATTTAAAAATCCGTTACATTTTTCCTCAAAGTTAAAAAAGCATTTATTTCCGGGTATTCCATAAGTTTATTTGGTCTTTTAAATATGCATTTCTGTACTTATTCCTGTTCAAAATGTTGACATCGAAAACAGTGAGTTACATATGCATTTTCTGAATCAGTTATTTGACATTCATGCTTTCACAAACAATATCAGCATCTATACTCTTTCGACCCAGACCGTACGACCTACCCGAAGGTGTAAGTTTTCTGTTTGGACGGAAGGGAAGTGCAGCGCAATTTAGACCGGAACCCAGTATAGGAGGCTTCCACAATGACCCTTTCCTTACCACCAATCACTCTGATGGATTTACGGACCTACATGGCCATGAACAAGCCATCCATTTCAACTCGGGATAAAATTGAGACAGCATTACTGAAAGTCTTCGAAGGCACTCTTAAGAATGACTGGAGAAAATTATTTCGATATGGGATAAAGACATGCTTATCAATTGATTAAAAAACAATTATAGTCTGATGTATAAAAAGATAACCAGATTGTATTTCTGGTATAATTTGGGGGTATATAAAGGCCAATTAACTGAAATATTTTTTTTTTAATTTCTTGATGCATTATACGATTTGTAAATTTAATATCGAGGTCTTTCCGATAACCATGTATTATGAAATGCTAATCCAACATCGATTTCATTTTAAAACTCATGAAAGCACAAACATTCTATTTCTAGTCGACGTTATATCCTACAAAAAATTATATCCATTTAGCTGCAGCTCTTGATATTTCGTTTGCACACGAATGAAGACCAATTTTCGAATTATGGCAATATTTTTCAGATTCATAGGGATGTTTATCAAACTTAAAAATTGAACCAATGAAAATATTGTAGTGCAGGATTCTGGAAATGAAATAAAAATAGAAATGATGTTATTCCTAAAACAGAAGCTTCGAAGGATATTTGATGTTTTGAAGAGCAGAAAGAAAGTCTCTTAATCGTAAAGATTAATCCAATTAGCCTCCATAAAAGGGGTAATTATGAACACAAAAACCCTTCATATAAATAACTTAAAATGACATACTTTATGGATTCCGAAGCAAACAAGTGCAATAGTGTATGTATACTAGTAATGCACATAGTATGCACTAGTAAAGTATATACTATTGAACGTATACCAAAGTATATATTATTAAGCGCATATGATGCAGTTTAAATTCAAACTAAAAATTAAAATCTGTATCAATGATTTAAGAGTTCTGTAAAAATCTTTGTCCAACACACAAGAAAGTCTCAAGCACCAAAACATTTATAACATGATAAAACAAGTAACTATTTTAACACAAAGTTAAGCATTATACTAGCACTCCTTGTTCATAACGCAGCTGCCCCTATAACGTAGGCCATTTGATGCCACCGAAAATCTGTCATAAATGGAGTTCACTGTACTAACAAAGAGTTAATGCGATCCTTGCAGGCCGAGGAAAATTGCTAATTGCAATTGGCTATGCACAAGTGTGAAAACTAAGTACAAATTGCAAGAGAATAAATTTTAAATCACCAGTTTTCATGCATCTGAATACTGAAGTGAAATAACATAAGTTTTAAGTTTTTAACGAAGCTGTCTTTCGCAACCCGAAACTAAAGCGAAATAGGGTATGTAGCTGCTTGCTTAATAACAGATGCCACGTTTATTTCATGAAAGCAGTAAAAACTCAATAAATCCCAAACATTGAATATTACAAATATACAACACCTAGTAATTTGCACAATTATACAAGTTATAGCAAACAAAAAATGCTGCTTGACGAGAGAATTTTTTTAAATTAATTTTGCACCATAGATTTTGATCTCAGATACCCAAATACATAGATCAAAAATAAATTTCTGGTTTCGTCATGACCTAAAACATGATCAATAAATATCTATTTTTGCTCTTTATTACCCTAGCAGACATTATGGAGCCCTTGGCTAGCAGCTTAGAGGCTCATTGTCATAATGCGGCTCTGATGTTTATAAACCACCCCTCTAGAATTAATCTGTACTCTTTTTGAAAATACAATTTCCACCGCTTATATACCTTGTATGTAACTGCCATAGCAGAAGTTCCCCCACAAATTCTATGACTGCGCAGCAGACTTTGTGGACTCTGATATTTATCCACCACCCCTCTAGAATTAATCTGTACTCTTTTTGAAAATACAATTTCCACCGCTTATAAATCTTGTATGTAACTGCCATAGCAGAATTTCTTCCACAAATTCTGTGACTGCGCAGCAGACTTTGTGGATTGCAAGATTCAAATTTGGAACTAATGTTCATTGTTTAGTTTGTTTGCGATTTGATAAAAATTGTAATCTCCCCATGGTTTTACAAACTTAAAAATAAGCAGAAAAAGTATATCATATTTTTTTTTTTAATTCTTCAAATGACTAATGCTTTACAATTAGTTGTCGTCCTCTTTTAGTTCAGAAGCAATGGCCGCAAAATGACAAAACAAACCAGGGCCTGTTACTTCATTGTATTGGAACAAAGCCTCGCCGATCAATACTACTGCTAAATTCAGAGTGTCGGCAATACCTCTCTGATGGAAAATGATAGCCAGTCTTCCTAAGTATACAATGGTCTCAAAAAAGTTAAATTTCGTAGCCCTATTTTGGAACATCTGGTAGAAAATGTCGTTACAATGGTCTGCATACACTTTTACATCTAATTCCGTTCCAGGTGGAATTATTTGGTCAAATTTCCTCGTAAAATCCTCTCCACGACGATTCAAAACAATTTTGATACCTTCTTCAATGCTCGAAGTAAATGGAGATAAGGGATGTGTGTAATAGTAACTGAAACCGACAGGTCGCCAACTGATCTGGTACTCACAGGATAAAAAGTACATCATGTCTGTTGAAAATACTAAATGGCGATCACGAACCATGTGAAAGTGCGGTCGATAAGGGTTGGGAGGACTTCCTGTTGCCATATTTTAAACCCAAACAAAAGTTGGCATTGACAGCACGAAAAAATGCCAACACAGCGTAATGTTTTTACAACACAAACAGCGGAAACAGCAAAAATTTCCTGCTTAAATGTCTTTGCTCAGTGTTGCCAGATTAAAAACCGCCAGATAGAGGGCAATTTCTCCTAATTTTTACGGTGTTATTTTGATCGAAAACATTAGTGACAGGAAAAGTATAAAAAGATGAAACCCGGAATTATTTTTCCATGATTTGTTATAATCCGTAGAGACCCATATTTTAAGTTAGTGACAAAGTTCATGCACATAAGATTGCGCCATTAAATCAATTGCCAATCACGGCCCGTAACAGCTATGGATGGATCTAGATGACGTCACAAGTGTTGCACGTATCAATTAGCGCGCTTGTTACGTCATCCAATCCATAGTAAGTTAATAGATCTTTCACGGCCTCTAGTTATAACCCAAAGTTCGCTCAAATTCCCGAAGTCGCTTTTGGATCTGGGTGAGGCATGCCCAGAAAGAAAAAAAAATTCCGGATTTCATCTTTTTATGCTTTTCCTGACACTAATATTTTTGACTAAAATAACATTTCGGGGTGACGTATGCCGAGAAAGAAAAAATTAAAAGAAGCAATCTAGGATTGTTAATGGCACCCCTTTGAGTAAGCAAATACAATAAAAAACGGTTCATGACAAGTGTTCCCCACTAAGTTTCACTCTAAATTGGTTGGTAATAGGCAAAATCAGACTTTTAGCATGATGCTCCTAAGATCTTTGAACCAAGAAAAAGCTAAATTCACCCCTCTTTGGCCACAAACTTATGGGCTTGTTCTTAATACTTTATCTACCGCAAGCCTAAAAATAGGCTTTTTGACACCATCTTAACACTATCTACCGCAAGCCTAAAAATAGGCTTTTTGATATCAATCTTATTTACCGCAAGCCTAAAAATAGGCTTTTTGATACCATCTTAACATTTTATCTACCGCAAACCTAAAAACAAGCTTTTTGATGCCAACGCTTATATACCGCAAGCCTAAAAATAGATTTTTTGATACCATTTTAACACTTTATCTACTGCAAGCTTCAAAATAGGCTTTTAGATACCACAAAACGCTTTTAGATACATACTTTGTCTACCGCAAAAATAAAAATAGGCTTTTTGATGCCAACGCTTATTTACCGTAAGTAAAAAAATAGGCTATTAGGTGGCAACGCTTATCAACCGCGGTGCAAATTCAATGTCAATTAAAATACTTATGGCTGTTATTTTGTGCAGATAAACTCAAATTATTATTGAAGAAATAAAGAGAACGTGAATATCAGTCTGCAGGGAAAGACATGTGCTGCCCACATCAGAATTTTAAACAATATTACAACAATGATTTATAGAAGTGAACGGGGATTATTTGCAGGCCATTTCGAAAAAAAATGTATGATCTATATTTAAAGATCCACCAAGTTTTTGTAAAATAAAATGTTCAACAAATTTAAGCTGTGTACCAAATTTTAACTCTCTAGGACGTAGGAAAGTGCATTAAAAATGCCATCCAATAAGTATATCAGGAAGAGTTATATAAAATTAAAAAAAATTTGAAAAATTGTTATCTACCAAATTTATTTTAAAATGTGTAGCCTCTCTCACATACAAAATGATTAAAGTCTTGGAAAGATATTTATTATATAATATATCTTTTTTTAGCACTTTACAACATAGTTGAAAAGTGTTTATGACTTTGATCATTCTGTCTGTCTGTCTGTCTGTCCGTTAGCACGATAACTGCCGTAAAAATGACTTTATCAAAATGAAATTTTTGTATGTTTTTCAGACGGTCTGTGGGACCTATGGGCATATAAATAAATAATATCACCCAATTAGTTTTTTATTGAACCCGAGTTGAAAAAATGATATACATTGAACCCTATGGGACCTAATTTTTCAAGCATTTTTTAAGCAAATTTAAAATTCAAAAATTGTTTCGAAATTTTTAGGAAATATTCACATTATCCCATAAAATGTATATAAACAATTTCAGTAAAGTATGTTAAGTAGTTTTTTAATTAAAAATTATTTAATATAGGGAAAAAAACAAATTCAATTAAATTCTGACTTTTGGGATATCCTCCAGAAAGAAAAAAGAAAGATCAATCATGCATAAGCATTGATTATGAAACACTTTCCAACTGAAAAGTAATTTCATTTAAAAATCTCTAAAATGTGATACATTCAGTGGTGATATCTTTTACATTATCACAGTACTACAGTAAGTTATTATACTTAAATATTTAAAACTGTATCGAAATATAAATCATCTGATTCTCTATGCAAAATCAATGAATATTCCATTCATATAACTTGTATTCCAGCCTCCAGAGCTAAGTAATTTTGTATGAAAAAATTCAGCAATTCTTATGTAACTCACCTTACAGCCGCTTGAGATATTTGCATTCTGCATAAGTTAAAATTAGGCTTCGTTGAAGAAATAATAAAAGTTTAGGGATAATTTAAAATCACAACTATTGTAATTGCGTAGGCACGGAATTTAGATACACAGATAATACACAGATACACAGACAATATATATTTCAAAGTATCGGAATCGTGTCGAAGATCGGAACTCGAATTTTCGAAGGATCTACACGTTTTGGGACTTCTAGAACACGAAAAAACTATTTTTAGGAAGACGTCTGTGTGTGTAAGGGTGTATCTGTGTATATTTCTGTGTGTTTGTGAGGATATTACATTCACTCTAATTGCAAAACTAATGGACCGAATTTCATAAAATTTGGTAGGTATGTTTTTTGTGAGAAACCCTGATATTCATTAAATTATAGTACGATTCGTAATAAAAGAATCTGCCTTCTTTGCGAGATGGCCGGCAGAAATTGCCTTTATCCACTCTAGTTAAAAAGTAAAGGAATAAATTAAACAAAATTTGGTGCATAATATTTCAATGACCTACAAGTGATTTATATACCAAATTTAACAAAATTTGGTACATAAATCATTTGTAGGCTATTCTATTACGATTCAGGAAAAAGGAACGGGCTATTTTTGCGAAATGGCCCGCAAAAATCGTTAAATATAAAAATAAAGGACTACGTGTGCTCAATTATATCAATTAAATTCCTATTTTATACGTGATTTTTGACTACAAAAAGAATAAGACTAACCCCATTACTCTAAGACTAGCCGTTGAGATATTCTAGTTTTTTCGCGTTTTCGTTACGCCACCTTTGACAATAAGTCCAGCTATCAAATGAGAACCAAATTTAAGTTTAACGTGCAAATTCAATGTCATTTAAAATACTTATGGCTGTTATTTTGTGCAGATAAACTCAAATTATTATTGAAGAAACAAAGAGAACGTGAATATGAGTCTGAAGGGAAAGACATGTGCTGCCCACATCAGAATTTTTAACAATATTACAACAATGATTTATAGAAGTGAACGGGGATTATTTGCAGGCCATTTCGAAAAAAATGTATGATCTATATTTAAAGATCCACCAAATTTTTGTAGAATAAAATGTTCAACAAATTTAAGCTGTGTATCAAATTTTAACTCTCTAGGACGTAGGAAAGTGCATTAAAAATGCCATCAAATAAGTATATCATGAAAGTTATATAAAATTTAAAAAAAATTGAAAATTAGTTATCTACCAAATTTATTTTAAAATGTGAAGCCTCTCTCATACAAAATGATTAAACTCTTGGAAAGATATTTATTATACAATATATCTCTTTTTTCTTTCTGGAAGATATCCCAAAAGTCAAAATTTAATTGAAATTGAATTTTTCCCTATATAAAATAATTTTTAAGTAACATATTTTACTGAAATTTTTTATATATATTTTATGGGATAATATGAATATTTCCTAAAAATTTCGAAGCAATTTGTGAATTTTAAATTTGTTAAAAAAATGTTTGAAAAATTTGGTTCCATAGGGTTCAATGTATTTCAATTTTTCAACCGGGGTTCAATAAAAAACTAATTGGGTGATATTATTTATTTATATTCTCTTAGGTCCCACTGACCGTCTGAAAAACATACTAAAATTTCATTTTGATAAAGTCATTTTTACGGCAGTTATCGTGCTAACGGACAGACAGACGGACCGACAGACAGACAGACCGACATACAGACAGAATGAACAAAGTCATACACACTTTTCAACTATGTTGTAAAGTGTTAAAAAGAGATATATTATATAATAAATATATTTCCAAGAATTTAATCATTTTGTATATGAGAGAAGCTTCACATTTTTAAATAAATTTGGTAGATAGCAATTTTTCAAATATTTTTTTAATTTTATATAACTCTTCATGATATACTTATTTTACGGCATTTTTAATGCACTTTCTTACGTCCTAGAGAGTTAAAATTTGGTACACAGCTTAAATTTGTTGAACATTTTATTCTACATAAATTTGGTGGATCTTTATAGATCATAGATTTTTTTCGAAATGACTTGCAAATAATCCCCGTTCACTTCTGTAAATCATTTTTGTAATATTGTTAAAAATTCTGATGTGGGCAGCACATGTCTTTCCCTGCAGATTCACATTCCCGTTCTCTTTGTTTCTTCAATAATAATTTGAGTTTATCTGCACAAAATAACAGCCATAAGTATTTTAAATGACATTGAATTTGCACGTTAAACTTAGATTTGGTTCTCATTTGACAGATGTCAAAGGATATTGTCAAAGGTGGCGTAGCGAAAACGCGAAAAAACAAGAATATCTCAAGAACGGCTAGTCTTAGAGTAATGGGGTTAGTCTTACTCTTTTTGTTGTCAAAAATCACGTGTAAAATAGGAATTTAATTGATATAATTGAGCCCACGTAGTCCTTTATTTTTATATTTAACGATTTTTGCGGACCATTTCGCAAAAATAGCCCTTTTCTTTTTCCTGAATCGTACTATAATAATCTACAAATGATTTATGTTACAAATGTTGTTAAATTTGGTATATAAATCACTTGTAGGTCATTGAAATATTATACGCCAAATTTTGTTAAATTTGTTCCATTCGTTTTTAGCTAGAGTGGATAAAGGCAATTTCTGCCGACCATTTCGCAAAGAAGGCAGATTCTTTTATTACGAATTGTACTGTAATCTAATGAACATCAGGATTTCCCACAAAAAACATTCCTACCAAATTTTATGGAATTCGGTCCATTAGTTTTGTAATTAGAGTGGATGTAATATCCTCAAAGACACACAGAAACATACACAGATACACTCTTACACACACAGACGTCTTCCAAAAAATAGCTTTTCCGTGTTCTAGAAGTCCCAAAACGTGTAAATCCTTCGAAAATTCGAGTTCCGATCTTCGGCACGATTCCAATACTTTGAATACATACACACACACACATATATTATCTGCGTATCTGTGTATTATCTGTGTATCTAAATTCCGTGCCTATGCAATTACAATAGTTGTGATTTTAAATGATCCCTAAACTTTTATTATTTCATCAACGAAGCCTAATTTTAACTTATGCAGAATGCAAATATCTGCAGCGAGTGTAAGGTGAGTTACAAAATAATTTCTGAATTTTTTTTACACAAAATTATTTGGCTCTTGAATACAAGTTATATGTATGAAATATTCATAGATTTTGCAGAGAATCAGATGATTTATATTTCGATACAGTTTTAAATATTTAAGTATAATAAATTACTGTAGTACTGTGATAATGTAAAAGATATCACCACTGAATGTATCACATTTTAAAAATTTTTAAATGAAATTGCATTTCAGTTGGAAAGTGTTTCATAATCAATGCTTATGCATGATTGATCATTCTTGTTTTTTTTTAATTTGGCTTAAAAAAAATTAATCTTTCTTTAACCCTAGTTCCGGGTTCCTAGAAAGTCTACTTCCCGCCGTTTGTTTCATTTTTTAACACTTCACAACAAAGTTGAAAAGTGTTTATGACTTTGTTCATTCTGCCTGTCTGTCTGTCCGTTAGCACGATAACAGCCGTAAAAATGACTTAATACAACATACTATAAATGAAATTTTAGTATGTTGTATAGACGATCTGTAAGACCTATGGGAATATAAATGAATAGTATCACCCAATTAGTTTTGGATTGAATCCGGGTTGAAAGAATGAAATACATGAGCCCTATGGGACCTAATTTTTCAAACATTTTTTAAGCGGATTTAAAATTTACAAATTGCTTCGAAAATTTTAGGTAATATTCAAATTGTTCCATAAAATATATAATTCAGCGAAATATATTCAGTAGTTTTTTAAATAAAAATTAAAATAATAATTACACCTTATATGAAACGATGACCATGATATGAAAGGATCATATCATCCACTTCAAAATGATATATGGCATCCATCTTGTTTCAAAATCATGATTTTTTAAGTTCTTTTTAATTCTTATTGAGTGCTGTATCCGTCCTAAAACTACTTTATTTTTGCTTAAATTCTGTGCATCTACGTACTGAAACAACGCAAATACAATATATTTGAGTTTAAATGGTTATCCAAATTTGATTATTTCTACAATGAAGCCTATTTTTCACTTATGCAATATGTAAACAGCAAAATATGTAGAATGAGTTGTATAAGAATTGCTGTTCTTTAACACAAAATAATTTAGCGCATGGAGTCTGCATGGCTGATATAAATGAAATATTAATTGATTTTATAAAGAGAAGGACGATTTTTTTCGATGAAGTTTTAAGCATAGAGTTTAATTACTTGTAGCTCCATGGCCTTAATTTTTAAATAAAATAAATTATTATAGTATTGTGTTGAATGAAATGAATGGGAGAATTATTAATGAAATGCTATTTTTATAGAGATCCATGTTATTATTTCTATGACGTCATTTGAATTAATTTCAGTTGTTTTCGATGAAGTTTTCAAATATAATAAATTATCGTAGTATTATGATAGTTTTAAAAATATTACCGTGGAATGTATCACATTTTAGAGATGTTTAAACCAGGCAATTTATATTTCAATGCCGTCATTTGAATGAAGTTCATTTTTTTCAATGAAGGTTTAAGTTTTCAAATATAATAAATTAATGTAATATTGTGATAAGTTTTAAAATATTACCGAGGAATGTATTGCATTTTAGACTTTTTTAAATAAAATTGCATTGAAGTTGGAAAGTGTTTCATAATCAATGCTTTAAGCATGATTGTTGATATTTCTTATTTCTTTCTGGAGGATATCCCAAAGGTCAGAATTTAGTTGAATTTGTTTTTTTCCCTATATTAAATCATTTTTAATTAAAGAACTACTTAATATATTTTACTGAAATTTCTTTTATATATTTTATGGGATAATGTGAATATTTCCCAAAAATTTCGAAGCAATTTCTGAATTTTAAATTTGCTTAAAGAATGTTTGGAAAATTAGGTCCCATAGGGTTCAATGTATTTCATTTTTTCAACCCGGGTTCAGAATTTAGTTGAATTTGTTTTTTTCCCTATATTAAATCATTTTTAATTAAAGAACTACTTAATATATTTTACTGAAATTTTTTTTATATATTTTATGGGATAATGTGAATATTTCCTAAAAATTTCGAAGCAATTTGTGAATTTTAAATTTGCTTAAAGAATGTTTGGAAAATTAGGTCCCATAGGGTTCAATGTATTTCATTTTTTCAACCCGGGTTCAGACAGACAGACAGACAGAATGAACAAAGTCATAAACACTTTTCAACTTTGTTGTAAAGTGTTAATAAAAAGTAGAATATATCATCCAATAGCTTCACTTTCCGTATGCAATATTATTAAACAAATATCTTAAAATCTTTCTGATGGACTTAGTTTATGTCATTTACGAGGGAAGATACTTTTTATAATAGCGTGGTAATTAAATCCCGTAGAATTCGGCAATAATATTTTATTTCACGGAATATTAATTAAATGCCAATTGCATTTGGATGAAGATATTGCACGTGGGTATGAATAAGTCACTTTGTTTGGATTAATAAATTTCTAAAACTGGCCACTTGATTGCAGTTCGGTGTTTCTGTCATGAGTTTCTGCCACCGACTCTGAACTAGTTCAGGATGAGATTTGAGCATTGTATATGGTAGAAGTTTGCACTGTCAATGTAGATCAGCGAGTCTGGTAGACTTCCCCCCCCCCCCAGTGGCTTAAACTGTGAATTAATACCCTACAGTTTTTAAAATACGCCAACATTGACAATCTCGATATCTATTGCGATTACTGCTGTTTTAAATAAACACTAATTGCCAAAGATGTTAAAGTCGATGGAGGTAAAATATTTCTCTAGTATTTTGAAGAGGATGAAGGGTTTTTCTTTCTTATAGAACGAGGTATGCAATCACAATTCAGTAAAAAAATCTGATGTGGGCAACACATGACTTTCCTTATATAATACAATAAATTTAGACTTTTACAGAAAAAATAAATAGCTTATTTGTATAGTAGATCTAGATACTTATATGCTTTCCAAGATATTGAATTTTAATCAATTAGTAGTCATTTTCATTGATTTAGCGTCACTTTTATCAATTTGGCGAGATTTTCGTTAATTTTTGAAGTGAAAGATTTCTTTTTACTTTCCTTATATACATAATGTATAAGGAAAGTATTGTGACGGGGTCGAAAATTCAAATTCGAGTTTTCGACGGGAGAGCACGTTTCAAGCATCCCTGATCACGAATCAAACATTTTTGAAGTGATGTCTGTGTGTGTGTGTGTGTGTGTGAAAGTATGTGTGTGTGTATGTGTGTGCGCGTCAGTGAATCTGTGGAGACGATAACTGACGAACGAATGGACCGATTCGAACAAAATTTGGTACAAAAATCACAATCCGTAAACACTTTAAGCCTATTGTTTTTATACGCAATCGAATGTCCAGAACCTCCCTAAATTTTCGAATGACATTTTGAAAAAATCGTCAAAAAATCAAAACCGCTAATAAAGTTACGCAAATAGACATTTCTTATGTAATTTTTCATTAGATAACGATTGACATACATTTTAGAACGCTAACATGAAACGTTCTCGAGATATTGTACATTTTTAAAAAAAATTATCAAAAAGTCATACAAAATAAAAAAATATATTTCCTATTGAGAAACATGTTCACTTTTCATATGTTATACCATGCGATAAATTGGGTGACATCATTCTCGTGGATCTAGCTCTTTCCATTCAGGAAAAAAGATACTTTAAGTAATACGTTTGTATTTGAACGCCAATAGTCATTTATCTGCTGTAAGAATAACTTATTTCTTCGTCCATAACGCTTGGCGAGATTTTGGCGACAAATTTGGCGGAATGTCGCCAACTTGGCGACTTTTTGAAATGTTGCCAAATTAACGAAAATCTCGCCAAATGGATAAAAATGACGCTAAATCAATGAAAATGACTAATTGTCGAAAATTCAATATCTTGGAAAGAATATTAGTATCTACTATAAGAAAAACCTATCTTTTTTACTGTAAAAGTAGTAAATTCATTACATTATATAAGGAAAGTCATATGTTGCCCACATCAGATTTTTTCTTATAGAACGATGTATGCAATCACAATTTAATAAACAGGAATCTTACATTGTCTTTCACATCAATTTTCCCAATTTTAAACCCAATTTGGTATTAATCATAAATGTTAAAGTAATTCTGCTGCTGGCTCCAACTTTCAACTAAACTTTATTTGAAAATTTACGCAAATTTCCAATAAAATAATCTAATCATCAGTACGATATGGCCATCAGACAAGAGCAATCCAAAATTCTTTCTTTCCCTTCAGAGGGCTGAAACTGAACTGGTTTATTCAATGCAATGCCCCATGCCCAAAGCTTTGTATTGTGACATTCCCTCACCTGGGATAAGGGTACGGGAATTTATAGCTTTAGTGCGTCCTGAAATAGGATACAAAGAGAGGCTTACTGTTCGGTGGGAAAGTCATTTCGATGATGGGCAGCTCAATTAGGAAAAGGGATTGTGAAAACAGAGTCCCTTTCCAATTGAGGGACTGTAAAAGCTGAATCCTTGCAACCATGCCATTTTTACAAGCGACATCTAGGGAACAGATTGTCCCGGATTTGAGTTCAATTGAACGGTTAGCGGGGCCTTAAACGTACCAAAGCCGACGTAATAAATTTGGATTTTCCAGCCGCCCCTGTTCCTAAACAACGAGTACATTCCCATGGCGGACCCAGGATTGGCTGTGTATGTAAAGTTCAAAATCAAATTAAATTTAAATATACCCCAAAAAATCAATACAAACTAAATTAGACCTTCTAGATGCTCTGGTTCTCAAGTTATTCCCTGAAACGAGTACATTCCTATGACGAGTGTAGGACGGACTAGCCCAATAAAATCCCAAATTAAAATGTACAGCAAAAGAACTACTGCATGCCAAAATTTAAGTCACTGATGAATAGAACCTGATTAGTTACGGCCTAAAAGATTTTAATCAAACCGACAAACACCACTTAAGTTAAACAGGTTATAAAAAGGAGCAAAGGGTTTGTACACTCTCCACCTATCCAACCAACAAAGATGAAACTAGATTAATTTCATAAAATAAATCTCGATAACAATATTTTAATATTTTAAAAATTAGCTATAACTATTTTAATACTTTTGTTACCAAACGTAAGTTTATACAGCACATCGGATAAATTCGCAAAATTTAACCCCCTTTAACTGCTGCTATACACGGGCAATTAAATTCATTAATACATTCGTTAAAAAACCCCGGCAGTCAAGAATACTTCTAAAATTGAAATTATTTCTTTTCCCTATACCGTTTTTCTGCATCCCCGCCTTATGTCTTTCAGTTTTTTATTCTCCGATGCTACAAGACAACAGTGCATTTAGTGATCACTAAGAATTAGAGATTCATTACTGTGCTTCAGAATCTGTGGATTGATTTTCACGCACAGTAATGAATCTGCCGAATTATAACTGATGAACAAATGGCTGCAGCAGCAACCAATGAAAATATTGAAGTGTAGGATTCTGGAAATGAATTAAAAGTAGAAATCATGTTATTCCTAAAACAGAAGCCTTGAAGGATATTTGATATTGTTTTGCGTTGTTTTGAAGATCAGAAACAAACATTCTAATCGTAAAGATTAATCAAATTAACCTCCATAAAAGGAGTCATTATGAAAACAAAAACCCTTCATATAAATAACTTAAAATGACATACTTTATGGATTCTGAAGCAAACAAGTGAGATAGCGTATGTATACTAGTAATGCATACTATGCATTAGTAAAGTATATACTATGAAACGCATACCAAAGTATATACTATTAAGCGCATATGATGCAGTTTAAATTTCTGCTAAAAAATTAAAATCTGTATCAATGATTTCAAAGTTCTGTAAAAATCTTTATCTAACGCAAAGTATAAAACATCAAAACATTTATAACGTGATAAAGCAAGCAACTATCTTAACACAAAGTTAAGCATTATACTAGCACTCCTTGTTCATAACGCAGCTGGCCCTATAACGTGGGTAATTTGATGCCACCGAAAACCTGTTATAAATGGAGTTCACTATACTAACAAAGGGATAATTTGATACTCCCAGGCCGAGGAAAAATTGCTAATTGCAATGGGCTATGCACAAGTGTAAAAACTAAGTACAAATTGCAAGAGAATAATTAAATTTTAAATCATCAGTTTTCATGCATCTGAATACTGCAGTGAAACAACCAAAGTTTTAAGTTTTTAACGAAGCTGTCTTTCGCAACCCAAAACTCAAGCAAAATAGGATATGTAGCTGCTTCTTAATAACGTTTATTTCATAGAAGCAATAAAAATTCAATAAATCCCAACATTGAATATTGCAAATATACAAGACAGTAATTTGCACAATTATACAGGTTATACAAAAAAAAATGCACTTTGATGCGAGAATTTTTTTAAATTAATTTTGCACCATAGATTTTTACCTCAGATATCCAAATACATAGATCAAAAATAAATTCCTGGCTTCGTCATAACCTAAAACATTATCAATAAATATTTATTTTTGCTCTTTATTACCCTAGCAGACATATGGAGCCAAAGGCCCCTTGTCATAATGCGGCTCTGATGTTTGTCCAGCACCCCTCTAGAATTAATCTGTACTCTTTCTGAAAATACCATATATAAACCTTGTATGTAACTGTCATAGCAGAATTTCCTCCACAAACTCTACAACTGCTCAGCAAACTTTATGGTTTGCGAGCTACAAATTTAGAACTATGTACTGTTCATTGTATACTTTGTTTGCTATTTGATAAAAATTGTAATCTCCCCATAATTTTACAAACTTAAAAATAAGCAGAAAAGCATATTTTTTTTATTCTTCAAATGACTAATGCTTTACAATTAGTTGTTGTCGGCCTTATTTAGTTCAGAAGCAATGGCCGCAAAATGATAAAACAAATCTATAGGCCTGTCATTTCATCGTAGTATTTCAAATCCGCACCGATCGATATCGCTGCTATATCTAGCATACCAGCAATACCTCTCTGATGGAACATGATAGCCAATCTTGCGAAGTATACAATGGTCTCAAAAAGGTTAAATTTCGAGGCATCATTTCGGAACATCTGATAGAAAGTGTCGTTACAATGGTCTAGATACAATTTTAAATTTAGTTGCGTTCCAGGTGGAATTATTTGGTCAAATTTCCTCGTGAAATCATCTCTACGACGTTTTAAAACAATTTTGATACCCTCTTCAAGGTTCGTAGTAAATCGAGATAAGGGATGTTTGAAATAGTAACTGAAACCGAATGGTCGCCAATCGATAAGTTACTCGCGAGACAGAAAGTACATCATGTCTCTTGAAAATTCTAAATGGAGGTTACGAACCATACGCAAGTGCGGAGGTTGATAAGGGTTAGGAAAACTTCCTGTCGCCATAATTTAAAAGAAAACAAAAGTTCGCATTCACAGCACGAAAAAACGCCAACACCGCGTACTGCTTTTTACAACACAAACAGCGGAGCAGCAAAAGTTTCCTGCTTAAATGGCTTTGCTCAGTGTTGCCAGATTAAAAACCGGCAAATAGAGGGTAATTTCTAATAATTTTTACGGTGTTATTTTGATCAAAAACATCAGTGACAGAAAAAGTATAAGAAGATGAAATCCGAAATTTTTTTTCTATGATGTATCATAATCCGTAGGGATCCATATTTTAATTTAATGACAAAGTTCATGAACATGAGATTGCGCCATTATATCAATAGCCAATCACGGTCCGTAACAGCTATGGGCGGGTCTAGATGACGTAACAAGTGTTGCAGGTGTCAATGAGCATTCTTGTTACGTCATCCAGTCCGTCGTACGTATATAGATTTTTCGATATAGTTTCGATTACGTATATAGACGACCGAGAAAGAGAAGAAATTCCGGATTTTATCTTTTTATGCTTTTCCTATCATTAATGTTTTTGACCAAAATAACATTTCTGGGTGACGTATTCCGAGAAAGAAAAAAATTAAAAGAAGCAATCTAGGATTGTTAATGGCACCCTTTTGAGTAAGCAAATATAATAAAAAACGGTTTGTGACAGGTGTTCCCCACTAAGTTTCACTCTAAATTGGTTGGTAATAGACAAACTCAAGCTTTTACCATGATTTTCCTAGGATCTTTGAACCAAGAAAAGCTGAATTCTCCCGTCTTTCGCCACAAACTTATGGGTTTGTTCTTAACACTTTATCTACCGCAAGCCTTAAAAATAGGCTTTTTGATGTCAATGCTTATTTACCGCAAGCCCAAAACTAATCTTTTTGATACCATCTTAACACTTTATATACCGCGAGCCTAAAAATAAGCTTTTTGATACCATCTTAACACTGTATCTACCGCAAGCCTAAAAATAGGCTTTTTGATGTCAATGCTTATTTACCGCAAGCCCAAAACTAATCTTTTTGATACCATCTTAACACTTTATATACCGCGAGCCTAAAAATAAGCTTTTTGATACCATCTTAACACTTTATATAGCGCGAGCCTAAAAATAAGTTTTTTGATACCATCTTAACACTTTATCTACCGCAAACCAAAAAATAGGTTTTTTGATGTCAACGCTTATTTACTGAAAGCCTAAAAATAGGCCTTTTGATACCATCTAAATACTTTATTTACCGCAAACATAAAAATAGGCTTTTTGACGTCAACGCTTATTTACTGAAAGCCTAAAAATAAGCTTTTTGTTACCATCTTAGCAATTTATCTACCGCAAGCTTAAAACTAGGCTTTTTGCTACCATCTTAACACTTAATATACCGCAAACCAAAAAATAGTCTCTCTCATGCCAACGCTTATTTACCGCAAGCTTAAAAATAGCTTTTAGGTGCCAACGTTTATCAAACAATAGCCGATTAATAGGCTTTTGCAAGTGCTGTTTCTTGCAGTAACTTTTAAAGCGTAGATTTAGAGTTTCATTAGTGGATTCAAGACTGCGTGAGTGTTGGCCGCATGTCCTTTTGGATATGTATAATTTTTAATTTTCTTTATCTGTAAACCTAGATAAAATGAATCCTGATAATGAATGCAAAGAAATTTTTCTAGATTCTTTGTTCTAATTTTCCTAATTGTCCTTTGAGCAATGATAGCAGCGATTACAGTGACGATAGTGATATTATAGGGTATACAAAACATGATTCAGGATTACGGTTGCTGTATCTCACACGATAAGCAAAACGGATCCGGTATCAGGCGAGAATTTGCACTCAAGTTAGCCGCTATTTTCCATGTAGTCAATGAAGAGCCTTGTCTTGTGGGCTTGTTCGTAAGGGAATTGTCTTATGGGATTGCTCTGACCTTGTTTCGGCCTTCGACCAGAGATATAGGATATATCTCTGGTCGATATTTCACCTCGATGGTTTCGACCTGGTAGGATAGGTAACCACAAGAGACCAGTGCAAACGTGTTGTAATGACGTTTAAAACACCATTCCAGATTGTGAAAAGTCAAATGCATGCCAAAATTAACAACAAAGATGAATCATACATAAAGCATTGATTATGAAACACTTTCCAACAGCAATGCAATTTTATTTAAACATATCTAAAATGCGATACATTCAACGATGTTATTTTTTAAATTATCACAGCACTACAATAATTTATTTTACTTAAAATCTTAAAACCAATGAGGTGAAAGTATTTTCTAACTGCATGCTTAAAACTTCAACGAAAAAGGCAATGCTATGAAATAGTCTGCGTCTCTATGTAAAATCAATGAATATTTCATTCATATCATCTATATATTCCAGTCTCCAGAGATAAATAATTTTGAGTTAAAAATATTCAGCAATTCTTATACCACTCTTTTAGAGTCTGTTAACATTTTGCATACGTTAAAATTAGGTTTCGTTATAGAAATGATCATTTGAACTAAAAAATATTTGATGATCATTTGAACTAAAAAATATTGTAATTGCATTAGCGTAGAATATAGATGCATAGAAAATACGCAAAAACAAAGTGATTTTAGGACGGATGCAACACTAAATATAAATTTAAAAGAACTTTCAAAATAACGATTTCGACACTGGGAAAGAAAATCTGATGTGATCTGTGCACATGACTTTCCTTATATAATGCAATGAATTTGCTACTTTTACAGTAAAAAAAATAGATTATTTTTATAGTAGTTATTTATATTCATTCCAAGATATTGAATTTTTATCAATGAGTCGTCATTTTCATTGATTTAGCGTCATTTTTATCCATTTGGCGAGATTTTCTTTAATTTGGCAACATTTAAAAATATCACCAAGTTGGCGACATTCCGCTAAATTCGTCGCCAAAATATCGCCAAGCGTTATAAACGGAGAAATAAGTTATTCTTATAGCAGATAAATGACTATTGACGTTCAAATGTAAAAGTATTACTCAAAGTATATTTTCTCATGAATGGAAAGAGTTAGATCCACGAGAATAATGTCACCAAATTTATGGCATAATATTACATATGAAAAGTAAACATATTTTTCAACAGTTAATATTTTTTTTAATTTATGGGAGTTTTTGATAAATTTATTTGAAATATGTAAAATATCTCGAGAATGGTTTATACTAGCGTTCTAAAGTTTATGTCAATCGTTTTCTAAGGAAAAATTACATAAGAAATGTCTATTTGCGTAACTTTATTAAATGTTTTGATTCTTTGATGAATTTTTCAAAATTTCACTCGAAAATTAAGGGGGGGGGGTCTAAACATTCTATTCTGTTTAAAATCAATAGACGGATTTTATTATATACGGATTGTAATTTTTGTACCAAATTTCATTCGAATCGCTCCATTCTTTCGTGAGAGAGATATCGTCTCCACAGACTCACTGACACACACACACACTTTCACACAAACACAGACATCACCTCAAAAATGTTCGATTCGTGATCAGGGATGCTTGAAACGTGCTCTCCCATCGAAAACTCGAATTAGAATTTTCGACCCCGTCACAATTCTTTCCTTATACATTATTGTATATAACGAAAGTAAAAATATATAAAATTTCGATTAATTTTCGCTCGAATTTAAAAAAAAAATATTCTAATCTAGTTCTACATTTTTTATAACAAAGTCGGATATAAAGTTTCGTGAAAATCCATTAATATTTGTGGTTGCTATCGTGTGCTCAAAAAATAGACCACAAACAGACGAATGTTACTCCAATAATAATCAAAAAGTGTTCGGGGGGTCTAAAACATATAATGGCATCAAAATATCGAATTTGAAAATTTTCGTGAAAACAATACTTTCTCTATATTATATTACACAGTATGAGAAATTAATAATACTAGTTGACGTTTTGTTCCGGTATTAAATGCCATTACTTTTGCCTAATCGTTTTTCAAAGTTGAATACGGCAGCGTCTTAACGCACGCGATTCCTTCTCTCTCCAGCCGGGAACTGGAACGGAAGCGAGCCAAGCAGAGCGATAAATATCGCCATTGAATACAAGAGCGTTCTCAAGGTCACCTCGCCAGAGGGGATCGACATGTAGAAAAACTTCCCACGGCTGGAAACGCTAGTGTAGGTGCGCGTCGCGTCGTTTCGACGACATTTGTAACTCGTTGGAACAAAATTCAAATACGAATCATGAGCGGAGATCAGATCGACAACGAGCAGTTAATTTCGCTAGTTAGATCCTATCCATGTTTGTACGATTATAATTCCAAGGAATACAAAAGCAAGCAGCTAAAGAACAAAGCATGGCAGAGTGTATCGAAGGTTGTAGCCGCGGACAAGTGGTCGAGAATGGCATTCCACGAAAAGACGAAGTTGTGTAAGTTTGTTTTTAGTGATTTCAAGTATATTTATGTAGATTTATTTTATATTTTGTGTGAATTTAGTGTAGTTTTTATTTATTTTTTTTCTTCAGTTTGGTTTTGGAATGTGTGAATTCTTTGAATAATTTTAAGAGCCCGAGTGTGCCTTAGCAAAATATGAAACACATTGTCTCAGTGACTGATTTTGAATGCATTTTATTTTTATAGGATATAAAATTCCTGTGTAATTCGAACTTTTAGGAATATGCAAAAAATCGAATTGCATACTTTGGGGGTATTTCTGAGGGAAAAATATTAGTACGCAGTCAACATATGTTAATTTCATATACTATATAAAAAAAAAATGCATTATGCATTTTATAGAATATAAAAAATCTTGTGTAATTCAAACTTCTAGGAATATACAAAAATTCAAATTGCATACGTTGTGCGCGTGTGTGTGGGAGGAGGAGGGGGGGGGTTCTGAGGTAATAATATTAATACGAAGTTAACATATATTAACTTAATATACTATATAAGAAAAATGCATTATGCATTTTATAGAATATAAAAATCTTGTGTAGAACTTCTAGGAATATACAAAAATTCAAATTGCATGCTTTGTGGATGGGAGGGGGGAATTTCTAAGGGAATAATACGATGTCAACATATGTTAACTTAATATACTATATAAGAAACTGCATTATGCATTTTATAGAATATAAAAATCTTGTATAATTCGAACTTCTAGGAATATACAAAAATTCAAATTGCATGAGTTGTGGGGGGCGGGGGGTGTTCTGAGATAATAATATTAATACGAAGTCAACGTAGGTTAACTTAATATACTATACAAAAAATGCATTGTGCATTTTATAGAATATAAAAATCTTGTGTAATTCGAACTTCTAGGAATATGCAAAAGTTCAAATTGCATGTGTTAGGGGGATTTCTGAGGGAATAATGTTAATAGGAAGTCAACATATGTTCACTTCATATATAAGAAAATGCGTTATGCATTTTATAGAATAAAAGAATCTTGTGTAGTTCGAACTTCTAGGAGCATGCAAAAATTCGAATTGCATGCGGTGGGGGGATTTCTGAGGGAATAATATTAATACGAAGCCGACATATATTATCTTCGTATACTATATAAGAACTGGCTCTCTCTGCTGTCTGTCCCACTTATCGACAAGTTTGGCGCAATATCATTAACTTGGCGACTTTTGGAAAATTTCCTATATTGAAATTCAATATATCAGAAGATTAAGTTAAATTTCTTTGATGTCTGTCTCACTCATATAATTTTCTTGATTCCGAACATAGCGAGTTTCTGTGTTCGTAGGCCAGGTACGCTTTTATTAGAGAGTCTATAAGGGGGTCGTAAATTAATTGTGTTTTGTTAGGAAATGGTATAGTTGCTATGTTTTGTTAGGGGTCGTGTAATAATTAAAAATCTGATGTGGACACCATATGACTTTTCTTAAAATATTGCAATGATTTTACTTCTTTTAATGCGAAATAATAATATACAAGATCTACGGCACAATGTTCTTAACGTTGAATTTATTGTATTTGTATGCTAACATCTGACGTTTTCTGAATGACAGCATTTAAAAATATTTCAAAGTACCCAATTAGCTTCTACTTGACGCAAATCTAACTTAGCAATTGGAAATATTGCTAGCATCTTCTATGTACTAAAGTCCATATATTAAAATATGTTAATTATTTATTCATTAATTTAGCGTCATTTTCGCAATTTGGCAACATTTTTGGCGATTTGTCGATAATTTTTTAAAAGGTGCTGAGTTGGGTATATTTCACCAAATTACTTGCGACGGTCACTAATTTATCGCCCAGTATTATATATTTGACGATGCTAGCCACTTTTCAATTTTATGTAATTTTTTAGACAAATTTATATGAAAAAAAAAGCGCAAAATATCTCTAGAACGGTTCAAGCTAGCTTTAAAAGTTTATCTAAAGTTTGTGCCATTCGTTTTACAATAAAAAATACGGATGAAATTATTTATTTAAAATTATTGAATGATCTTGTATTTTGTTAATAATTCACTCACAGATTTGGGGGTCTTCAGAATTTTTGATCGCATCTCAAATCAATAGGATTCCAATATTCACCGATTGTGATAATTGTCCCAAAGTTTTCTGGAAACGTTCCATTCGTATTTGAGATATCGCTTACAGACATGGGCACACACACATTAACATACATTCCCGGCCGTTCTCTTGATTGAAGTCCTCGGATGAGTCGGACGGCTTGGGTTTTCAACACTAACATACATGTGCACACTGTGGCGTAGTGGGTAGCGTGGGTTTATAGTCACAGCCAAATAACTCTCGAGTGACTTCAATTCTTTATTTGTTTACAGCAATTCGGTAATATACGCATTAGGTTACAAAGGTACCCAAATCTGAAGTGAGGCGAATAGTCCGCTGAGGTCACTCTGACGTGTTCAAGAAAATGTCCAAATCAATTTCCCGTGGAAAGTCTATGAGAGGTGATTCTCTGGCGAGGTTTCAAGATGAACTCTCTCGCGAATCTTCGGGATGAAGCAAGCTGACGTAAGTCCACGATGTGGTGACCTGTTACTGCAAATGGATCGAGTCCTACAGGGCACTCGATCTTTCTTCCGTTCCCGTACTTAGGTCAGGAACTGTCGCAGAAGGCTTCTGCTCAAAAAACAATAGTACAGGGCCTATGCCCGAGAAGCACTCTCTTTCCAAAAGGACGAGCTCTCTTGTCGAAGATCAGATCTTATCTGCTCTCGAAAACTCTGCTCCGGTCGCCCTCAGAAAAAGAGCCACCAGGGGACAATTTTCTCTCTATTTTTTTTTATTGGATCTTAATATCCGTGATGTCAGTTTTCTTGAGTCTCATTTGTCCGGAGACTCGTGCCAGTAAATTTAGGGGACCCTCCCCTCACGTCTGGAAGCTCACGTCCACGCGATCACTCAATTTTCTAGACTTGGTGGCGCGGGATTCGCGACGTCCATTGTTCTGGTGACCTCTGCCATGTTTCACATTCAAAGGGTCACAGGTGTGCCCGGTCTGGAATTTCCAAGCCCCAATTCCATTTCGGGGGGATTTAATTACGGTTTCATTTGGTGAATTAATTTAATTCGGCATAACACACACACCACCGCAGACGATTATTCGCCCTCTTCCCCTGAGACATTTTATGTTAACCGAGACCGAGTTTCTATTTGTGACTGTATTTAAATAGATTAATATAGAGCAAATAGAAAACTTGCCCCCCCCCCCTAAAGTTTCATTCACACACACACCGGCCAAAAAGTCCTGAAAGAAACACTGGAGAGAAATCATTGACGAGGGATTAGACACATGAAGTGAGGAATTTCTTCTAATGCTTATATATTCTCCTATGTTGTACTCGTAGTAGATACTTCTTTTAGAGTATTTATGAGCCCTAGTTTCTTTGTTAGTCACCACCTGAGGGATTTCGTCCCACTGACGTAACACCATCTAAAGGGCTCTAAGTGGTGTTTCCTCTAGCCTCTGGAGATCTAGTTTACACTCAAAATTATATTATTTGATATGCAGGGACAGTGATAATATTGATCAGGAAAGGTGTATAGTCCGCATGTGTTCGTGGATATTAGGATCATAAGTTCTCCTAATCCAATAAATGCGTTTTTGAATATTTTCCTGAATTTCTGTTTTAAAAATTTCGAACTTTTGAATTGACCATTTTCTTGCCCCTGGTGTTGTTACATGCTTTGTTTTCACCGAAGTTTTTGCTGTAGAGTTATTGTCTCTTTGAATATTTCTGAAATGGCAGAGTTGAGAGTGAGCGTCAGTAAATCTTCTGCCCTATCCGCGCTTTGTTAACTTCCGCGGAACACATTTTTCGCCGAATTCTGCTCAAACAGTTGCGAAATGTTTTTTGATAGATAAAATGCAATGCTTAGATTATATTAAAATTAAATTTAATATCCAATAAAACATGCAATATATTTTTTATTTTAATTCAAAATATTTTTGGTGCTGCCATCTGTTGTCGTAATTTAATTCATACCGACTATTTTTATTTTTTAATGAACATTTTTAAATGTCTATTCCTTCTAATAAGGTATTAAATACAACAACAGATCATATATAATAATACCACAATCACGGAAAGGTAATTTCTTATTCTATAAATTTGATAAGGGTATCTGAATGTACATCACTGAGGACTGAAGTTTTGTCTTCAAGTTCCTTTGTCTTCAAGTCGAAGTTCAATTACGTTTCCTTGATTGTGGTATTATTATATATGATCTGTTATATTTAACAGCGTATTAGAAGGAATAGACATCTAAAAATGTTCATTAAAAAATAAAAATAATCCGTATGAATTAAATTACGACAACAGATGGCAGCCCCAAAAATATCTTGAATTAAAATAAAAAATATATTATATGTTTTATTGAGTATTAAATTTAGTTTTAATATAATCTAAGCATTGCATTTTATCTATCAGAAAACATTTCGCAATTATTTGAGCAGAATTTCGGCGAAAAATGTGTGCCGCGAAAGTTAACAAAGCGCGGATAGGGCAGAAGATTTACTGACGCTCGCCGTTAAAGGACACTGTATTACATAGTCTTGTCTGTGCTTGCAGGGAAAAGCTTACAGAAAAGGTGGAAATCGCTGCGAGATGCCTATGCAAGGGCAATAAGGATGAACGAGATAGAAGGTAAAAAGAAGCCGTACGTGTATAGCAAACTTATGCACTTCCTGCTTCCCGTGCTGCAGTCCAGACAGTAAGTTGCATTTCATAGAATTCCTCTCATTTGTATTCAGAGTAAAGACTTTAATCACTCCAATAATTTTGCTATAAAAGGTTTGTTTCTAAACCTCGTGGTTTAGAAATATCCTAGACCTAGTCCATAAAATCATTACTAGTATTTTGCTCAGCCACTAGTTCTTGGTCGTCTGAGAGCTGTCGCACAGAGACAGCCAAACAATATATATAAATAAAATTGAATATCTGTCTGTTGTCTCATTCTCACTTGTGAACGGCTAAACCGAATTTCTTGAAATGTTGTGGGTAGCCTTGGTATAGCCCCCACTTAAAATTTAGTCCATGTTTCGAGTTTCTAGGACCAAGGGTTGTCTAGAAATTAATTAAAAACACACAGTTAAACCTTCCACAGACATAGCATTATGCAGACGATATTTTTTCCCGTAAATTTATTTGAAGAATCATAATTTAAAGATTTTGGTCATAGCAATGTAGCATGTCACTTAGCAAAGGTTTTTAATTCAATGTGTTTATGCAGCAGACGATTTTTATTAAATCTTTTCCGATTTAAATAATAAAGACATGTACATATAAAATAATTTTTTTTAATAATAAAGACGTGTATATAAAATAAATTTTATGGAAATTACATTTTTGACTAAATTGCATCAATTACGGCCTACAGACTTTAAGATTAGTAAGATTATTGATATTTTCAATTTATTACGTTATCCGTTTTATTTTCGCTAAAACGGTTAAAACTCATATGTTATAGTACGGGTAATCTTCTATTAGTACACCGGTATATCTTCTAATCTGCGAAATTACAAATAGTACGGTTATATCTTCCTATACAAAGTTAGCGCTTTCATTTTTGCATATATTAAAATCAATTACGGCCTTCAAGTTTAAAGATTGTAGCGATAATTGATATTTTCACTTTATTACGTCATCTGTTTTATTTTGAGCATTTTTTAAATTCATATATTGTAGTACTGGTAATTTTCTACTAATGCACAGGTATATCTTTTAATATTCAGGCATATATATCTTCCCATATAATTTTAGCGACTTTATTTTGGCATATATTGATTCAATTTCATAATTTTGTAAATATGTTTACAAGAGGGACAAGGTTATTTCATTCTTCGTATCTTCCTGTGAAGATAATTTTTGTATAGCGAGAACAGAGATTCTTAAACTGCTTTTCAGGAACATTAATTTAAATATTTTAATAAAATGCTTTGAATAACAATGCCGTTAAGAATATTATAGAATTTGCACATGATTGTGAATTTTAAGTTTTTGTTTTTTTATATTATATCTTCCGTACGAAGAACGGATTTATTGTTAATCAATAATATGATGGGGGCAGCAGGAGAAGTAGAACAGCGGCAAGTGCTATGAAAGGTTCATGAGCAGAGCTGGATTAACCATTAAACAAAATAAGAGCAATAAACTTATAGTAGGGCCACCCATACAAATTGCGGGGGCCCCTACAAACATTTATCACGGGTGCTTCATATTTTATTTTCCCCTTTTATAACTTTTCACGTTTTCTCCCCCCTTACCAAGAAAATATTAAGGTTCCAGGTCCCCAACTGACTGGTGTCGACCTCCTCCCTCCCCCCCTATAGGCGCCCCTACTTAAGATACTAAGAATATTCCTATCTATACTAATCATAGTATTTTTTTTTTCTTTTTTTTTCTTCTTATCATGATCATTAACACTGAGATTTTTTACACACAAAGATCCACTTTGAATAACTCTGTTAAATAAATAAAATATTTCCTATTTTTACGGACTATTAACTACTTCTGCGTTTTCGAAACGCTACTTTTAAAAGAGTGATTAACATTTTTTTTTCTCTCTTTTAAATATCTATTTAGAGAAACTGAGCTGAAGACAAAAATTTAGAACGTTTTAATATAGACTATTATTTTCAAAGTTCGCATAGATTTATGGTCTTAAATGATGGATAATTTTGGAGAAATTAAATAAAGGTAACGACTGACATTCTGTAAATGAATAGTAACAGTATGGATGAAAAAATTTAGTGTTTATACACAAAATTTAGAAAAATTACAAAAACTTGTGAATGGCAATCCTATACCAAACAAGAGTATAAACCCTCCCACCCACCCCCTCCCCTCCGATTCTTTTTAGAAAAGACAAAATGTGTAAAATTCATAAGGAAGAGGAAATTAAATTGTTTGAACATTTGGGTAAAATGTTCGCCATTGTCACTTTAGTAATAATATATATATATATATATATATATAATAGTTTGAAAGTCCAATGATAGAAAAGTGAGCGAGTGATAAAAGAGTTTTGACGAAGTGAACAATTTCATTTTTTAAGGCCTAGCCCTTGTCCACCTGTATAGCATTAATGCTTGGATTTTCTATGTTTTTCTATTATCGTTTCCATACCATTGAAATTTGTTGATTTTTTTTAACTTGATGACTCGAAATTCGTATTTTTTTTCCATTCGATTGAGAATTTGCTGTTTTATACTTTTATTTTGTAGGTTTGTTAGAAATTTAGGTTTTTCGAGTTGCAGCTTCTCACTTTTCTATCATTAGACTTTCAAACTATTATTACTATTGAAATCATTTGATTTATAAGCTGCATTTGCGCAATAAATTAAATGTATTTTGCATTGTCATTCCTTTTTACTTAATATCTTTATTTTCTTTACACATTCATATTTGCAAAGTATCCTTAATAATTTTAGCAAGCTACGGTATTTATGAAATAATTATATATATATATATATATATATAGTGGTGGAAGAAGAAGGGTTCATGCCGCATGGTAATACAAATTTTCTTAATGTATCCTTTTTTCATTTTTTCATTTTTTGTTGCCTGTAGTCTGAGTTTAAGCATTTATAGTAATGTACTATTGCTTAATCTGAAACAGGCATTTGTTTGGGTTAATTAGAATTAAATACTCAGACCTGAAGATGAATTTAATTCTAATTAATCATCGAATTTGGGACGGTGCTGTTCTTTTCTCTTATCGGCATTATGGCCGTGAATTTGCTTCTATGGTGATGTTAATATTACTTGAATTGTATTTTTATTTATTTTATTTTTACATAATTCTTATTATTACATATTTCAAATATATATATATATATATATATATATATATATATATATATATATTATATATATCTATATATCTATATATATCTATATATATATCTATATATATATCTATATATATATATATATATATATATATATATATATATAATTGAAGATTTTTATGATTACTTGTAATATATATATACCCGAGAAATACCAAAGAAAATTGCTCGTATATATATAATGAAAGTTTGAAAGTCCAATGAAAGAAAAGTGAGAAGCTGTAACTCGAAAAACCTAACTTTCTAACAAGCTTACAAAATAAAAGTATAGATCAGCAAATCTTCAAGCAAATGGAAATAAAATACAAATTTCGAATCATTAAAATAAAGAAAATTATCAAAAAACAATGGTATGGAATCGATAAAAGAAAAACCGATAAAATCCAAGCAGTAATGCTATATACGTGGACAAGGTCTAGTCCTAAATCATGGATTTGTTCATTTCTTCAAAACTCTTCCTCAAGTCCAAGTGTCCTGTAGAAGCAAACACAAAAATATACGTTTCTGAAGAAATAGATTATATATATATATATATATGTATTTATGTGTGTGTGTGTGACTATAGGTATCGAGACTAAATCTATTACTGAAGTTATTTATTTGACGCAATATGTTTATTGGCAATTCTTGTCGAAATGATACAATAAACAACATTTAAATGATCAGAAATCTAGTGTAGCACTTATTTGAAATGCTCTTCGTCATGGGCAACATCCGTATACGCGTTTCTTTTGTTTGATCGTGCCGAACCCGACTAATTAGACATACTCTACAGTATTGTAATTGGAATTTTCGTCCATCTCGTTTTATTGCCGGGTGCGTTATCCCAACCTTTTAATTTTTCCGCTAGGAGCACTGTAATCTTTCTTATTCAAAATCTGTATTTTCTAAAGTTCAAGCAATCAACTGAAAGAAATCAAAGCCTCCAATTTTAATCCGGTGAACCGTATAAACAAGAATCCGGATACACACAATTCAACTGTATTTTAAAATAGCACTTAATAATATGCAATAACAATTTCTTGTTAAATCTATAGGCTTCTTCAATGTAGTATGGATGAAGACAACCGTTATTCTCAACTTGATGAAATGCAAGATTCGTCAGATTTGAATGAAAGCCAAGAAGAATCATCATCAGCTGTTCAGAATGTAGAAAAGCCAACAATTCTGCGCTTCAAAAGACATTCTACAGACGATTATGATGTGAAATATACAGAAATATCCAATGAAGATAACGACCCGGATAAAATGTTCCTATTATCAATGTTGCCATATTTTGAGAAATTAAAACCATCTCACAAATTGGATGTTCAAATTCAGTTCATGCAAATTCTAAAAGGCTACATCGATATTGATTCTGATTCATAATTTGTGTTCTTTGTTATAAAACTATTACATTTGTGTCATTCATATTATTCATGTTATTATATTGATGCCATGTCAACTTTTGACTCTTGGAGACAACGTCATTCAAACGTTCCATAGTTTTTATTTTTATCGTCTGCGTTGGTTTATAGAATTTGTAAAAGAATAAATGGCTATTAATTCTTTTCTGAACCTACATATGATATTTTGAAACTGAAAACGTGCAATATACCGAATAAAGAATAAGTTGTTCTAAAAGTATGATTTGAGATACATATTTTTTGCATTATATGTGTTATATTTTGAAACTAAAAACATGCAATAGATCAAATAAAGAATGAGATGTTCTAAAAATATAATTTGAGATACATATTTTCTGCATTATATGTGTTGTATTTTGAATGTAAAAACATGGAATAAATCAAGTAATGAATTAGTTGTTCTAAAAGTATGATTTGTGATGCATATTTTCTGCATTACATTTATTGTATTTTGAAACTAAAAACATGCAATAAACCAAATAAAGATTGAGTTGTTCTAAAATTGAGAAACATATTTTATGTAGTATATTTATTGTATTTTGAATGTAAAAACATGCAATAGATCAAATAAAGAGTAAGTTATTCTAAAAATATAATTTGAGATACATATTTTCTTCATTATATGTGTTGCATTTTGAAACTAAAAACATGCAATTGACCAAATACAGAATGAGTTGTTCCAAAAATATAATGTAAGATTGAAATACATGTTTTCTGCATTATATTTGCTGTATAATAGTTAAGTATTCTTCTATGTTTCACATTTATTTCAGTTATCGTACGAACGGACAGACAGAATGAACAAAGTCATAAACACTTTTCAACTATGTTGGAAAGTGTTAAAAAAGCAGATCTCTGTCATATTTCAACAATATACCCGTCTTTGCTGATGCATTATGTGATAAACTAGAACTAGAAAGAATTTGTAGAAATTATGATTCGAATTGAAATTATTGGAATTTTAAGATTTCCATAGCATTGTTTCTTATACATGCAATATTTCGCAGAACAATGATGGTTGTATATTGTATGGGAGAATTTGTTAATTTGAACTGCACAAGGGATGTCATAAGCTATGTAATTTGTCTTATATTATCACATATAAAACAAATGCACCCATATGCCATAATTCCAATATTTTTTTCTATACATTACCATGGATTTTATTGCAAGGAAAGTAAAATTTAAACCGTCTCAGTTTCTCTGCTAATAGGTTGGTTAGGAATGTACTAGAATGAAAGATGTTTCCACAGTTTTTAGAAGAGTGAAAAAAATATATAGTTTTCTAATTTTTACTGCACATCCTCTCAAAAATTAATAATTTTTACTTTCCAAAATACATGGTAATGTATAGGGGAAGTATTGGAATCATGTCGAAAATCACAAGTCGAATTTTCGACGGATCTACACGATTTGTGATCTCCAGAATACAAAAACGCTATTTTTAGCGTGGCGTATGTATGTCTGTCGGTGCATATTTTGTATACACTCTTAACTCAAAAACTAATTAACCGAATTTCACAAATTTGTGTAGGTAAGTCCCTTGTAGTTGTGGGTGACGCTGGTGCTATTTAGATTTCAATACGATTCGAAATAAAAAAAAAAGTTTTTTTTTTTTTTGCAAAATGACCCACAAAAAATGTATGTATCTACTTTAGCCAAAAAACTAATGGACCAAATTTTACAAAATTTGGTGGATAAGTCACTTGTGGGTTACCCTGGTGCTGATTAGATTTGGTACGATTCTGAAAAAGGAACCTGCTTTCTTTTTTTTTGGGGGGGGGGGCGAAATGGCCCTGAAAAATTGTTAAAACCTAAAATGAAAGACTACTTATGCTCAAATATATCAATTAAATGCTTGTCTTATATGTAACTTTTGTAGGATAAACGAATAAGAACAAACCCTTTCCTTTAGGACTAGCCGTTCTCGAGATATTTTAGTTTTTGCGTATTTTCGCTACGCCACCTTTGAAATAAAGCCCAGTTAACAAATGAAAACGAAAATTGAATTAAAATTGCAAATTCAGTGTAATTGAAAATAATTATGTGTGTTATTTTGTGCAATTAAACTTAATCTAATGAATTATTACAGAAATAAGGAGAACTTGAATATGCGTCTGCAGGGAAAGTCATGTGCTACGAACATCAGATTTTTTTAATTACTCGAGGCATACGCCCCGCTCAAAGACCAGCCCTGGTTTCTATTGCAGTCTGTATCCCGTCACAGATTATCCGCGCTCTTTAGAGCTAGCGTCATTATTTGCCCTTGGAGACACAGCTTAAAATACAGCCTACGCTTGGCGATAATATCGCTGGCTGAAATTATCGCTCTCTCGATACGCGGCGTCTCTTGTCGTGCTGGCTGAAGAGGCTCAAAATTCGATCAATAAATAGTAAATGCGCTTGTCTGGGGTAGAGGGGGGGGATATCGTTATTTTTCATATTATCACTTTCTTCCAGAGTCGGATAACCCATCTGGACCCACCTGGGCTCAATGTGTAAAATTATAAAGATATACTATTTTGAGCTATTTATTGACGAACACATTTGTTTTATTATATACCCAACCTATTTTCGAAAATGAAATTCCCAAGACACAATATCCAAGAGAATATAAACACAACTTAATTTTGTACTTGAAATCAAAATTAAAATTTCATAATGTAATTATTATTTGAACGTTGAAAAGTAACGTAGACAATATAATTGCTTATTGTTAACGTAATATTGTATTATTGACATTATTAAGTATTATGTATATTTATTATGTATATTATATTATTAACGTACGAACAATTATTAATTATCGTGTACATTGTATTATTAACGTACAAACGATTAGAAATGGCGTTGATGAAATTCTTCAATGAACACTTCTAAAACTCTTTCATAACACTCTGAGAATGGCTAGAGAAATATTGCTCTGAAACAAAATATTGAGTTTACAATGACTTATTCACCACGAAAAAATGGTATACAAAATCCACAGCACAGGGGCGGGGCAACCCAGTGGTTAAAGGATGAGAATTGCACCTGGACGTCCCAAGTTCGATTCCCGGTTCTGTACAAAATGTATCCGTGTTGAAAGTGAATACGGGCACGTTAAATATGTGGGCCCGTAAACCCTTCCAAGAGATTGGTGGTAGGGGAAGGAGGGTACGGTCTCTGTGAATGCCGCCCCTACTAGGTTCCGGTGTAAATTGGGTGGTACTTTCTCGACCGTCCAAACAGATACCTTACATCTTTGAGTAGGTCGAACGGCCTCGACCGAAGAAGAAGAAGACATACTACATATTTGCACTAACGTACAGAGTTGATTTGTTCGGGCGCTGTTGTCATAACATCGCTGCGCCCCAACCGGGAATCGAACCACGGGTCTTCGAACTGGCCAGCCGGCTCTCTATCGTTGAGCTACTCAGGCTCATATCTTTGTAAATTTAAATTTGTAAATTTTAATGTTCCTGGAAATTACTACTTCCACCTACCTCAAAAGAATTAGTTGACAGTTCTATGTTGTTAAATGATCAGTGTCTGCCAGTTTCTGATACAGTGATGACCTTCAACCGATTGTATTGATAGGGTTGTTTGGAATATTCTGACAAAAAAAAAAAAAAAAAAAAAACTTTCTAGAAAAATATTCTATGAGTGCAGAGTCGAAAAGTTTATCTTTGTATAAGCAGTATTTGCGCACTGGAGCTAATCTGGTTGTGTAATCTTGATAATATGTAATAATATTATGTCAGTTCTACACGGGATAGACGTGTGATCTCCATATATGGTATGCAAATGTGTATGATTGTTACTTTAAAATTTAACGATTGCGCTGAAAGATATGCTTATAATTCTTATCAGTTATCGAAAGGATAATTCTGCGTATATTTACAGGAATGTATGAAATTACCATATTCTTATGCGTTAGATAGACAAGCACATTAGAAGTCTATACGGGGTCGAGCCTGACAAACGATTTTAGCCCCGGCCCGACCTATGGGTAGGCTCGAGTCTGATTTCTCTAAACTGGCGGGCTTACTATAACACTTCGGCCGGACGTATTCAATATTTGAAAAAAATCATAAATAAAACTTTTATTGAGACAAGGAAATTCAACACTCTTAAAAAAAATTTGTTGTGAGCAACACAGGACTTTCTCTGCAGAATTAAATTCATTGTTTCTTTATTTTATTAATAATTCATTACATTGAGTTTAATTGCAGTGAATAACATGCATTATTACTTGCAATTACACTGAATTTACACTTTTAATTCAGTTGTCGTTTCCATTTAGTAACTGGGCGTATTTTTAAAACTGGCGTAACAAAAATGAAAAAACATAAATATCTCGAGAACGGCTAGTCTTAAAGTAATGGGATTAGTCTTATTCTTTTCATAGTCAAAAATTACATAACAAGCATTATGAAATAAGCATTTGCTTGATACATTTGAGAATACGCAGTCTTTTATTTTAGATTTTTGAAGATTTTTACTAGCAATTTAGAAAAAAAAGGTTTGTTCTTTTTGTCAAGTCGGACTAAAAGAGAAAAAACCCACAAGTGACTTATCTACTAAATTTTGGGAAATTTGGTCAATTTAATTTTTAACTAGAGATAATACATGCCATTTTTGCAAGCCATTTCGCAAAAATAGGCAGGTTATTTTATCCCGAATCGTACCAAAATCTAACCAGCACCAGGGTCATCCAAAAGTAACTTGCTAATTAAATTTTATGAAATTTGGTCAATCAGTTTTTGAGTTAGAGTGGATACATACATTGCACAGACAGACACATACACAGACGTCAAGCTAAAAAATAGTTTTTTCGTGTTCTATAGGTCCTAAAACGTGTAGATCCGTCGAAAACTCGAATTGCGATTTTCGACATGATCCCAATACTTCCCTATACATTACTATGTAATGCTGGGAAAGTAAAAATCTGATGTGGGCAGCACATGACTTTCCCTGCAGACTCAAATTCATATTGTCTTTATTTTTTTATAATTCATTATATTGAGCTTAATTGAACCAAATAACACTAAATTTGCATTTTTAATTCACTTTTTATTTTTATTTGGTAATTGGACATTTTTCCGAAATCGGCGTAACAAAAATGCAAGAAATCTCAAATATCTTGAGAACTGTTAGTCCCAAAGTATAATGGAGGGCGTTACATTATTTTCCTCGTCAAAAATTTACAAATCGTACCAAAAACTAATCAGCACCAGGTTCACATCCAAGTGATTACCTACCAAATTTTATGATATTCGGTCCATTAGTTTTTGAGTTAGAGTGGATGCATACATTGCACAGACACACAGACGTCACGCTAAAAATAGTTTTTTCGTATTCTAGAGGTGTCGAAACGTGTAGATTCGTCGAAAACTCGAGTTGCAATTTTTGGCATGATTTCAATACTTTCCCTATACATTACCATGTATTGCAGGGAAAGGAAAAATCTGATGAGGGCAGCACATGACTTTCCCGAAGACTTATATTATCCACGTTCTCTTTATTTTAATTAAATTTATTTCACTTTTAATTCAATTTTCGTTCTCATTCGGTAACCGGACTTATTTTCAAAGATGGCGTAGAAAAAATACGAAAAAACTAAAATATTTCAAGAACGGCTAGTCCTAGTGTAATGGGGTTGGTCTTATTCTTTTCTTCATTAAAATTTACGTATAAAACAAGCATTTAATGGATATATCTAAGCATACGCCGTTTTTACTTCAGATTTTGACGATTTTTGGGAATCATTTCGCAAAAACAGACAGGTTATTTTGTTCCGAAGAGTACCAAAATTTAATCAGCACCAGAATATCCCACAAGAAACTTATCTACCGAATTTTGTGAAATTCAGCCTATTAGCTTTTCAGCTAGAGTGGATACAGTCTTTTGCGGGCCATTTCGCCGAAAAAGGCGGGTTCTTTTATCCCAAATCGTACCCAAAACTAATTATCGCTATATTCGCCCACAAGTGACTTACCTGCCAAATTTTATGAAATTCGGTCAATTAGATTTTTAGTTAGAGTGGATACAAAATCTACACAGACGGACACACACAGACGTCACGCTAAAAATAGTTTTTTCGTATTCTAGAGGTCTCGAAACGTGTAGATCCGTCGAAAACTTCAGTTGTGATTTTCGGCATGATTCCAATACTTTCCCTATACATTACCATGTATTGCAGGGAAAGTAAAAATACGTTAGCCATCACCTTTAAAAGAAGCCGGTGAAGTGTTTGCTCTAAGTTCAATGCAGGTCATGATAATACATAAAATGTTTACAAGAGCAGGCAGAAATGGTAGGATTATAAATGAACTTTTCAAAGCAACAAGGTTATACTTTCGCACTCTTGAACCCATACGGCCTTCGTCCTCCCTTTCAATAACTTTTGTATCTGCTCACTGAGATAGATAGATATCTGCCACCCTTAAAAGAAGAAAAAACAGCAAGATATCAATCTTAATCACACCTGTCTATCGAAGGTTAGTCACATCGATGCCATTTATAGAAAGATATCTATATTGGTTTAATAGTGGATTTCGATAACGTTTAACTTTTTCTACTTTCCCTGCAATACATGGTAATGTATAGGGGAAGTATAGGAATCATGCCGAAAATCGCAACTCGAGATTTCGACGGATCTACACGTTTTGGGACCTCTAAAATACGAAAAAAACTATTTTTAGCGTGACGTCTGTGTGTGTGTGTGTCTGTCTGTATGTGTGTGTCTGTCTGTGTGTCGGTCTGTGCAATGTTTGTATCCACTCTAACTCAAAAATTAATGGGTCGAATTTCATAAAATTTGGTATTTCGAATAAATTTAAATTTCGAATTTTTGAAATTCGAATAATTTTAAAATTCGAATTTTATAAAATTTGGATTAGATTTTGGTACAATTCGAAAAAACAGAACCCGCTTTATTTTGCGAGATGTCCCGCTGAAATTTCATGTGTCCAAACCTCGCCAAAGTACTAATTGACCTAATTTCACAAAATTTGGTATATAAGTTACTTGTGAAATACTCTGGTGCTGATTAGATTTTGGTACCATTTAGAAAAGAACAACCTGCCTGTTTTTACGAAATGGCCCGCCAAAATCGAAAAAAAAGACTATATATGCTCAGACCGTCCAACCTACCAAAAAGGTGTAAGGTAACTGTTTGGACGGCCGGGAAGTGCCACCTAATTTAGGCCGGAACCCAGTGGGGGAGGCATCCACAGGGACCGTACCCTCCTTCCCCTACCACCAACCTCTCGAAAGAGCTTACGGACCCACATATTTAATGTGTCGGTACTTCTCGTGAACAGGGGGACAGTTTGGGCAGAGGCGGGAACCGAACTCGGGTCGTTCGAGTGCAATTCCCGCCGCTAACCACTGGACTATCCCCAGGGCCCGACTAAGTTTTCCCGGAGCCTGGGGCTCAAGCAAGCATTTGGGGCCCCTTACTAATAATAGAGGACAAAAATTTTGCTACACTTCCCCACCCAATTGAATTTAAACTAATATTGTGGAATTGTCCAAATTTTCCATTTTATATCAACGGTGTTTAGTTAGTAATAATGGCACTTTAATATTTTTGTTGTGAAATACACCCAATCCTGTTTTCATACAAATATTTTTACACGATTTTGATTTAACGCGAATTAAAAAAAAATTGATTCTCTTTTTACACGAGTTGTTTCGATTTAACACGATCGACCAATTCTAAGAATTTTTTTTTCTTACACTTCTCACAGCTTTGCAATTGGTCGGAATTTTTCCTGGTTGTGCTCCTTTAAATTCGAAATTTCTATTTGTGGGGGAATTCCCCGTTTTATCTGAATTTTGAATTTGGTGTTAAAAGTGAAAAGTACATTTTTGATGTTTGATGTTTGATGTTAATAAAAATTAACATCAACTTTTATTTTATTAATGACAACCGAAATATTTTCTTATAGCCCTAACACAATGTCACATAAAACTAAAAGGAAAGCAATCTCTTTGGATATTAAAATTTAATTTTTAGATCATCTTGTAACAGGACAAGGTGCAACGTTTGTAGGCATAATTTTTGTGTTCATGAATTAGTGACATTTTTTTTTCAAATGAAAATTTACTTTATATAATATATTTTTATTACATATGCTATCTTTATAAAACAAATTGTGCAGCCATAAAAATGATAAGATTCTAACAAGAATTTTCATATGGTTTATTGTATTATTTTTGCTGATTTTTTTAGGTTTGGAACCCATCTTCTAATTTTCCATAGGTACATTATATTTTTTACACGAATTTTTTTTACACGCATTTTTCGTGAACGTATCTATCGTTTAAAAACAGAATTGGGTGTATATAAAAATTTGCACGCTGCATAAATTCTTAAACTCTCACCTGTTAAATACTGTTTAAATTGCTTGCAGTTGCTTCATTCATCTTTGGTTCTTAGAAACAGAAGTTACCGATGACGAAGAAGTTACCGATCAGCAGAAGTTACCGATGAAGAAGTTATCGATCAACAGAAGTTACCCATCAGAAGTTACCACCAGAAAATCTACCCATGACAATGTAAGCACAATTCAATGTTTTATTAAATTTGGTAGGGTGAAACCTCGTTTTTGTATTTTAAACAAGCCGGCTTTTGGGGGCTCCTGGGCCTGTGCCCCGTGGGCCCCTGACTTAATGTGGTCCTACCTGTCCCACCCTTAATTTTGGTCTTCTCTATACTCGAAACCCGCAAATAAGCTGTAATAGAAGCAGTGCGAAACTTCTAATAATATTTGCTAAAATTTTCTTTTTAGCATTCGCAAGCATTATCAGTGGCGAAAATTCTGATGATATTTACTAAAATTTTCCTTTTAGCATTCGCAAGCACTATTCGTGACATCTTTGAGCAGCGAAGTATTTTTTTTTTTGTTTATGACACAGTTATCGTAAATAATATCATGTGTCCAAAACTGCATCCTGCAAATAGTAAGCAAACATCACCTTAAACTCACCTCGAATAAACAAGGGGGGAAAAATCTCCACATTCAGTGAATAATGCTATCCTGACCTTAGAAAGCCTCAATATTATATCGATCGTAGACTCGAAAATATAGACATTTTTTTTTTTATCATCTAAAAATGTGTAAACATTCCGAAAATCCCTTCCTCTAAACTGTCATTCATATTGCAAGATCAATTCGTGTTTGCGAAAAAAAAAATATTGTCAGTCTGCTAACTCATGATAAATTGCAAAATTCTCTTAATCCTTAAAGATTAACAAACCAGTTCTTTTGGAAAAAGACGCATTTTGCAATACGTGTAAAAAAAGATCCAATTGGCTATTCAGGAAATATCGTCTCTGAATATTATTGTTTGGGTGAAAATAATATATTTTTTTTCTGAATATGACGGCTGTTTACTGGAATCTTGAAGGAAAATTCTTACAGTACTTTCCTCGTCCGTGTTTAGTAAAGATTGCACGTTTGTATTACATCGTAAAAAAATCATAAATATCTTATATGAGCAGCACGACTTTTTTCAACAGTTATCCATTTCTATCTTTGTAACACTGTCAAACATTTTGCAGCCTTTGCTCATGTTTTTCAGCTACTTTTTGTGGAAAACTATCGGCAAACTATCAGAAAAGCCGCAATTAAAGGCATTCATGATAATTCCAATTTCATTTCTGAAATATTCAGTTAATTATCGTCTGCCGAAGCATTACTTTTGTATATATACAGGGTGTCCCCCAAAAAATGAAATGCGCTTCAATTCTTTACCTGTTGGAGATAAGTGGGCAATGTAAATTGCAAAAATGTTGAAAGTAAGGTAGGAAATAAGACTACGTTAATGAAATAGTCCTCCCATTCATTTTCGAAAAGTTACACTTTTTAAATTTTTACACGATCCCCTTAGACAAATTTGGTCAACCAGAAAATCTTTATTTTTAATGCAACAAGATCATAAAAAATCGCATATCTGGATCTTAACGGAATTATGACTAAGGAAAAAATCTGGCTTATGCCACTTTTCCATACCATGTGAAAGACTGTTTCATCAGTGAAAATAGGGATTAAAAACAAATTGACGATGGAAATTGTTCAGAAAAAAAAATACGTAATAGTACTTAATTATTGAAAAAGTACTTACTTATTGAAAAGTACTTTAGAATCCGTGATTGCATCGTGAGACTACGCGGAATTCGCAAAATGTCTCCTATGTATTATCATCCAGTTTTATCTTTTTTGTGATATGTCACAAATTTACATTTCTAATTTGATACATGGTCCCCATTCACAATGTTCAATTAAATATAACTCGCTCAATTTTAAAGATACAGATATGCGTTTTTTTTTTTTTTTGATCTTGTTGCATTAAAAATACAAATTTTCTGATTGACCCAATTTGTCTAAGGGGATCGTATAAAAATTTAAAAAGTGTAACTTTTTGAAAATGAATGGGAGGACTATTTCATTAACGTAATCTTATTTCCTACCTTACTTTCAACATTTTTGAAAATTACATTGCCCACTTATCTCCAACAGGAGGTAAAGAATTAAAGCGAGTTTCAAACGCTTTTGGGACACCCTGTATATATATTATAATAAGTATCAGGAACCTTCCTCCTCATTACGGACAGATGGTTCCCCTGAAACTTTCAGTAACGTGCTGGCAAATATTTTACAGTGTACATGTTGTACATTGTAGACTAATATTAGTTTTATCGCACAAAAGTACGCATGAAATGAACACTTTGTTTAGAATTATAAAAAATTTATAGTTTCATAAAAAAAAATCTGATGTGGGCAGCACATGACATTCCCTGCTGACTTATATCCACGTTCTCTTTATTTTAATTAAATTTATTTCACTTTTAGTTCAATTTTCGTTCTCATTCGGTAACCGGACTTATTTTCTAAGGTGGCGTAGAGAAAATACGAAAAACTAAAATATCTCGAGAACGGCAGGTCCTAATGTAATGGGGTTGGTCTTATTCTTTTCTTCGCTAAAAATTACGTATTAAACAAGCATTTAATGTCTATATTTGAGCATACGTAGTTCTTAAATTTAGATTTTGAGGATTTTTGCGGGCCATTTTGCAGAAAAAGGCAGGTTATTTTTTACCGAATTATACCAAAATCTAATCAGCACCAGGATGGCCTACAAGCGACTTATTTACCAAATTTTATGAAATTCGGTCCATTAGTTTTTCAGTTAGAGTGGATACAAGCTTTTGCGGGCCATTTCGCAAAAAAAGGCGGGTTCTTTTAACCCGAGTCATGCCCAAAACTAATCAGCACCAGATTCGTGCACAAGTGACTTACCTACCAAATTTTAGTTTTTTAGTTAGAGTGGATACAAAAACTGCACAGACACACAGACAGACAGACACACACACAGACGTCACGCTAAAAATGGTTTTTTCGTATTCTAGAGGTCTCGAAACGTGTAGATCCGTCGAAAACTCGAGTTGCGATTTTCGACATGATTCCAATACTTTCCCTATACATTACCATGTATTGCAGGGAAAGTAAAAATATTGTGACGTCGTATTTTAAATTGGCATCTGAGTCACCAAAATTACTTTCCATTGTATATATACGATACATTGTAGGAATGTTGAAAAGAAAAAATATTTCATTTTTAGACTCTCTACCTTTCTCATTCTCAACCGAATTAATTTCTAAAACATGTCCTTTACCTTTTTTCTCAATTGCTGTTTATCGCGTTTACCAATATACTTTTGTTTGACAAACAAGGTCAAGTTAAATAATGCAAATAATCATATTTTATCAGTTTTAAAAGATGCATTTTATACTTATGTAACTGAGGCCTTTGTGATCTTGAGTGTATTGTTGATGTTAATAAGTAAGAAGTCGGTTCTTCGATATTGTTATCTACAGTGGATGCACGGTCTTTGGCTCGAAAGCATTTTAGTATAGAAAAATCTGATGTGAGCAAGCAGCACATGACTTTCCCTGCAGACTTATATTAACGTTCTCTTTATTTTAATTAAATTTATTTCACTTTTAATTCAATTTTCGTTCTCATTCGGTAACCGGGCTTATTTTCAAAGGTGGCGTAGGGAAAGTACGATAAACTAAAATATCTGAGAACGACTAGTCCTAGTGTAATGGGGTTGGTCTTATTCTTTTCGTCGTTAAAAATTACGTATTAAACGAGCATTTAATGAATATATTTGAGTATACCTAGTTCTTTAGTTTAGATTTTGACGATTTTTGCGGGCCATTTTGCAAAAAAAGGCAGGTTATTTTTTTCCGAATCGTAACAACACCGAATAGGCATCAGAGTGTCCTACAAGTGACTTATCTACCGAATTTTGTGAAATTCGGTCAATTATTTTTTTAGTCAGAGTTGATACAAAATCTGCACGGACAGACACACAGACTCACACATAGACGTCACGCTAAAAATGGTCTTATCGTATTCTAGATGTCCCGAAACGGATTTTCGGTATGATTCCAATACTTTCCCTATACATTACCATGTATTGCAGGGAAAGTGAAATGTAGGCAGCACAAAACTTTCCCTACAGACTTCATTTCATAATCCATTAAATTGAGTTTAATTGCTCAACTTAATATGAATACTCATTTGATATTATATCCAATTTGCAGTTTTATTGAGTCTTCTTTTGCATTAGCGTCGTCGGCAGCACATGACTTTCCCTGCAGACTCAAATTCATTTCTTCTTAATTACTTTAATAATTCATTAAATTGGGTTTAATTGCAGCTTTTTTTTTTAGATATTTGCGATTTTTGCGCACCATTTCGTAAAAAAAAAGGCAGGTTGTTCTTTTCCGAATCGTACTAAAATCTAATTAGTTCCAGAATATCCCACAAGTAACTTATCTAACAAATTTTGTGAAATTTGCTCAATTAGTATTTCAGCTAGAGTGGATACATGAGATTTTTGCAATCCAATTCGCAAAAAAAGGGTGGGGGTTCTTCTTTTCCGAATCGTACCAAAAACTAATCAGCACCAGGGTCGCACTCAAGTGACTTACCTACCAAATTTTATGAAATTCAATCCGTTAGTTTTTGAGATAGAGTGGATACATACATTGCACAGACAGACAGACAGACAGACAAACACACACACACACACAGTCAGACAGATAGATACACATACATACAGACAGACAGACACACACACACACAGACATCACGCTAAAAATACCATTTTCGTGTTCAAGAAGTTCCAAACCGTGTAGATCCTTTCAAAATTCGAGTTGCGATTTTCGACATGATTCCACTACTTTCTCTATGCATTAACATGTATTGCCGGAGGGGGGGGGGGGAGAACTGATATCACGAAAATGGGTAGTTCTAAAATAACAGAGTTGGTCTTAATCGTTTTGTCTTTGAAAATTTCATGTAAATCAAACATTTAGTGAATACATTTAAGCATATATTTAGTCTTTTATATTAAGTTGTGACGATTTTGCAGGCCATTTTGAAAAAAGAGGCTGGTTTTATTACTTCAAATCAACATCCAACTTCATACCAACATCCAATCAGAACCAGGGTGATCCACAAGTTACTTACAGACCAAATTTTAAGAAATTTCATCGAATAGTTTCTTAACTACAGTGAAAGACATCATCAACTTCCCAATATTCCAAAATCCTCAATATCTCGAGAATGGTCCGTATCAGAATAATGCATTTGGCCATATTCGGTTCATCTTTAAAAATTACGTATAAAACAAGAATTTAATTAATACATTTTAGCCTATATAGATTTAGTCTTATATTTCACATTTTGGTTGTTTTTGTGGGCGACTTTAAAAATAAAATCAGGTTTTATTTCTTTTGCCAAAATCTAATTAGCACATGTGATTTATATATGAAATGTTGTAAAATTTCGCTGAAATAGATTTTGAGCCAGAATAGATACATACACTGCACAGACACACAGACAAATTAAAAAATCTGATGTGGGCAGCACATGACTTTCTCTGCAGGCTTATATGCACGTTATCTTTATTTTAATTAAATTTAATTTGCTTTTAATTCAATTTTCGTTCCCATTTGGTAACTGGACTCATTTTCAAAGGTGGCGTAGAGAAAAAACGAAAAAACTAAAATATCTCGAGAACGGCTAATTCTAGTGTAATGGGGTTGGTCTTATTCTTTTCTTCGTTAAAAATTACGTATTAAACAAGCATTTAATGAATATATTTTAGCATACGTAGTTTTTTATTTTAGATTTTGGCGATTTTTGCAAGCCAATTTGAAAAAAAGGGCAGGTTATTTTTTTCCGAATCATACCAAAAGCTAATCAGCACTAGAGTGACCCACAAGCGACATATCTTCCGAATTTTGTGAAATTCGGTCCATTAGTTTTTCAGCTAGAGTGGATACAAGCTTTTGCGGGCCATTTCGCAAAAAAGGCGGGTTCTTTTATCCCGAATCGTACCCAAAACTAATCAGCACCAGATTCACCCACAAGTGACTTACCTACCAAATTTTATGAAATTCGGTCCATTAGTTATTTAGTTAGAGTGGATACAAAATCTGCACAGACAGACACACAGACACACACACATACACATACACACACACACACAGACGTCACGCTAAAAATAGTTTTTTCGTATTCTAGAGGTCTCGAAACGTGTAGATCCGTCGAAAACTCGAATTGTGATTTTCGGTATGATTCCAATACTTTCCCTATACATTACCATGTATTGCAGGGAAAGTAAAAGGCAGATTCTTTTTTACCGAATCGTACCAAAATATAATCAGCACCTGAGTAACTAACTCACAATTAACTTATGTACCAAATTTTGTAAACTTTTGCGAAATAGTTTTTGAGCTAAAATTAATGCATACAAGGCACATACACACAGACAGGTATAGGCAGGTAGAGAGACAGACAAACCGATAGCCAGGCACATACATACGTCATGCTGAAGATAGCTTCTTCGTGTTCTAAAGTGCCTGAAACGTGTAAATCCGTCAAAACTCTAATTTTCGGCGTGATTTCAATACTTCCATATACATTACTATATATTGTACAGAAAAAAATTAGATATGGGTAGCACATGATTTTCACTACAAACTGAAATTTATTTTTTGTAAAATTTGGCCAATTAGTTTTTCAGCTAGAATAGATACATACGCTTTTTACAGGCCCTTTCGCAGAAAAATAAGTTCTTTTCACCCGAGTCGTACGAAAACCTAATCATCACACACACACAAAAAAAAACACGTAGTGGCTACCAAATTTTATGAAATTTTGTTAATTAGTTTTTAAATTAGAGTGGATACACACACATTGAACAGACAGACAAACACACACATACACAGCTATCACGCTAAAAATATATTTTCGTGTTCTTGGGTGCTCGAAACGTGAAGATCCGTCGAACACTAGAGTTGGGATTTTCGATACGATTCCAATATTTTACATACACATTGCAATGCATTGAAGGGAAAGTAAAATTATGGTGAACTGAAGACAAAATAACGCAAATGAGTTTCTGGTCAAAAGCTCCGAGGATAGAAAATGAAAGTAATCAGAAGTGATCGTCTGAATATCACTTCTGAACATTCTCGATTCCAACAAATTAAGAAGACCTTAACCGGCTTGTCTTGCCCATGTTAAAAATTGCTAACTTCACATACCTTTCCCTTAGAAACTCAAAAAGCTCTGAGGATAGTATTATTGAAATACTTTTCAATAATATTAAATGCAGTTTCGTTCTCATAAAATTGCATATGTGGCATTTTTATTATTATCCTCCAGTGATGAGTTCAGTTTTCACCTTTTAATTACTTCAGTAAAAAACAAACGAATATAAATAATGGAAATAAGTGGGCGAAGCTTCAGAAATTACGATTTATAAAAATTTTAATGATATCAGCTGGCGAAATTATTATTGCATGCATGGTGAAACAGACAATAATTCACGTGGCGCTGGGATAAGATAAGTAGCTCTTTATATTATGCATTTCTATGGCAAAAGTTATAAAATATTTATTTAAAGTGTCCATTTTGTAAAAATAAATTATTAGCGCAATGCAAAGTAGAACAGAAACAATAACTAATATTAATACTTATTCAAAATTATCCTACCTTTCAATTTATTTTTTATTTCCATATATTCTATATTCTATCCTACAACTATGAAAAAATACTGGTTAATTATACTCATAATTAGGGAACCCATAATTTAAAAATAATCTAAAATACATATACTAAATAACTATGCCTTTTTGTTATGCCAGCTAACAATAGCAGCTACTTTATTAACACTAGCGACACCTGGATATAATTCTCAAAACATTATGGCATTTCTAAGCATTTCTTCCAAAGGAGTTTTATCTCCTTCTTTCTAACGCCATGCTAGTTACACTAAATAAACTTTTTTCAAATAACGCCATTGTAATATAAATCGTCTGCCTCTATATGTAAAATCAATGAACATTTCATCATTTAAAATAAAAAACATTGTAATTGCGTTGGTTCAGAATTTAGATAAACAGATAATACGTAAAAAAAATCTGATGTGGGCAGCACATAACTTTCCTTATATAATGCAATGAATTTACTACTTTTACAGTAAAAAAAATAGATTATTTTTATAGTAGATATTTATATTCCTTCCAAGATATTGAATTTTCGTCAATGAGTCGTCATTTTCATTGATTTAGCATCATTTTCATCCATTTGGCGAGATTTTCGCCAAATGGCGAGATTTTCGCCAAGTTGTCGGCATTCCACCAAGTTCGTCGCCAAAATCTCGCCCAGCGTTATGGATGGAGAAGTAAGTTATTCTTACAGCAGATAAATGACTATTGACGTTCAAATATAAAAGTATTACTCAAAGTATATTTTTTCATGAATGGAAGGAGCTAGATCCAAGAGAATTATGTCACCAAATTTATCGTATGATATTACATATGAAAAGTGAATATGTTTTTTCTCAATAGGAAATATTTTTTTTTATTTTATATGACATTTTGATAATTTTTTTTAAAAATGTGCAATATCTCGAGAACGGTTCATGTTAGCGTTTTAAAATTTATGTCAATCATTTTCTTATGAAAAATTACATAAGAAATGTCTATTTCCGTAACTTTATTAAATGTTTTGATTTTTTGATGATTTTTTCAAAATTTCACTCGAAAATTTAGGGGGGTCCTGAACATTCGATTGCGTATGAAAACAATAGGCTTCCAGTATTCATGGATGTAATTTTTGTACCAAATTTTGTTCGAATCGCTGCATTCGTTCGTCAGTTACCGTCTCCACAGACTCACTGACACACACACACACACACACACACACACATACTTTCACACACTCACACACACACAGACATCACCTCAAAAATGTTTGATTCGTGATCAGGGATGCTTGAAACCTGCTCTCCCGTCGAAAACTCGAATTCGAATTTTCGACCCCGTCACAATACTTTCCTCATACATTATGTATATAAGGAAAGTAAAAAGAAAATATATGGAAAAGGAAAGAAATTTAGGCACATGGAAAATAAAAACAGAAATTTAAGAAATGTAGAATACAATTTAGAAAAGAAAATTCAGAAAAAATACAAATAAAATGGGTCAAAAGAAAAAGAAAGAACCGAGAAATTAAGAACAGTTAACATATCTTTTTTTTTTTAAACAGAAAATATGGAGGGAACACAATAAGTCCATATAAGTTAATAAGAATGAAATAAAAGGATTCATAGATCAAAATTAATTGAGAGCAGAATCTACGAATAAGCTTAGGTCGGTGTATTAGAAATTTCCATGGATAGATGTCGGAGGTCTGAAGACCCCAGACCGTGCGACTCACATATTGGGTTTAGAGTAGCTATCTGCACGGCCGGGAAAGGATACCTCCTGCATTCAGGAGGCACCCAAGGTCTACCATCCCACCAAATGAACTTTTATTAGGTCTAAAAATATTACAATTTATAATAAATATTGTGATTAAACAGACAGTTGTACATTATATTTGAACTTGACAAGTACGTCCATTTTACAAAAATGGGAAAATGGTTATTGCGAATATAGATAAAAAGATCATTGAAAAATAATATTTAGAATGAGGTATAATAACATAATGAAAAATAGATTAAAATGAAAGAAAAAAGTAAAATTTTAAAAGTAAAATTTAGAAAATATATAAAAAGAAAATATATGAAAAGGAAAAAAAAAATTTTGGCGTATGAAAACAAAAACAGAAATTTAGAATAAAATTTAGAAAAGAAAAATAAGAAAAAATGCAAATAAAAAGTGTCAAAAGAAAGAGAAAGATCCAAAGAAATAAGAACAGTTAACATAGCTTTTATTTATTTATTTTTTATTTATTTTTTTTTAAAGAAAAAAATAGAGGGAACACAATAAGTTCATATAAGTTAATAAAAATGAAATAAAGGGATTCATTGATCAAAATTAAATGAGAGCAGAATCTACTCATAAGCTTAGGTCACTTTATTAGAAATTTCCATGGAAACAAGAATACAGTTTTTAATTTCATCTACTGAAGAGGGATTTGAACGAACTTTGGAGAACCAAATTGGTTTATTAGAGGGGGAAGGTTTGCAGAGATGAAATTTTTTAGAAAAAGGACAATCGAAAATGTAATCGTCAACGTCACCGAATTTATTGCAAATACAGTTAGAGGTGGATTTAATTTTGAAAAAGTATAAGTAATCAAGAAAGGGGCCATGACCAGTAAGAAAGTAAATGAGATATTTATTAAAAATTTGTAAATTAGGATTCACGATAGGGAGGTAAGACAGGATTCTAGCCGGATCACCAGTCCTGGTGGAAATGTAATCATTAAGATAATTTCGCCAAAGATTAAGAATATGAGATTTACAAAATTTTGAGAGGAGCGAGTAAGGAAAGGAAATAGTAAGAGGGGAACCAGAGATAGCAGCAATTTTGGCATGGTAATCAGCAATTTCATTTCCAGATATGTTATTGTGAGCTTTTATCCAAGAAATATTGACAAGGTTTTTGGCAAGGAGATATATACAAAAATGATACCAAAGCCTATAAGGGACGTACGTTACCCCGGGACGTGCGTTATTTGATGTCGGAGGTCTGAAAATGACCCTAGAACTACTAGTACGGATTCAGTGGGCTCTGGAAGATTGGGCGCCGATTTCAAATTGAGAGGATAGCGACCACGCAGGAGGCTAATCTGAGATAAAAATAGCAGGAGGTGATCAGTCAGATTGTCAGTTGCTCGCCAATCTGACATTAGAGGATGGAGAATGAAGAGTCCGCTTCGACGATAAGAGCTTGCAATTTCTTCCCGGTAGCTCAAAGGTAGAGCGCCAGCGGGCCAGTTCGGAGATCCAGGGTTCGATTCCCGGTTGGGGCAATGTTCTTTACAATTTTATAAAGGAAAGATGGTGATACATCAGGGTCTGTTTTAAAGGGAGAGATTGATTGTCAATTCAAGAACGCACCGCGTTAGAAAATCACTGATCTAGAATTTTTTTTCTATTACTTAGATTTTAAGTCATTATATTCCTAAGAAAACATGCATGCAGGATTAAAGAAAAGTTGCGACACCTTTTGTCGGCGCCCACAGACGACCGCCTTGGTTCGCCAAAACCTATAAAGGACGTACGTTACCCCGGGACGTGCGTTATTTGATGAAGTTTTTACTTTACGTAAGAAAAAGTCGAGAGTAAATAAACACTGATTATAATTTAAACATTATTTTCAATGTTTTATTTTTCCGTCAGAAGTTGTGAAAGCACTACCACAGAAGTGCCAAACACTAAAGTCAACATTCCCTTCTGTTTTCATCTTTCTATACGTGACGCAGCATAATTGAGAGGATAAATTAAATAATTTAACGGCAAAACTCTTTTTTTCCTGTTGCCAAGTGAGCCATCCCAATTGTTTTGTTTTTTAAGCATCCGTATAAAAAACTTAAAAAAATTAAGTACTCCGACATTGTTGCGTGTTCTTCTAAAAATATCCCAAACAAATCTCCCAAGTTACGTCTGTAGCTTTTACGTTTAACCTTAAGAGATTGTTTCATTGATAGGTATTCTCATCAAGTTCAGAAACAACAAAATAACGAAATACGAAAACAAAATACGAAAACAACACCCTAAGTATTATTTTTTTTTTTCTGTGCGTAAAACGCCGGCGGCTCACGGAGCGGACTTTTGGCGGACCGCCCTCTGATTGGTCGGCTTGACGTCACGACCTTGCTGCCATTGGTTGGACAATTTACAAGTTTTTCGGGCTTTGGTTTTTGCCAAAGCATAAAACTATGAAAGCTTGGATTTATTCCATAAATAAACTGTCTTTCAAATTGCATGCACCTATTCTATTTTCGGAGTGAGTTTGGTGCAGCTGCTAAATACATTGTGGTCAATTTTCTTAGTGAGTCAAAATCTCGGTGAGTCAAAATTCTTATATGAATCAGAATTTTTTTTTTATTTTTATTATTTATTTTGTTCGCTGTTTATTTATTTCTGTTTCGAAATGAATTTTCACACAGAATTGCTTCAGGCAGACAGAAATATGCAAGTTTTTCGTCGGTTCCGCGTTTTTAAAGGAACCGCGTTTTTTTCAACTGTTCTGATTATTAAGTAGCACGCGCAGATTTCGAACGTTCATATCATGATACGATTATTATTTTACAGATTAAGTAATTATTCGTGTTTTTCTCTTAATCAAATAGTTGAAATGCAGCAACATTGCTTGAAAGTGAATTGTAATTATATGTTTTAAAATTAGATTATATATGCATTTGTATTTTTTAAAAGAAAAATATATACCTAAGATTATTAATTTCTGCATTTTTTTTAATAGAATTTTTATTTCGGAATGAATATCAGATTTAAATTTACTCAATAAAATACTTTTTATACTTGAATTTTTCTATCTCCATTTCTTTTGAATTAAATTTGTGAATAATCATATGCATTTCTATCTTTGGTGACAACCTTAGCTCATTGTGTCAAATGAAAATAGTAATTTAACCGCAAAGAAGAAAAAGTTCTTATTGAAGTTAAATTAGTATCTCTAAACGTATTTATTAAGGTAATGCGCTGGGGCATATCGAGTTTATGATTAACCTGGGATGGCTTGGGATGCCTTTACATTTTAAATAATTTTTTTCTTCACTTTTAAATCATCTACTATATATACTTTTGATTATAACATAATTTTAATCTAATTTAAGAAAAAACATTTAGTTATTCTGAAATGAATATATGCTTGTTATTTACGTTGCAGATTACGTTTTCGTTAGCAATACGTAAAGTACACGTATCTACGTATAAAAAATTCGCATGTGTTTTAACATATCATACTAAGCAAAAATGTTGTAGTGCATTTAATTACTTTAATATCAAAATATTGTTTTATACTGTTGAAATATTATTATTGTTAAATATTGTCATTGAAATTTACATCATTTTTATGCATTTATTTCATTTATTACATCTTTAGATTCGTATTTGGAACCAGAATAATTAAGCGTATATGTAACACGTAAAATGTCAAAATGTTATCAAATCTCTGTTGAAATTGGCAATTTTGATAGTTTTAAACGTCGCCAAAATAAGATGTTTAGGATGTTTTAGAATCCTGATCGATGTTAACTCTTCGCCGATGATCTTCAGCGACAGTAAAACCGATACGCCGATACTGTTTGCTGCAGTAGAAGAATAATTCAAAATTTTGATAATTTTGCTGCATATGTTCCAATATTCTATTCTAACTAAATTTAGAATATATAACCTATATATTCTAAAAAGCTGATTAAGAATAATATTTCTAAACAATAGAAACGAGTTGCAGGAAGTAAATGGTAAGATTTTATTAATGTTAAAATTAAAAGAGTCTTTTTTATCATATAAATTAGTAACACTTCTATTAGAAGGTTCAATAAAAAGATTTAAATCCAAAAAATTAATATTTTTACTAATAGTAGCCTCATTAGAAATTAATTCCAAATTATCAGGATAGAAATCTGTATTATTGACACAATTTTCAGTATATACTAAGCAAATCAGATCGTCAACATATCTGTATGATGTATAATCTATTGATGTAAAAAACTGTTCAAAATGATAAAGATATAAATTAGCTAACATACTGCTACTGCAGCCACCCTGTGGAACTACTGAGACTTGTAGGTATAATTTATTTCCTTGAAAAATATAATTATTGAAAATAAGATACTCTAAAATACTTTTCCTTGAGGTTCTCTAATTCGAATTTTTTTTTGGGGGGAATACCTTTATTTGCGATAAAACAAAACTTTCTCATCCATATACAGTAGTATTGGAAGGTAATTATCTTCCTTTCTTAATAAATCCTTTCTGCGTTAAATGACCGTCAAAGAAGTTGCCCTACAAGAAGCACATTTCAAAACACGTGATCTAAAACCTCGAACCGTGCATGTTAAGATAGTAATGATCATTATAATAGAGAAAGTTTCTTACACAAATGAATGAATGACCTCAAGTTACTTGCAGTTTATGACTGGTGATTTCTGAGTGTTAATTTATCTGAATAAATAACTTTTACAAATTTTACATTCATTAGTAATCACAATGAATATTTTTTTTACGTTTTTCATACTGTTGCAAAGTGTTGCTTTCGTGATAATTTTTTTTTTTTAATTTAAGAGTTCGAATAAGAACGTTTTAAAACCTTTTGAATACGTTTCAAATATTTTTGGAAAAATGTCCGCCTGCGTGTATGTGTGTAACTGTTTGTGTATGATTGAATCTGGACTGGGGGGGGGGGGGGGTGTTATTGAAGTCTCGCAATCATTGATCCTTAAATAAACCCCTTTATGCGTGATTATGTCAATTGTTGTCCCATACTGCCATGTTAAAGATATATAAAATTTCAAATAAATTCACTCAAAATTTTGATCGACTTTAAAAAATGCTATCAGTTCTAGATTTTTTTATAACACAGCAGGATATAAAGTTTCGTGAAAATCCATTAATACTTGTGGCGGCTATCGTGTGTGTGCACGAGAAATTGACCACAGATATCAGACAGGTGGGCATCACTCCGAAAATAGCCAAAACGTGTTCAGGAGGTCTTAAAACTCAAATTGGCAACAAACTTTCTCAATACTACGTATAAGAAAGTAAAAATATAGTAATCCCCATGATTCGAAGTCTATTTATTCGAATTGTTATATCTTCAAAGCATTATTTTCTGAGCAAAAAATCTGATAATTTCCAAACCAGTAAGATTGTGCAATCAATCCGGACAAATTATAATTTGAACAATGTTATGGACAGTAACATTCTTTGAAGTCTGTTAGTATATGCTATGGATGGGAACATGGACACCCATAGGGGAGAGAAAAAGGGATCACTCACCGTTTAGGCGGATTCTCTGAGTATATGCTATGGATGCAAACATAGGCACCTATAGGGGCCGAAAGAGGGAGCGGAGCACTCCCCCCATCCTGGATTTCAAGGTTACAAAAGTGGGCATCGGACTAGTCGATCTTATAAATATTTTCATTGAGTTTCCCTACTGACGCCAGTGGTTTGCTTGCACCCCCCCCCCCCCCGGAAAAAGTCTGTGGGCGCCCATGGATGTAAAGTCCATTATAATAATATATATTAACACAGATCAGTCAAATAAATTATAAATAACGACGTAAAAGACCTGTTGTCAACTTAAAAAATACTTTTAAGATTTTTTTTAAATAATCGGTAAACAATACCACAAAAAAAATGATAAAAATAATCCTGTTTTTTTTTTTTTTCTGATGCTGATTATGATCAAAGTAAACCTAAAAATATGGAATATAAATATATTAGAGAGTCAAGTAGTGCCTCACACTCCAGTATTTTTACTAGTAATACTGAATTATTATTAATGTTCTTTTTTTCATTATATTTGTATTGCTATGCTATTATAAACATGATAATTTAATTACAGAACGAGTTTAGATTTAAACCGGCAATTCGATTATCAGATATAGTAACTTCCACCCCATAAAATCAGACTCAATGACCTCATCCCTTTAAAATAATTATAATTCATAAAAGCTATTAATAAACTTAATAACTCAACTTGATTCACCCAATAAACTCTAATAGAACAAATCCTCGTATTCCTTGAAGACTGACAAAAAAGAAAATTAAAATAAAATGTATTTTTCAATTGCATAATTGAACGTCAGCTTCAAAAATATAAATAGGTTTTGAAACTATGTATTTGAAATAAAAGTAAATAAACACTGTGTTTACTTTGCACGAAAAGGGTTTCATTTTATGAGAAATTTTGGGTTATAAATACCTGCTTAATGCATGATAGATATAATCAGTTTTAAGTGACATTTCGTATTACACATACTATTAAAAGCAAAACTTCGATAATAAATAACAGAACTTTGATAATTTCCATATGATAATCCATAATTCTTTTACGGGCGAATTAGATAATTCATAGTTTTTCCGCAAATCATCTGATATAAAAACTTGCATTTCTTCTTCGCGTACCACATTTACGTAACACCTCAGCCGACCCGACTGAAACTGGTATAATTGGCAACTTTACAATTCTTATTCCATTCTCTTCAGCGATCGCGGTTATGAGCTACTCTCTACGCAACATTAACCTCTCCGCAGACGATACCTTTGGTTTTTCTTTCACAAAGAACTCCATGTCACGGAGACTTCGTTTTTTATTAACTTTTCCCGCTCTGTTTGAGATCAATAGGCTATTGGGGCAAAGCACATAGTGTTTGTTTGTAAGCGGAAAACTTTTTCCCGCCATTTACTTTCCAAACATTCCACGCGACTGGCGTTCTTCAATCCTTTCTGCGGTAAGTTATTCCTTTCTGATATGTTGTTTAAAATAATCTGACGAACAAGGAAATTGTGAGATGACAAGGATAAAACAAATCGCCCTTCATAGCATTAGAGATTAGAAAACTAAGTACTTGAAGAATTTTTATTGTTTTACACAATGTCCGGTTAAGAGTTAAGAGATAAAACCGCATTTGACATGTCGTCGGGTAATTAGATGCCGTTGGTTATTCTTTTACAATCTGCATTGCATTTATCATTGAAATGTACGCTTAATAGTTAGTTTATGCGGACTTTCAAGGAATTTTATTTTTTTATTTTTCGGGGATACTTTTCTTTCCAAGGCGAATTCTAATGGGCTATACACTTTACTTTCCATGCATTACTTAGTATTATATGTATAGGCATAGTTCGCAAGGCATTGCATTATCATTGTACCTTATAGCAACAAAAAAAAATTCATTTTGTGCAATTAGGTACATGATAATGCAATATCCCATACGATAAGCATATGATCCCATTCATCAAATTGCGGATAAGAATTATAGATATATGGCGGAATATCTGAGAATTGTCAACTTTCAGGTTCCAAAGAAAAATAATTTTCAATTTCATAGATTTTTTTTTTATTTTTTCGTGGAATAAGCACGTGTAATTGTATTTTAAGATGGATGAAAAAGCTTTTTAATATGCTTAATTTAATTGTAATGCATATTCGTCTATTCCCTTGTCAGAAACGACACATGGGTTTCTCTCTGTTCCGAATGGATGTCAAAACTAACATTGGGAAACAAAATATGCACTATGCATAACTAGCTATTATGTAATAATAAGAGACAGTATTTTTAAATTTTCATTCATGTTAATAATAACTAAATTTGTGTCAGAAATAGCGGGTAATAAATATACAGACAATTTAGATATAGGCATCAAAAATGAGTAATTAAATGTTCTTCACATAACTATTAATAGCAAAGGAAAAAGGAAAACTAGAACAACGTATATAAGCTCCAAATAAAACAATAACAACTATTTCGGGGATCCGCTGGATCCGCTTTTGTCAATGCAAGAGAACCAACAAACCCGAAATAAAAAAAGATGACTGTTTCATCTTTTCCACGTCTTATTTGTATTTATATACGTTCCTCTAGTTTTCATTATCCTTTGTACAAACTGTATTTTACTTATTAATAGCAAAGTTCCAAAACGTCAAACAGATGTTAACTAAACTCCAAATAATGTTTTCAATTGACTTAAAATCACTGCTGTTGCCAGCAGATGGATGCAAAAGAACGATAACATTGTATTGTCGCCCATTCTCAGGAAAAAAGTGCAACCATGGAGTTAAAAAGAAGGAGATAAAACTCCTATGGATGAAACGTTTGAAAATGCCATAATGCTTTGAGAATTATATCCAGGTGTCGCTAGTGTTAATAAAGTAGCTGCTATTGTCAGTTGGCATAACAAAAAGGCGTAGTATTTAGTATATGTATTTTTGATTATTTTTAAATTATGGGTCCCCTAATTATGAGTATAATTAACCAGTATTTTTTCATAGCTGTAGGGTGGAATATAGAATATATGGAAATAAAAAATAAATTGAAAGGTAGGATAATTTTGAATGAGTAGGAATATTAGTTATTGTTTCTGTTCTACTTTGCATTGCGCTAATAATTTATTTTTTACAAAATAGAAACTTTAAATTAATATTTTATAACTTTTGCCATAGAAATGCATAATATACAAAGCTACTTATCTTATCCCAGCGCCACCTGAATTATTGTCTGTCTCACCATGCATGTAATAATAGTTTCGCAAGCTGATATCATTAAAATTTTTATAAATCACAATTTCTTAAACTTCACCCACTTATTTCCATTATTTATATTCGTTTGTTTTTTACTGAAGTAATTAAAAGGTGAAAACTGAACTCATTACTGGAGAATAGTAATAAAAATGCCAAATATGCAATTTTATTAGAACGAAACTGCATTTAATATAATTGAAAAGTATTTTCTTGTTGAAAAATATGTAGATCAGATAAACAAATTCTAAACAAATACTGCAAAAAATATCTATTTTATGTACCATTATTTTTTAAAACGTCAAGAGGACACAAAATTGACAATCATCTGATATTTAGTCATATATTCGTTTTATAGAATAAAAATTTATATAAAATAGATATGTAATTATTAAAACCACGTCAAAGTTTCAATTATTTTATTCGGATTTTAAGCAATAAATTAATTAAAAAGTAAATTTTATTGTTACATAAACATTTAAAATCCATTTACTTTGAAAATATTTCCTGAATATGTAGAACAAATAAAATCCGATTTCAGAAGATTACAAGTGATAACACCCCTTCACTTCCTGCAACGCGGCTGACTGATTTCCATTCGATGACGATTATACTTTGTGTTTAACCGTAATCAGGTGCACCACTTCCTCAATCCATTCAATAGTATTTGATCACGTGATCTCATCACGATTATCTATGATACATATTTCACTAAAGACATTAGTAGTTCTTTTTTTTTTTTTTTTTTTAATGAAGGAAAAAATTCCTTTGTGATAGCAATAAGTTAAGAATTTCAAAATGAAATCTTGCGACTTACAACTTCTTACATAAATGTCGTTTTCTTTCATTTATCGGTGTAAGAAAAATATAAGCAAGAAAAACGCTGATTTGTTTGTGAAATATCTAATATATTTATAAAAATCTGCTGTGGGCATCACATGATTTTCCCCACAGACACTGACTTAGCACTGGCTTTCCCTACAGTATACATGAAAGGTATTATGTTACTAAAATATAATTAATGACAAGTTTCATTTGCATTAATAATTGTGTAAAATGAGTTGTCAATCCATCAATATCCGAGAGTTTAAATTTTTATTCCATCACAACAATTTTCTTCTGCATATACTACATATATATGACATACTATATATATACAACATACTACATATACTACTTATATATTCCATTTACATATACATATGTGTTGAACTAAACAGGGACACCCATACAAATTGTGCGCCCCAAACATTTATCTCTGCCCCCCCCCCCTCTTCCCCCATCTCTATATTTGATTTTCTTCCTCAATGAAATTTGCATTTCTTCTCTTCAAAAGAAAAAAAAATTATGTATATGTCCGCCATGCCTCTCCTCCTATGGTCGGCCCCGCAAGGAAGTAATAAAGGAGAAAAATAATTTTTATCTTTCTAACGAAATCCATGAGATATTTACACAAAATTTCATTCTACTGCTTTGGGGCTTTTTCATCCCTACTCAGCATCATTAAACGTAAAAGCATCATAAGAATTTCTAATTCGTTGAACATTCTAGAAGTTGTTCACCTCGGCCCATAATACTAGAAAACGTCCACGGTCCAAGCTTGTAGAACATTTTTTTTTCTCTCGACTTATTTTGTAACCTGTTGTGTCATGTGAACTTACGAAACAACCAATATAGGGCGACTTTCTTAGCTATTTATATGTTGTAGTATTTTGGCCTCACCTCGTTTGCTCCTTTTCATCCAAAGTTAACCTCTTAGTACGAACTTTTTTTTTTATGTGAACAAACTAGCAGATGTGCCCGCCGTTGCTCGTGATATAAAATATATTCTAAATGAAAGAACTAACAATTTAAAATTCTAAACGCATCCATATTGTTAGTTTTTTTATTTATTTAATTCCATTTACATATTGAATATAATTCATGGGTAAATAATAAGAAATATAAGGTTACCTGCTCTTGCTATACAAAATTAACTACGTAGAGAATAAAAAGTAATTGTTCCGTTTTTAAACAAATATGCAAAAATCTTAAGTTAAGTCAACGTATGCAAAAATGAAGACGTTGAAAAGGTATGAAAAGTTATTCACGTAACATTTTTCAATCATTTAAACACATCCGAAATAATATAAATTAAAAACCTTCTTGTAAAATATTATTGTGATATTTTATTCCATGGCCATAATTTGTCTAATATCAAAAATATGCAATAACGTTTATTTATTATTAAATATATATTTATATATTCATTTCTTTATTATTGAAATAGGATAAATTTTATGAAAATCGTCTGCCCGATAAACTCATTAAATTTAATTCCGTTAATAAGCAACATAATACCAGCATCTTCAAATAAAGTTTCGGGGAGGGGGGGGAGGGGGATCGTTGCGTAATGTTTTTTTCTATTGATTTTTTTTTCTTTTTGTATTGTTGAAATAGGATAGATTGCATGAAAGTCGTCTGCCCAATTAATTTAATTCCGTTACTAAGCAACATAATATCAGCATCTGCAAATAAAGTTTCCGAAAAAATATCTTATCTCCACTATATCTCCACAACCTCTGGGCCAATAAACAATGTCCTGATAACTTTATGACGTTTTTAAAAATTTATTTCAAAATTTTGTGAGCTTTCGAACATTCAATCGCGTTTACTATCAGAGTTCCAGCATTCACTGATTATAATAATCTTACCACATATTTTTTCGGAACGCTTCGATCGTTCGTGAAATATTGGGTCGGTCTACACACACACGCAAGCACACATACACACATACAATCCCCCCCCCCACATACACCCATGCACTAACGTGCGCACTAACATACATACACACAGACATCACCTCAAAAAAGTCCAATTCAGGGATGCTTGAAACGTGCTTTTCCGTCGAAAACTTGAATTCGAATTTTCGACCTCGTCTCAATACTTTCCCTATACATTATACTATGTATGTAGGGAAAATAATAATGAATATTTAAATATATTACTGACATATAAATAACATTTTTAAAATTCAAATTTTTAATTTTCTAGATCTATTGATTGGAGCTCAAACCACCGGTTTAATATTAATTATGTTGTACGCCTGTGTGTGTGGGTTCCGATAAGGTAAGGAACACGTTAACGTCATAATGTGTTTCGAATTTCAATTCGAACATTAATTCTTTACAGACGTCATAAATATTAAAGAACCGTCATAACCACAATCTAGAAACCTTGGAGTTTAGGAATAGAATTATTTATTTCTAGCTTTATCTCCTCTTACACAAAATGTTACGAGTCCATAAAGGTTATTCCATTTGTGATGGACATTTACTTACATCAGCAAACCGCTGGTGACGTCATCCAATGAAGGCACAAAGGACACCCATTCCCAAGATTTTTTTTTTTCTTTTTCTTTTTTTCAATATCAGAGAAAGAGATTATTTCCATAAAAGCAGGAACAAGTTTTCAAGGATAAACAACAGAAGTTTACCTTCGATTTTCTTATTTGCTTCGAATAGAAATTATTTAATCATTGTAAGTTATAATTAAAGCTATAATAATTAGAGTAATTTACGCGGAGATAATTAAAATTTGAAAGGTGAAAGAAAAACTCGATTTTTTTTCAATCCATTTTCTTTTCGTTGACTACTTACTTTTCTCGGTAAATGCGTTACGCTATATTTCAAATATAAAAAAAATCTGATATGGTCAGCATATGACTTTCCCTACAAACTCGAATTCACTTATTTCTTACATAATCCATTAAATTGAGTTCTGTTGCATAAACTAACCTGACACGTGTACTTGCTTGAAATTATATCCATTTTACAGTTTTAATACATATATTTGGGGGGGGGGGGGGGCTCAACTTAACGCATTTTAAAACGTTGCCAACTCCTTAATATTAAAAATAAATAAATAAATATCTCGAGTTCGATTCACTTTAAAATAATGCGGTTAGTCCAATTCTTTTTGTTGTCAAATATTGCGTATAAAACAAGCGTCTAACTAATACATTTCAGCATGTTCAGTCTTTTTTTTTTTCCAGATATTGTCGATTTTCGAAGGCAATTTCGGAGAAATAAAATACTCCATTTATATTTTTCCAAATCTTACTAAAATCTAATCAATAACAAAGTTATCAAAAAGTGACTTGCCTACCAAATTTTGTGAAATTCCGTCGAATAATTGAGCTAGACTGGGTGCTTGCATTGCACAGACAGACAAACAGACTGACGCACACACAAATAGAGGATTCGTCTTCTAGAGCGTTCAAGACTTATAAATCTGTCAAAAACTCTAGTTCCGATTTTTAACCCCATTCCAAAACTTTTCCTATGCATTACCATTTATTATTGAAAGGTTAAAAAAAAACTAAAAATTCTTCAAGCTATCTTTATTTTAGAATAATGGGGTTGGTATTATATCACAATTTAATCATTTAATTACAAACATTTAGGTGTATTTAGTATTTTATTTTATCGCTTTTCGCAGATTTTCGAAAAAAAGACAGTTATACTTCTCTAAATAATACCAAAATGTAATAAGCTTCAGTATAGCCGATAAGTGACTTTCCTACCAAATTCCATGTAATTTCGTCGAATCGTTTAAGAGTTAGGGCGAATGCATACATTGCATACACATAGACAGACAAACCCACACACAAAGACAGACAAATAGACACTCAAAGATATACAGACGCACACACAAAGACAGACAAACGCACACACATATATAGGCGTCATGCTAAAGAAATGCATCAAACGGAGAAAACATGCATCGAGTTTTAATGAGCCCAAACTGTGAAGAACCGTTAAAAAACGAGTTCGAATTTTCAATTTAATGCTTACTCTTCCCATATATTACTATGCATTGCAAGGAAAGTAATCACTGCTTATTTGAATTACACTTCTGTGCGATTACTCCGCTTATTTACGGGATCACATTTTTATAAAAAAAAAAAAATTCTTATTCAATGCAGAATAAAATAAATTTGTAAGAAACATAATTATTTTGAAAGAGAAGAAAACATACTTTGTGAAAAATAATATTTTGGAGTAAATCCAAGAAAAGAAATTGCAGTAATTTTCGAGCAAAATCACCATTTTTGCTTTCCATATAGCGATTTATTTTTTCCTGACCTGGTATTTTAGTACTCTTCTTTCATTAATTATTTATTTCAGGTGCTGGATTGATTCATTCTTGGAAAGTTGTATATTTTCTATATGTTTCATTATTAATTTTGTGATGAGTTTCACATCTGGAATTCTGTGATGAGTTTCATATCTGGAATTTTGATGATGAGTTTCATATCTGGAATTTTGTAATGAATTTCATATCTGGAATTTTATGATGAATTTCATATCTGGGATTTTGTGATGAGTTTCATATCTGGAATTTTGTGATGAGTTTCATATCTGGAATTTTGTGATGAGTTTCGTATCTGGAATTTTGTGAAGGATACAGTAAAATTTGAGATCTGAAATATCTTCACATTTTTCAACTTTGTTTTATATCCAGGATATCATTCTGTTCATCCCACCACTGTGAATTGAAAATTGCTGCCATAAATCGTAGGGTCGTTGATTAAAAGCAAACTCCTTTTTTGTCAAACTTCGGTGAATGCGAGATGAAGTTGTTTGAGCACACTTGTAAAGAACTGATGTCCGAACTGAGAATCGAACCCTGGATTTGTATCTGAGCGTTTGATGCTATGTTCATTGAGCAGAGGCGATAATCATTCCTATAATTGAAGTAGAGTCCACAACAGTCGCATTTTGAAATGTGAATATTTATTTTCAGAAATTTTCTTCGTTTCCTCTTCTCTTGTTTTCTGTCATTCCTCTTTTGTTCTCTTTCTTTTGTGCAGCAGTCTATTTTTCCACATTCTTAAACCTTTTCTTTCTTCAGCCTTTTCTTTCCATGTCTCCAAATTTTTAGTGGGTCTCTTTAACATCGATATAATTTAATAGTCCCTTAAACACGTTTAAGATGAGTCCCTTAGTTATATAAGAAATTTTGTGAAGAGTCTATTATTTACAAAAAAAGTATTTTGTGAACGGCCCTAATTACATAAAGACTTTTATGAAAAATCTCTTAATTACATTAGGACTTTTGTTGACAGTCCCTTAATTACATAAAGAAATTTTGTGAAGAGTCCATGATTACATATGAAGTTTTGTGAAGAGACCTTTATTTGCTCTTACATAAATAATTTTGTAAAAGATCCCTTAATTACGTGAGGACTTTTGTAGAGGATTCCTTAATTTTATAAGAAATTTTGTGAAGAGTCCCTTTACTACATAACGAATTTTGTGAAGAGTCATTAAATCACATAAATTTTATAAACGGACCTTTAATTGCATAAGGAATTTTGTAAAGGGTTTTTTTAATTGCATAAGGAGTTTTGTGAAAAGTCCCTTATAGCACAAGGATTTTTGTGAAGAGTCTCTTATTGCATAAGAATTTTTATGAGGAGTCTCTTAATTACACAAGGAATTTTGTGAAGTGTACGTTAATTATATAAGTCATTCTGTGAAGGGTTTCATAATTGCATAAAACTTTTGTAATGAGTCCTTTAATTATATAAAGAATTTTATAATGAAGCCTCTAATTACATAAGGCATTCTGTAAAGGGCCTCCCAATTGCATAAAACTTTTGTCGTGAGGACCTTAATTGCATAAAGAATTTTATAAAGATTCCTTTAATTACATAAGGTATTCTGCAAAGGGTCTCCTAATTGCATTAAACGTTTGTACTGAGTCCTTTAATTACATAAAATTTTTATAAAGAGTCCTTTAATTACATAAGGCATTCTGCAAAGGGTCCCCTAATTGCATAAAATGCTTGTACTGAATCCCTTAATTACATAAATATTTTATAAACAGTCCTTTAATTACATAAGGCATTCTGTAAAGGGTTTCCGAATTGTATAAAACTTTTTAATGAGTCCTTTTATTACATAAGAATTTTGTGAAGAGTCCTTTACATAAGGCATTTTGTAAAGGGTCTCTTAATTGCATAAAACTTTTCTAATTACATAAAGAAGAGCCCTTAATTACATTCAGAGTTTTGTGAAGGGTCCCCGAAACGAACTCAGATTTTTTTTTCCCTAAGCATATCTCTGATACAGTTTAACTTAACATTGCTCCTGCAGCAACAATCTCATCTTTTCCAGAAAAGATTTGATTACTTTTGCAAATTCGATTTCAACGCGATTACCATTCCAAGACCTTCTCAGCAAACTGACTTTTGACCCGCCATGATAAAATGTCACACTTTCAAGCCGTCTTTTAGCTATTTGCATGTTAAATCCTAAACATGTCGAGATGTCGGAAAACAGGCAAACTCTCAAAATAACCTTTGGAGTTGATCTTTCAAGATGAGAGGTTTACCAACAGATAGTGAAATGTTGTTTTCAAGGAAAATTTCCCCCATTCAAGAAATTTCAAGAAACTTCAAAATATTTCTAACTCCGCCCCTTTAGGGGGGATTAAGTTGGTACAAGATACGTAGATTATATATATATATATATAGCTTATATATATATAGTGATACAATGTATCAGAACCCAAAGTAATTCATTGTAAATATAGTTTTCAGATAATTCATTGGAATTATATCGTGGTCATTCATCCTTAAGAAGAGGGGGATATTTCAGAAGTAAGTGTTGTGATTTTCCATTGATTTATTAATATTTGTCATGGTTTACAATACAAGAGGGTTTTGGGGTCGAGTTGTCGATAATTTCACTTGTGAGATAACGTGGTTTGTTGCCATTATATCGACAACTATATACACACTTTTATTTAATTTCACACGGAGTATATATGTATATTTGTCACGCTTCAAATCTTTGAGGACCTAACAAACCAGGCTCTACTAATCGTAGCGACATAAAATGTGGTACGCCATGGTACTTTCTGGTACATTTTAATTGTTGAAGTTGTAGAAACTTAGCACTAAGTATTTTTGTCCTCCAGAAAAAGATGGGGAAAAAACCCCGAAAACCAGTGCATGCAATCTAACTCCTAAAAAATAAATAATCTAAGCCCTAAAAAATAAATAATCTAAGCCCTAAAAAATAAATAATCTAAACCCTAAAAAATAAATAATCTATGCCCTAAAAAATAAATAATCTAAACCCTAAAAAATAAATAATCTAAGCCCTAAAAAATAAATAATCTAAGCCCTAAAAGATAGTTTATAGGATGTCAAAAAATATCAATAGTCAAAATAATCTACAGGAACGATATTTTATATACATGTTAAACATTATTTAAAAATATCAGATGTGGACAGCATATGACTTTAACTACAGATTCAAACTTATTTTCGCATTCCCAATTTATTAAATTGAGTTTTAATTGCACGAAATAACACGGATAATTATTTGACATAACACCAAATTCGCAGTTTTATCTCAAATAATTATTCATGTTATTGTCATGTTAATCGTCAAAGTCTGACGATTTTTGCAGACCATTTTGCAGAAGAAAAAGGTCAGATTCTTTTTTTCCGAATCGTACCAAAATCTAATCAGCACCAGTGTAACCTACCTATCAAATTTTATGAAATTTGATTAACTGGATTTTGAGTTAGAGTGAATACATACATTACGGATAGTGGAGTTTGTGTGTCTGGCTGTCTAAGCCAGACACAAAAACAGACTTCACGCTAAAAATTGTTTTTCCGTGTTCAAGAGTGCTTGAAACTTGTGAATCCGTCGAAAATTCGAGTTGCGATTTTTGACATGATTCCAATACTATCCAAATGCATTACCAAATATTGTAGTGAAAGTAATGTTAACCCTAATACTCTCGTACCGGCCTGGTTCATAACTTTCCAAGCCAATACTGGCCGGGTCTTTTTCAGGTCCAGATCTTTCCTTGACCTCCCCATTGGAAGACAAACCACATTACTTCTACACAGGGCCGTAGCCAGATACGAAATTGAAGAGGGGCTGAAGTGAAATTCAGGGGGGGGGGGCTGAACAGTCTTGAAGGAGGGAACAGTCTATTATTATCATTTATAAGCCATAATAGTTACTATTTTATATTTCAATCCATATAAATTATTAACAAATAATTGCATATTTATATTTGTAAGCTAAGAGTTAATTTTTAATATCCACATAGCTACTATACATCAATTTTAATAATAATTACAATTGATTTTAATATAAGCATTTATTAGTAGTAAAGCTGGTAATAATTTGAATAAAATTTCTGAAAATTAACATAGAGTTAATGCTTAATATTAATGCTTAACTACTTATCTGTTGATTTTAACTATAATGTATAGCAGTGAAACCTACAATAATACAAAATTATCCTAAATTCTATAGTCATAATTTAAAAAAAAAATATTTTAAATTAAATATGTAAATAAATTGATCATCAGTATAACTACACATTCAGCTAAATTAAAACGAAGTAATTTATAAAAAGAATTTCATAAAAAAAAAAAATTGCAAAAGTTTGGATTATATTTTCGATGAAATTTCATATCCCTTCTAATATTTTTATCGGGGTGGGGGATGAGGGGGCTGAGTATATCTCTTGGGGGGACTGAGCCCCCTCTGGCCCCTGTCTGGCTACGGCCCTGATTCCCCACAGGGAGCATAATTGAAGATGAAATCCAACCTTCTCCCTCATCCGGTCTTATTCCCCCAATTCGATCTTAACTCCCCTCTTTCCGTTCCATTCAAAATTTCTGGCTACTCCTATAGATAATTTTACTCTATAGTTTTTTTTTTTTTTTCTAAATAATTTATACCTCATTTCTAAATGCTATCCATTGATTAGAAACCTTTCGCAATGCTCCTTACTTATCTATTCCTTCTTTTCCCCGTAAATGGGACGAACGACCCTTTGGGCTGTTTTGCGTATGACCTTAAACTCATTTCTTATCCTCAGCGAAAGTGAATTAACTCAATTTCTCTTATCATGTAAACTCCTGGGAGCGATAATCTGTGCGACGAGGATGGAATTGAAATGAAATGATGAGTAAACAAGAAGTTCCAGCTGTATTAAAATGGACAATGGCATTGCTAGTTAAAATAGGATTGTTAAAATTACATGTTAAAAACCAATAGACAAATACCTAGTCACTTTTATATATATTTTTATACTTTGTCTATTATAATGATCATATTACTATCTTGATATGTATGGTTCGAGGTTTTTAGATCGCGTGTTTCAAAATGTGCTTTTTGTAGCGCAACTTCTTTGACGGTCATTTAACGCAGAAAGGAGTTATTAAGAAAGGAAGATAATTACCTTCCAATACTACTGTATGGATAAGAAAGTTTTGTTTTATCTCAAATTGTTACTTTCTCTTATTGTATAGATGAAAGATGCTGTAGGTATTACTAAAAAAAATTTCGAATTCGATAATTTTAAGGAAAATTATATATATATATATATATATATATATATATATATATATATATATATATATATATATATATATATATATATATATATATATATATATATATTATATAAATTTTGGTATTGTACGCTGCAAAAATATTTAGTTTGCAGGTGTAATGTGCTAGACATAAATTTCAGAGCAGGGGCAGTGGTTAAAGCAAAAGCATTGTATTCGGAGATCCCGGATTAGATTCTGCGCGCCGCCTAAAGCTAAGCTTGTGTCTACGCGGAATATAGGCACGATAAATCTGTAAGTCCGAAAGTCCATCCTAGAGGTGATGGGTTAGGGAAGGATGGTACGATTCCTGCGGTTGCCACCTCCACTGAGTTCCGGTCTAAATTGGGTGGCACGAGGTAAAGTCAGACCCAATGGTGTGCCTGGGGTTTTGGGACCAACAGAAACTGCAATATATCTCCCTTTTCCTTGGCTATTTCTTTTAGGCTTGATCTAACACTTTTCAGACAAGTAAGATTAGCAACAACATAAAATTCCATAGCTATGCGTATTCGTACTTCACTTATCACGACCACACTTTGTAGACGCACAGACAGACGGACATATTTCGAAATGTGTTCAAGAAGTCTTTACAACATGCCCTTCCGTCAAAATACCCAATTAGAAAATTTTTGGGAGACAAAGTAATAACGAATTAGCAGTATACAGGGTTTGAATATATAGTGAGAAAGTTTTTTAATAATATTAAATTGACTTAAACGTCAAGTATATTTTGAGAAATTCTAATTCTTAGAAATAGCAAAATGAATACAAATCAATAAAATTTGTGCTTTCATTATATTTATTGGTATAAGCGTCACTAGAACTATTTCCACATCGTTTTAGGACATATTTAAAGCGTAAAAAATGCAGTTATCTTTTAGTACCTTTAGAAATAATCTGTTGTTTCTAGCTTGTGAAAGATTTATCAATCTTTTTTTTTCAAGTTCAACAACCTCAACAAACGAACTTGCATTCCTTCTTTCTTTTCACCAAACGCCTTTATTTTATTAAAATGTTCTTCACCTTCACATTTGAATACCACACCATTGATAAAGAGGAAGTGAAAACACCATTAATACAACAACACTTCATTCTGTTGACATTTCTTTGGTGGATTACTTGATATGTCATGTTTAAAGGACGCCATGTGTCAAAAGCAGTTCTTTGTTTATTTTGATTTATTTCAACTATGTAGTTTATTAAGTTTTTTTTTTCTTCTTTCATTTATCTACACATTTGATTAATAAAACAATTATACGAGTTTAACTAATCTAATTTATTTTTTTACTTTCTCATGCTATAGAATATAACATAGAGAAAGTATTGTTTTCACGAAATTTTCGAGGTTTTGATGCTAATATATGTTTTAGGACATCCTGACCCATGTTTTGACTATTTTTAGACTGATGTCCGTCCGTCTATCTACCGTCTGCAATCTGCCTGTGGCCGATTTCTAATTTATTTTTTTACTTTCTCATGCTATAGAATATAACATAGAGAAAGTATTGTTTTCACGAAATTTTCGAGGTTTTGATGCTAATATATGTTTTAGGACATCCTGACCCATGTTTTGACTATTTTTAGACTGATGTCCGTCCGTCTATCTACCGTCTGCAATCTGCCTGTGGCCGATTTCTTGTGTGGACGAATAGTGTGGACGATAGTGGCCACAAATATTAATGGATTTTCACGAAACTTTTAATCCGACTTTGTTAATGAAAAATATAAAACTAGATAGAACTTTTTGAAATTCTAAGGAAAACTTCGAAATTATTTCGAAACTTTATATTTTCTTAACATGGCAGCATAGAACAAAATTAGCAGAATTATGCATAGAAGAGATTATTTATGGCTCAATGGCCATGAAACTTAACAGTTTCAACCATTGTAGTAAAAAGCCGTGATACAATTTTTATGTTCGTGACGTCATTAGCCCCCCCCCCATCGGGGAGGGGCAGGGGAAGTCACTCCCCCGAGAGGGTACATTGTCAAAGTTGGTACTAATCGAAATATTATTTCAAGCCCTTTAAAATGAAGGATAACATGTTATAATTGTGATCATTCAAACCAGCGATATAAATTTTGCTTCCAAAATTTGCAAAAAAATAAAAATAAATAAATAATAGTTATAATAATAAGTAAATAAATAATCACCACAAGCTAATTAAATGGATTCTGGCATGGTAAATTCGAATTCAGTCGCAGTCCTGTTAATTTTATATTAGTTATATAAAAATTTATACATTTTTCAGTTGAATTTGCCTTTTGAAAAACTCACTTCAAATTTGATAGAATTATTCTACTTCGTCGGAATTAACTTCAACTTTCCATAGAAATAATATATGCAAACGATTATTTTCCGAAAACTTATTTGAAGAAAATTATATTATCATGTTGCTTAGCAATGGAATTAAATCAAATGTGTTCATTCGGAAGATGAATTTTTATTTCAGTTATATTATTTAAATAATAAAATAGTTAATATATAAAATTTTTATAAATAAGTTTTTAAATTGAAATTTTTAAATTTTGAGATTTTATTTTAGTAATTATTTTTCGATTTCATATATTTCAAAATGTGGTTTCCTGATTGTTGCAAGAGGAAAACAATAAATGTTACGAAAATATAGTATCAGGTACTATTTAAGCGTCTTCATTTTGGTATATGTTAACAACAATGGAATTCCATGAAATTTTGTATTATTATTTTAGTTGATAGCAACCAACTCTTTTAATTTTTTTATTAGGGAACACATATTATTACTTTTGCACTTTACCGGGGTTGTTCACAAATTAAATATGCAAATTCTTATGTTTCTGAAATCAATTTGAAAGTTATAGACATTCCTCTGATGAAGTTAGTGGTAGTCTAAAAGTTTGCAGTTTTATTCCGAATAAAATACTATGTATATAGGGAACAGAAAGTAGAACAGCGGCTTACTGAATGAGGAGGATTCTTTTCGCCTTTTTCAAATTGAAAATATTGAAAATGATTCTATCCATACAGACAAACATAATAACCTTGCAGACAATAAAACATCCCATCTTTAGCTCCTCTTTTAGTATAGAAAAATATCTAGTGCTGCCATCTGTTGAGAAAATTTAAACTATCGAAACTTTCGTTACTAAAATTGATATGTGCTTTGTACTGGAAAATTATGTAGTATGTTATAAATTCCATTGTTGTGCATTTTCTATTTGAGTTTTAGAAATTCAAATATAGTTGCTTTTATACATTTGATAGAAAAATACTTTTTACACTTCGCATATTTTGCGGTACACTCCTGTTTAAATATTATTACATTCTTTGCACATTTTAAGGAAGTTTTGTATGATTGATATTGCCTGAGATTCCAAAATTATAGAATGTAATTCGTTCAAACAGCTTCAAACATATCTATGAATGAAAATCTTCTCTAAAACAGCAAAAATAAATATCTTCAGGTAGCAACCTGTTCAGGATAAATTATAAAGATCAATGACTCCAGCTAAAGATGTCTGTTCATTTATCCATTTGTGTGTTCGTCTGTAAACGAAAGTAAGATATTAGAAAATCTAAGCGACCCACAGCTTCGAAATTCGGCACTCACTTTAAATGCCGAGTCATCTCAAGGCTATTTCTTTTTAATTCGAATTAATAATATTTAACAATTGTAAATATTGTTACGAACATATAAAATGCTTTTACAGCTGTTTGAGTCTCCACAGTGAAAAACACTAAACACTTTTACAGGCAACCATTCCTATTACGTGAAAATAGGGTTGTCATATTTGGTGATTTATCGCCAACTTAGCGATTTTTGGCAAGTTTTCGAATATGCTTAGAACTTTCATGCTTTGAACCTAAATACGATTCCAGAAAAGTGATTCCATCTGTAATTTTTTTTTTTTCTCGACATTTAAACAGTAGAATTCCTATTTGAAGGCAATAACTTCAAAAACCCGTAATTTTAAAAATAGAGATATAAATGTCAAGTGTTTTGTCAAAATGTTTCCATAAAAAGTTTCATATCTCTTTTTTTTTATTTGTTTTTTCTACGTTATATCTGAAGGCTAGAGTTCACGTGCTATGTTTACCTTTCTGGAAGGTTTCGGCAGTTGATATGAAAGCGGGAGGACGTCTTATTTTTTAACCACTCATCATGTCATCAGTGACGTCACGAGGAGCTGTCTGGGTAACGTGATGGGAAAAAAAATTACCGGTTTTTAATAAATTTATAAAAGCATGGCGCTCGTTTTCACTGTTTAATAAAACTTTGATCGTTGAACAACTTGGAAGCTTTTATTATGCTATACTGAACACGTTGGCTAAATCCTAATTAAGTTAGTATCTTTTGAAAATTTGTGGAAAAATATTTTGCTCAATTAATGTTATTGAACCATATCTTTTGAATGTGGCTAATTTTCTGTTGGATGGGTATGTTGCATTTGTTCGTAAATTTTCTATGCGTTTTGAATATTTTATTTTTGCATTTATACTTTTCAAATTATATATATATATATATATATATATATATATATATATATATATGTTGTACGGTAAACTTCCGTTTATCCGGCATCCAATGATTCGGCACGTCTGACATTCGGGCATTCGGACACATTTGGTTAAGAGTGCATTTACTGTAATAGACTAAGTTTTTTTATATGCAAATTTCTGTTCATTGAAATTAACCTTATAATTTAAAAATTAATTTAATCACCCCCCCCCCTATCATGTTGTATATAGTGTAATTCAGTCCATATAACCTTTTGTGCAAATACATATCATATTTATTGTCCATTATTTTGTTTTACATTAATTTTAATCATTTTTTACCCATTCGACAGACTATAATCCGGCAAGTTAGATAATCCTGAACGTGCCGGATTTTCGGAAGTTTACTGTATAGATATCTTTCTTCTTTTTACATTTAAAATCATTTACATTTAATATCTTGCATGAAATCTTCAGTTTAAAAACTGTGATCTCTATTGTACTTAACTATGCACTTTATACCATAAGCGTGGAACACAAACTATGGGTCGGGATACAAAGGTGAGCTAGAACCTGTATGCAATGGTTCCCACGTACCTGTTAAAATTTTTATAGATCTGAGTTAGCGGTCTGCACGTACCTGTTAAAATCTTTATAGATCTGAATTAACGGTCTGCACTTAACTGTTAAGATTTTTATAGATCTGAGTTACTGGTCAGCACGTACCTGTTAAAATTCTTATAGATCTGAGTTAGTGGTCAGCACGTACTTGTTAAAATTTTTATAGATCTGAGTTAGCGGTCTGCACGTACTTGTTAGGATTTCTATATATCTGAGTTAGAGGTCTGCATGTAATTGTTAGGATTTTTATATATCTGAGTTAGCGGTCTGCACGTACCTGTTAAGACTTTTATAGATTTTAGTTAGCTGTCTGCTCGTACCTGTTAGGATTTTTATAGATCTGAGTTAGTGGTCTGCACGTAATTGTTAAGATTTTTATATATCTGAGTTAGCGATCTGCACGTACCTTTTAAGACTTTTATAGATTTGAGTTAGCTGTCTGCACGTACCTGTTAGGATTTTTATAAATCTGAGTTAGTGGTTTGCACGTACCTGTTAGGATTTTTATAGATCTGAGTTAGCGGTCAGCACGTAATTGTTAGGATTTTTATAGATTTGAGCTAGCGGTCTGCACGTGCCTGCTAGGAATTTTATATGCCTAAGTTAGCGATCTGCACGTATCTGTTATGATTATTATAGATCTAAGTTAACGGTTTATTAGCAAGAGTAAATGTCAAAGAATTCAAAGACCTAACCAAAGAAATTTAATTCAAAATCAGAATGTTGTGACAAACTCTAAACAAGAATAAAAAAATTTTATTAATCAATTCAAACTGAGGATCAAATAATATTAAGCGAAAAGTGAAAAACTGTGTTACAAATTGCACGGCTGAACTTTTGGTTTCGTTGTACTTGATGTCTGTAATAAAATAAATGATAACCTATAAGCGCTACACATTTTGTTAACATTTTTTTCAGATTGGGTTTTCAGCGAATTTTTGTGAGTATTTGAAGAATTAAGCATGCCTACTGAAATTCTCCCCCGCCACTCTGAGAACCTGGAGGCGCTCCCATTTGAGCTGAGCCACATCCCAGATGAATTACGCCGAAGAGCGAAATCGGAGCTTTATGAGGATGAGGATACCAGAATCCACAGCTTAAGACTGCTCAGGACGATGTTAAAAGGTAAGATGCTCTTCATTCCTCATTATGAACTTTACGTAATGTATGCAAATTTATTGGTTTAATCCACCAATACTAAATTTATAAACTTCCGTACATTGCGTGTTTACGGCATTGCGTGTCTCAGCAAGGAAATACTAATCTGGCCATACTGAAAGGTAAACAAGATAGCAAAAGTCTGTAACAGCCGACCCTACTCCAGGGCTGTAGCTAGGTAGGGACCAAAGGGGGGCTAAGCCCCCCCCCAAGAGTTATACTCAGCACCCCCCTTGATAAAATATTAAACTCTTAATAATAATATGAAATATCTTCCAACATGTTATCCAATTTTGCAAAAAAAATTGCTTTAAGAGAATTTTATATATTATTTCGTTTCAAATGTTTTTTAATTCAACTAAATTTGTGGTTATACAGATAAATTTATGTAAATATTTAATTTAAAAATATTTAAATTAAAAAAATTAATACAATCATATTTAGGATACTTTTATATTATTGCGGCGTTCACTGTTATACATTATCGAATCAAAATCCGCTGATATGTAATTGAAGAGTTAATACTAAGTGTTTAATTGTAATTACGTTCAGAAATTTTCTTCGATTTATTAAAACAGCTTTTGCTACTAGTTTATACTTATATGAAAGTCAATTGTAATTATTACATCTTAATATTGATATATAGTAGCTATATGGATTTTGCTAATCAACTCTGACCTTACAAATATAAATATGCAATTACTTATTTGTTAATAATTTATATGGATTGAAATATAGAATGATAACTATTATGGTTTAGGAATTCTAATGATTAAAAATGTTTTTAATGAGCCCCTCTTTCAAGACTGTTGAGCACCCTCCCCCCCCCCCCCTTGAATTTCAATCTAGCCCCTCTTGAATTTCGTTTCTCACTACGGCCCTGTTCGGCTCCTGCCTAAACATCGATCGACCATGCCTGAAATCTGTACGGAATTATAAGTTTGGACCCGAAGCAAATGTTTGGTTTAATTTTATAGTATCGCGCTAGTAAACTCACGGTCCTGAGTTCAAGCCTGGCTGCGACCAAAGCTTCTGTTCCTACAGGGGCGACACAGACATGATGATTCGATCACGCATCCACCACCAAATAGCAGCACCACACTGAGTCCCAAGTCCTGATTAATTCACTATCCTCCGGGGCCGGGGCCCTGGGCCCCTAAATTTTAATTTTTTTAACTTTTGGCAAAATTATAGAATTATGCTAATCTTAGTTTTTTCGGATGCTACGATATATATATATATATATATATATATATATATATATATATATATATATATATATATATCACATAACGTAAAAAAAAGCAAATTTATATGTATTTATAAAAATTAAATAAATATGAAGAAATTGTTCTACTGATTCTGTTCAAAAATCGTTGAAAAGAACGTTCTTCGATCTTTCTTATGGTGTCAAGATAGAAACTCTATGATCATATTTTCTATCGCTAAAGGAACCGATTTATCTGAAAATGCTAAAACACAAAATAACTAAAATCTAATTCGAAATTAAAAGATAAATAAATAAATAACGCCGAGGTGCATCTTCTGGGGTCCTGTAGTACATGTGTACTAAATGTCATGATCGTACGACACTTAAATTTTTCCCTACAGACGTCAGAGGCAGACATTTTTCTTTATTATGCAAGATTAATTCATAGTAATAAACGTTTTTAATTATCTTTTAAAATACACTTTATTGGAACATTGATAATGTAAGTTCTAAAATCTAAATAAGCTCAAAAGTTCTATGTGGTCCGTAAAAGTTCAAAAATTTCAAAAATGGCGAAAAAGTTTAGAAACCGCCCTTGTAGACAACGTTGTGCTGGTCACATCAAACTTCTATATAGACAGATGTTCTATAGAACATTCTCAATCAACTCTGTTGGGGACAAATGTGTGAATAGATAAATATTACCTTGATCGACAAAATACTTATCGACAGATTATCAATTTTCGGATTCAACTGCAAATTTGATTACTTTTGAACGGATATATTTTGATCAGCCAACGATGTTTGATAAAATGCGCTGAGGGATCTGCTTATTCAGCATTGTAAGTTCAACTTTGCACATCTATTGTTATTTAATTTTGATAAAGCTATAGAACAATAAAAGCAATTTTTTTAAATTGTGTCATTTGGTAAACTTGTGATATTTTTACCGATGATTTCACATCTGAAAATCGCATTCTTCTAGCACGAGCAGATCAAAAAATATTTAATTTTTAACTACCACAGCTTTGTGGAAATTTTTTATCCGCCACTATTAATTAGTACAAGCTACTAATAATATCACTTAAATGTAGTATAAGTTGTGAAAAGTATACGCTCTAAATAGAGTTAAGAAAAAATCTGATGTGAGCAACACATGATTTTCGCTGCAGACTCAAATTCATTATCTCTTTATTTCATTAATAATTCATTAGTTTGAGTTTAATTGCGCTAAATAACACACATAATTAATTGGAATTACACTGATTTCACACTTTTAATTCAGCTTTCGTTTTCGTTTGTTAATTGGGCTTATTCTCAAAGCTGGCTTAGTAAAAATGCGAAAAATCTAAAATATCTCGAGAAAGGCTAGTCCTAGAGTAATGAAATTGGTCTTATTCTTTTCATCACAAGCATTTAATTGATACTTTTGAGCATACGTAGTTTTTTATTTTAGATTTGGACGACTTTTGTGTGCCATTTTTCAAAAAAAAATATATATATATATATTACTTACCAAATGTTATGAAATTTGGACAATTAGTATTTCAGTTACAGTGCACTTTTTACGGGACATTTCGCAAAAACAAAACGCAGGTTCATTTATCCCGAATAGTACCAAAATCGAATCAGCACCAAGATCACCCACAGGAGATTTATCTGAAAAATTTTACGAAATTTGGCCAATTAATTTTTGAGTTAGAGTGAATACATACATTGCACAGACAGACACATATAAACGTCACGCTAAAAATGGTTTTTTCGTATTCCAGTGGTCGAAAAACGTGTAGGCCCGTCGAAAACTAGAGGACGGCAGAACATACCTCCTATTTTTACAGGTGGTATTGCCACAGTTACTGCAACATGTTCCTACCAACATTAAAGCAGGTATATGGTTCCAACACGACGAAGCACCATGTGCGGCACACCTTAGATGCTACATTCCCAGGGCAATGGATTGGTCGGGGTGGTCCCATAGCTTGGCCGGCACGGTCGCCTGATCTCTCCTGTCTCGACTTTTTCTTATGGGGCCATATGAAAAGTCTCGTCTACGATAGCCCCATCGACTCCGACGAGGACCTTATTGCTAGAATTGCTGTTGCTGCAGACGTTGTCCAAGATATGTCGGGTGTTTTTACTAACGTGCGCCGCTCGCTACGTCGCAGGTATGAAGCCTGCATTACTGCTGGTAGTCGCACTTTTGAGCAGTTTCTGTAACTTTGTCCATGCATTCTGCAATTTCTGTCAGTAAAACGTACTTCGCGCCTACTCCGTTATTTTTGTATTTACTCTTTTCACCAGAGAATCATCATTTCCTCATTTCATGAGCTACCACCTAGCGGTTCACCTCTTGCGTTACGCCCCTGATTTGTTTGACAAAAACTGCTTGTTTAGATGTGATTTATCACCCCTTAAAGTTTGGCCCAAGAGTTCTAACTAACCCTATATATATATATATATATATATATTTTTTCAAAATGAAAAGAGGTATGGATGGAAGCAATGTACCAAAAGGTGGCCGGGGGGGGTTGTGACCCCCTCACCCCGGTTAAGCATACTTTGCGTCGCGACAACACTCCCGGAGAGCCGGGATGTGGTTAGCGCCTTTTAAGTGTGATTTCTGATAAATTTCTAATATTTTATTTCACGGTATTTTCATATTATATATATATAGATATATATATATATATATATATATATATATATAAATATTAAATAATAGTAAAGAATTAAAGAATAAATTAACATCTCTTAGAAAAATAATAGGATTTCAAACTTTTGATTTTAAAGATCTTTTTAATAATATTAAGATATCTGATCTATATGATGTAATTTTAGCTCTATATAATGCTTATATTACACCTCTTTCAAATCAAATTAAATTTAAAAATTTTCCTAAACTTCTTCACTTTGTTATTTTCAATAATTATATTTTTCAAGGAAATAAATTATACTTACAAGTCTCAGGAGTTCCACAGGGTGGCTGTAGTAGCAGTATGCTAGCTAATTTATACCTTTATCATTATGAAATGTCATTTACTTCAATAGATTATACTTTTTACAGATATGTTGATGATCTGATTTGCTTAGTACATACAGAAAATTATCTCATAGATATAGATTACTATCCAGACAATTTGGAATTAATACCTAATGAAGCTACTATTAATAAAAATGTTAATTTTTTGGATTTAAATCTTTTTATTGATCCTTCTAATAGAATTGTTACAAATTTATATGATAAAAAAGACTTTTATAATTTTAATATTAATAAAATATTACCTTTTAATTCCTGTAACTCGATTCAATTGTTTAGAAATATTATACTCAATCAGCTTTTTAGAATTTATAGATTATCTGATAAAAAATTTCATGCTATGCATATCAATAATCTCAAAATTACTAGTAATTTATATAAATATCCCACTTATTTAGTAAATAGTATTGTTAAAAAATTTAAAATAGCTGGATTTTTATAATTCTTTCCATAGTATCATATAATTCTATTCATCGTATCTTATATTAGCCAGTCATCTCCATTTTTTTTTTTTTTTTTTTTTTTTTTTTTTTTTTTTTTCCCCCATTCACTTCCCACTTCAGCATTACCTTTATTTGCCCCTCTTTTTAGTAGCTCTTTTTGTATATTAATACTTTTTCTTTACATTTCGCTTCACAGTTTTTCAATTCTTATGAATGGCAACAGTAAATGGTTTTTTATTTTTTCTTTACGAATGGCAACACTAGTCTCTTCTATCAGTGTTCCCTCGATCCCTGTAATGAATCGTCTGTACACACGCTGTGCTTTTTCCAGGTATTCATTTTTTCTTTTTTATTCCATCTTTATGTATGTCGTCCAAGTAGAAATAGTTCATAGATTTAATCTATCTATTTCTTCAGAAACATACATTTTTGTGTTTGCTTCTACAAAAAACTTGGACATGATTAGATTTTTGTAGAGGTTAACAATTCATGATTTAGGCTTAGAGCCTTGTCCACGTGTAAGGCGTTTGTGCTTGATTTCGTTTGTTATACTTATTTCGATTCCTTACCTTTGTATTATATTTTTCATTGACTTGTTGATTCGATATTAATTTTTTTATTTTTTCCATATGCTTGAGGATTAATTGATTTTTACATTTGTTTTGTACGCCAGTTAGATAGTTGAATTTAGTTTAAGTTTTTCTTTTTTTGTTTCTATACCTTTTAATTTGGTTGATTTTCTGTAACTTGATAGCTAGTGTTTTGTATTTTTAATCCATTTGATTGATGATTTGCTGTATTATATTTTATTCTGTGGGTGTTTTTAAAAGGTTAGGTTTATCGTGTTACATCTTCTTACTTTTCGTTCATTGGATTTTCAAACTTCTATTATTTTTGAAATCATTTTATTTATGAGCTGCATTTGCGCAATAAATTAAATGTATTTTGCATTTTCATTCCATTTACTTAATAACTTTAAATTCTTTATTTAATAATTTCTGCATAGTATCTTTCATAATTTTGTAAGCTATAGTATCTAAAAAAATTTTATATGTATATATATATATATATATGTATATATATATATATATATATATAAATAAAAATTAAATGATTTTAATCGAAAATTTTTTGCATAAACTACTGTATGTACAAAAAAACCCATCTCTAGCATATCTGTTACAAATGAGTAACTATAAGCCAAGTCTAAGGATAAAGATAGAAGGTTACATATCACTACATTGGAAAGGGGGATGAGAAGAATATTAGGATTCAAAAATCACAATTAAAAGTATATAAAAGTAAATAAATATAAAACTCTGCAAAAATGAGAATAGGCAATAATAATCAGCTCAAGACAAGAGATCAAGAATAGAGAACAATCAATCGAAACCACACAAAAAATGGCGGTCAGTTCGAAATTGCATTCTCATCAGGACAGCCATACAATTCGAATTAAAACCGATAGAATAGCCAGTTTCTGACAATGGCGATAGTATTTAACTATAGACACCATTGGAGCTGTCTACTGGCTAGTGGAATTAGAAAAATAAATCAATTGAATTATACAAAAGCTGAAAAACAATACCTCCACGAACTGTAATGTGAAATAATAGCAGCACGTGTAAGATAAACTAGTAACTGAGCATTTCACCTCACTTCGTCAATGCGAGTGGGCGAGCATTTCACCTCACTTCGTCAATGCGAGTGGGAATGAATACAATTGAACGATACATAATAAGTATGGAGACTTTCGAAAATAGTAAACAGTATAGGACTCAGGACAAGTGGAAAATAGACATTCTAAAATAGTAAACAGTATTAGACTCAGGCCAAGTGGTAAGTAAGGTGATAAGAATGGGTGAATTTTCAAAAATGAGTTAACCAATCAAAGATAAATAATGCATGTGTAAAATTATTACGTGGTATATTTGAAATTATTAATAATATTATTTACAAATACTTCCGGATATAGGTAGTTTTGACAAATGCGTTTAAGTTTATTGATGTGGAGAAAGTGAAACTGAGGATCAGAAAGTCGATGTATTCGAAATAGCTGGTTTAAAATGATGTTTCTAAACAATTGAATAGAATTACAAGATTGATATGATAGCAGCTTTATGATAGTGAAGTTGTAAGAATCTTTTTTATCATATAGATTGGTGATTACATGATTATTGAGGGTATCTAAATTGAGGTCTAAAAAATTAACAGTTTGACTAACGCAAGGCTCATGAGGAATTAATTCTAGGTTAGACGGGTAAAAATCAATATTAATGGGATAGGAATCATCAATGATAATACAAATTAAGTCGTCAACATATCTATATATAATATATGAATTAGAGTTAAAATGACATTCATAATAATAAAGATATAAGTTAGCGAGTATACTACTACTACAGCCACCTTGTGGTACACCAGATGTTTGTAAATAAATGTTATCACCTTGGATAATATAATTGTTGTATAACACAAAGTGCAAGAGCATAGGAAAATTTTTGACATTAAAAGCATCATGATTGGAAGATATATAGTCATGATAAAGAGAGATAATAACTTTATGTAAATCTTTAATGACAATATTATTAAATAGGTCTTTAAAATCAAAGGTTTGGAAACCAAGAATTTGTGGTAACTTGCTAAGGTGATTAACTAAATCAAAACTATTGTTCAAAATGAAATATCCTGAATTCCTGAATTTAAGAGATTCATTAATTCGATTTAAACAGTTAAGCAAGTACTTACTAGCTGTAGTGGTAAAGGTATTATGTCCACAAGTGACTGTTCTAAAACTGAGAGGTGATTTGTGGAATTTAGGAACCAAAGTAACATAAGGAAATTTAAAAAACTTACAATTAATATTTAATTGTGTATATAATTTTAGCATTTTAGTTTTGATTTGGATAGACTGATTATTAATGGGTTTAAAAATTTGATTATCTTTTAAGTAATTCTGTAACAGAGAAACATAATATTTTTTACAAATGATGGCATAATTATTAGAAGCTTTATCTACATAAGTTATGACAAAATGTTGTTGTAGTTCTTTGATAGCAGATAGGAGTTGTTTATAAGGATACCTAGGCTTCGTTAATTTAGTGTTTATAATAACATTTTTAAGTAGATGTAAGGTCGTATACTTCCATAGATTGAATGCTTCAATAGGAATAGAATGTGAACAAGCAAGTTGATATATGAATTTATCAAAATCAAATGATAGAGACTGAAGAAGTTGTTTAGGGTGATGGCAGAATGGAATGCGAAATTTAGACCCTTTATTCATAATATCCCTGAGTATATCATCCTGAACTATACTGAGATCCCCAGTAATAATGTGACCATGAGTGGAGTTGACAAAAGGGGCAAGATTTTGATTGCTGCATATACATGATGTAAGATCATCGGAGTTTAATGTCCTAGAAACTTCATTGTAATTGTAAATAGTTCTACCAATTGGTAAATTATATTTGAATGATTTTTGTATTTTGATATCATTTACTGGTAACAAGTGCTTATGTTTTGCAAATAAATTATTGAAGTTAAGAGAATTAAGAATAGGGTGTTTAAAAGAGATTACACAGTAAGCTATTTTAGTATGTGGATTTGGTGAATGGAGTAGGTGGTAATTTAAGAAATGTGTACGTGAAAGAAGCAGATCAAAAAATAAATGTTTAAAATGCTCATGAGTTAATTTTAATTTTAAAAAATGAGTATAAACAATACTTAATTTGCTTTTTCTGACTTTATATAACCATGTTCTAACAGGTAGAAAATTGAAAGTTTGAGAATAATTATATTGTAATTTCAAAATGTCTGCTTTGTAATCAATAGTTTTACTTAAGTTACTTTTTCCTTTGCCACGCTTATATCGCTTTTTACTAGGAGATGATGACTTTGAATAATGAAAAAGATGTTTATATACTGAAGATTTATGAGAATTGTATTCAAAACTATTGTTAACAACATTATTATTATTATAAATTTGATTTAAGCCATAGGGGAAGAGAGTTTTATATTTTTTAATGTAATAATTTTCAAATACTAATCTATCCGTGAGTGAAATTTTAATATCTAAAATATGAAGGGATACATTTTTAAATCCGTGTGTAGCAAAGTGCTGATATTCAAATTGATTTTTGGTAGGGAGATCATTAAAGACTTTATGGTCAAATTTTTTAATATGATCCCTGTGGACATTCATTCTCAGATGTAAAGGGTTGCTGGTTTGGCCAATATAGGATAAGTTACAAATAGTACAATTAAGTTTGTATATGCAATTAAAAACTTTGCAGAATTTTTGTGAAGTGGAATTATTATTAATTTGTAATGGGTCAGCATAAGGACAAGTTTTGCACCTAAGATTGTTGCATCTATTGAAGGAATATGATTCAGATTGAGAGAAGGTATGGTATTCTTCCAAATCGTCTATAACGCTTAATTGGTCAATGTTTGTCGATCTATAATTATCCCAATTCATAATAATAATAGACCGGACACTAGGTAATGAAGAAAATTTACATCACGAATTCTAATTAAAATTCCCAATATAAACCCCCCCAAAAACTATTTTGTCAGGTACGAATTTCAAATTTTAACTAATACCATAAGAATTGAATCGAAATTTTGGAGAGTAACAAAACAAGCATAGTAGAAAAGAGATTTTCATACGAAATATTCATAAATAAGCGAAGTGTGGACAAATATTTATATTCATCCGGAATGGAAGATATACAAAACTGTTAATACGTATGTGTATGACTGAATCCCTACAACTGCGGGCAAAAGAGGGCCACATATAGTGGAAATACTTGTCTAGATTAAAATGTAAAAATAAGCAATAAAAGATATTGACGTCTGGGTTAACTAAAAGATACAGAAAAGAAAAAAATACACAAAAAACACAATAAACTCTAATGCCTGCCGAGAGATGTCAGCACTATACACACATATATAACGATTGAATAATCGAGTGTGAAATCTACCAAAAAGAGCAATAACCCGCAGAAAAAATCATAAATGCGATGAGAGAACTCAAACCAAAATACTCCATAATGCGAAATGTGAAGACATACCATAATCAATCAAAAGAAGGAATGAAAGGGTTAGATAAATAAAAACAATATCCAAAGAGGGCCATATTAAGACATAGATGGGCTTGTAGTTAAACTATAGAAATGCGTTAGCGATAATAATAATAAACAAAATAAAATTAAAATTAAAAAGAGAATAAACTCTGCAATAAGCGCAAATGCAGCTTTACAACAGGTTTTACCTTTTTAAAAAAGTTTTTTGCAAGTATGAAAATCAAAAGATAGATGTTTGAATTCAGAAGTAAATAATAAATATAAATGTACAATTAAAAGATGTAATAGAAGTCAGTATGTATAAAACACAAAATAATACAGAATATAAAACTTTCATCATGATATTGCGCAAAGCAGCTAATAACATAATGGATTTATAAATAAAAATTAAATGATTTTAATCGAAAATTTTTTGCATAAACTACTGTATGTACAAAAAAACCCATCTCTAGCATATCTGTTACAAATGAGTAACTATAAGCCAAGTCTAAGGATAAAGATAGAAGGTTACATATCACTACATGGGAAAGGGGGATGAGAAGAATATTAGGATTCAAAAATCACAATTAAAAGTATATAAAAGTAAATAAAAATAAAACTCTGCAAAAATGAGAATAGGCAATAATAATCAGCTCAAGACAAGAGATCAAGAATAGAGAACAATCAATCGAAACCACACAAAAAATGGCGGTCAGTTCGAAATTGCATTCTCATCAGGACAGCCATACAATTCGAATTAAAACCGATAGAATAGCCAGTTTCTGACAATGGCGATAGTATTTAACTATAGACACCATTGGAGCTGTCTACTGGCTAGTGGAATTAGAAAAATAAATCAATTGAATTATACAAAAGCTGAAAAACAATACCTCCACGAACTGTAATGTGAAATAATAGCAGCACGTGTAAGATAAACTAGTAACTGAGCATTTCACCTCACTTCGTCAATGCGAGTGGGCGAGCATTTCACCTCACTTCGTCAATGCGAGTGGGAATGAATACAATTGAACGATACATAATAAGTATGGAGACTTTCGAAAATAGTAAACAGTATAGGACTCAGGACAAGTGGAAAATAGACATTCTAAAATAGCAAACAGTATTAGACTCAGGCCAAGTGGTAAGTAAGGTGATAAGAATGGGTGAATTTTCAAAAATGAGTTAACCAATCAAAGATAAATAATGCATGTGTAAAATTATTACGTGGTATATTTGAAATTATTAATAATATTATTTACAAATACTTCCGGATATAGGTAGTTTTGACAAATGCGTTTAAGTTTATTGATGTGGAGAAAGTGAAACTGAGGATCAGAAAGTCGATGTATTCGAAATAGCTGGTTTAAAATGATGTTTCTAAACAATTGAATAGAATTACAAGATTGATATGATAGCAGCTTTATGATAGTGAAGTTGTAAGAATCTTTTTTATCATATAGATTGGTGATTACATGATTATTGATATATATATATATATATATATATATATATATATATATACATATAAATATATATATATATATATATATATATATATATAAATATATATATATATATATATATATATATATATAATATAGACAATTATCAGATATTTATTTATATAAAAGTCGAATAAACCCTAATACTCCATACATTTCTATTGTTGTTTAAATTTTTTTCTGTTGTAAATTTTTGATAATTTTTCTATTCATCATTTTTAACACTTTACAACAAAGTTGAAAAGTGTTTATGACTTTGTTCATTCTGTCTGTCTGTCTGTCTGTCTGTCTGTCTGTCTGTCTGTCTGTCTGTCTGTCTGTCCGTTAGCACGATAACTGCCGTAAAAATGAGTTTATCAAAATCAAATTTTAGTATGTTGTTCAGACGGTCTGTAGGACCTATGGGAATATAAATAAATAATATCACCCAATTAGTTTTTTATTGAACCCGGGTTGAAAAAATGAAATACATTGAACCCTATGGGACCTAATTTTTCAAACATTTTTTAAGTAAATTTAAAATTCACGAATTGCTTCGAAATTTTTAGGAAATATTCACATTATCCCATAGAATATATAAAAAAAAATTCAGTAAAATATGTTAAGTAGTTTTTTAATTAAAAAAATTATTTAATATAGGGAAAAAAACAAATTCAATTAAATTCTGACTTTGGGATATCTTCCAGAAAGAAAAGAGAGAGATATTATATAATAAATATCTCTCCATTTGTTAAAACGTTTTGCATATGGGAGTGGCTTCATATTTTAAAATAATTTGGTAGATAACAATTTTTCATTTTTTTTAAATTTTATATAACTCTTCATGATAAATTTAATTGATGGCATTTTAAATGCACTTTCCTACGTCCTAGAGAGTTAAAATTTGGTACACAGCTTAAATTTGTAGAACATTTTATTCTACAGCAATTTGGTGGATCTTTAAATATAAATCATACATTTTTTTCGAAATGACCCGCAATTAATCCCCGTTCACTTTTATAAATCATTGTTGTAATATTGTTAAAAATTCTGATGTGGACAGCACATGTCTTTCCCTGCAGACTCATATTCGTTCTCTTTATTTATTCAATGATAATTTGAGTTTATCTGCACAACATAAGTATTTTAAATGACATTGAATTTACACGTTAAACTTAAATTTGGTTCTCATTTGATAACTGGACATATTGTCAAAGGTAGCGTAGCGAAAACGCGAAAAAACTAGAATATCTCAAGAACGGCTAGTCCTAGAGTAATGGGGTTAGTCTTATTCTTTTTGTTGTCAAAAATCACATATAAAATAGGAATTTAATTGATATAATTGAGCACACGTAGTCTTTTATTTTTATATATAACGATTTTTGCTGGCCATTTCGCAAAAATAGCCCGTTCCTTTTTCCCGAATCGTAGTAGAATAACCTACAAATGATTTATATACAAAATTTTGTTAAATTTGGTATATAAATCACTTGTAGGTTATTGAAATATTATACTCCAAATTTTGTTAAATTTGGTTCATTAGTTTTTAGCTAGAGTGGATAAAGGCAATTTCTGCGGCCATTTCGCAAAGAAGGCAGATTCTTTTATTACGAATCGTACTATAATCTAATGAACATCAGGATTTCCCACAAAAAACATACCTACCAAATTGTATGAAATTCGGTCCATTAGTTTTTCAATTAGAGTGGATGTAATATCCACACAGACACACAGAAACATACACAGATACACCCTTACACATACAGACGTCTTCCTAAAAGTAGTTTTTTCGTGTTCTAGAAGTCCCAAAACGTGTAGATACTTTGAAAATTCGAGTTCCGATCTTCGGCACGATTCCAATACTTTGAGTACATACACATACACATATATATTATCTGTGTATTATCTGTGTATCTAAATTCCGTGCCTATGCAATTACAATAGTTGTGATTTTAAATGATCCCTAAACTTTTATTATTTCTTCAAGGAAGCCTAATTTTAACATATGCAGAATGCAAATATCTCAAGCGATTGTAAGATGAATTACATAAGAATTGCTGAATTTTTTTCACACAAAATTATTTAGCTCTGGAGTCTGGAATACAAGTTATATGAATGAAATATTCATTGATTTTGCATAAAGAATCAGATGATTTATATTTCGATACAGTTTTAAATATTTAAGTATAATAAATTACTGTAGTACTGTGATAATGTAAAAGATATTACCACTGAATGAATCACATTTTAGAAATTTTTAAATGAAATTACATTTCAGTTGGAAAGTGTTTCATAATCAATGCTTATGCATGATTGATCTTTCTTGTTATTTATTTATTTGTTCACTTGCAGATGAAACCGATCTGCACTGGCAGGATGACGATCTTTTTCTTTTGTCTTTCTTGCGGGCCAGGAAATTTGACGTCAAACGAGCTTTTTCTCTTATGAAAACGTTCTACACTGTACTGGGAAAGCACCACGAACTGTACTACAACTTCAACTTCAAGGACGTCAAGAGAACCGTCGAAACAAACACCATTGGATTTCTGCCGTATAGAGATAGCGAAGGCTGCGTGATTCTTATCATTCGTACATGTAAGTAATTACTGACAATTAATACAATGAAAATAACTTCTGCTTATGAGAATGCAAATTATTATTACTTCCTTGTCAGAAGAAGACATATGAAACTTTTGACTACACTTATCCATCACACTTGTTTTGTGAGCCATCATCATCAAATCAAGAGCCGTATGTGTCAGTCTAAGGAACTGCCATTTGATCCTTTCACTGATACACTGCTCCTGCCCTGATAATGGCAGGTTTTAGTGCCCTTGAAACATTTGTAGTCATCTAATTTTCGCATCAGAGTTCGTACGCCTTTTGTAAATAAATCCTTAGAAACTCCGGGATTTAAAGTTTTTTTTTTATAAGAACTTCTGAAAACTCACTATTTTATTCGTTTTAGTCTTAAACTCCTGGAAGTTGCAAAATAGTCCTTGAAAATTACTAATTATTACATCACGATCTTTAATTTTCGAACGCGGTGCAAGAATCAATTTTAACATTATTTTGTAAAAAATTATGAATATAAGCTTTCTTTCACAAGAATCGCGAATGTTAGCACTCTTTCGTAAGAATCGCGAATTTTGGTACTCTTTTGTAAGGATTGCAAAATGTAGCGCTTTTTTTTTGTAAGAATCGTAGATTTTAATCTTCTTTCGTATATGGATCACGAATTCAGCGGACTTTTATTTTATTTTTTTTATTTATTTATTTTTTCGTAACAATTCAATAGTGATATACTTTTTCTTTTTATTCAAACCAAACGTTTATTTTTCCAAGATAATATTCCTTTAGGAGGAAGCTGAAAATTTTTGAAGACCCATAGAATTTAAATCCCTTTGAATTGTTTTGGGTGGTGCACTATTTTACATATTTTGCTTAAAGTACTAAAATTCCTAGTTATGCCGCTGGGTTAGAGTCTACGGCTTTTGGCATTTTTGTGCTTTTTATGTGCTCCAGAACATCGGTATCATCTATTCCAGTATCGATTATTATATGCTGACAAAAGCATAAAAGCATGAAACCCGTGAAACCGATCTATTGATGCTGTTATCTGCATTGAAAGCCCTATCTTACATTATAAAACATTTTGCAACCTTTGCTCATTTTCTTTTAGCTACTTTGTTTATAATTTTAGCAAACTGATAAGAAAAGCCACAATTACAGGAGTTCATGAAAATTCCAGCTTCATTTCTGAAATATTTAGCTAATTATCGTCTGCCGAAGCGTTATTTTTGTGTGTGCATGTATATATATATATTCCGCTGCAACTTTCTGTTACATGCTTGCAAATGTTTTGCAGTGTAACAACGAGAAAGATTTCGATTCTTTTTACATATACTTAAGATTAGATAACCATGGAAACCGCCAAAATAACTTTCTCAATAATTTTGAAAGGAAGCGATTTTTATTTTTTTATTTCTTACCGTCTGGAATCAGATTATTGGATGAAGATTATCTAGACTTTGGACCGCATTGAAAAATAAAAGTCTTTGCGCCCAACAAAAATATATTGAGTGATGACTGATGATTGATAAATAGCACGCAAATACTCCATTTTCCTTTAAAAATCATAAAAATTTCACTGCCGATAGCGTTCCCTTATCTCACTGTTTAAATGCGTAGAAACTAATTTGCAATAACATTTTACGGAAAATCTACGGATCAATTTTCCGTGATTGTTCGAAAACGTTTACTTCATATATTTTCTATATTATCTGTATACCACTGAGCAAGAAATCTGATTGGTGGATAACCGCAGACGACTTCTGGAATTCCGGGAAAAGAATATAATCTATGCCTTTTTACAGGGTTTTTAAGAAAAGTTTCTAAGCACTCTAACAACTTTCTTTCTTTCGATCCAGACCGTCCAACCTACCCGAAAGTGTAAGGCTTGGACAGCCGGGAAGTGCCGTCCAATTTACACCGGAACCCAGTAGGTGGTGTATCCACAGGGATCGTATTCTCCTTCCCCTACCACCAACCATCCAGAAGGACTTTCAGATCCACATATTTAAAGTACCCGTACTCTTCATGAACACGGAGACAATTTGGGCAGAGCTGGGAATGGAACACGGGGCATCCTCGCCCAATCCTAGCTCGCTAACCATTGTATAATAAAAATAGTTCATGGTAATCCAAAGAAATAATAGAGATAATAATTAACACAATTAATTATGTTTTACACGCACTCATATTATATATATATATATATATATATATATATATATATATATATATATATATATATATATATATATATAAGTAGAAATAGTTTATAGATATAATCTATCTATTTCTTCAGAAACATACATATTTTGTGTCTGCTTCGTCAAAATACTTGGACTTGAGAACGAATTTTACGAAGTGAACTTTTCCATTTTTTTAGACTTAGCCCTTTTTTTCCACGTGTATAGCGATATAGCTTGAATTTTTAAGTTTTTCTTTATTCGTTTCCATACCTTTGAATTTTGTTGATTTTCCGTAACTTGATAATTCGCGTTTTGTATTTTTTTTCCATTTGATTGATGATTTGCTGTTTTATATTTTATTCTGTGGGTGTTTTAGAAAGTTAGGTTTATCGTGTTGCAGCTTCTTACTTTTCGTTCATTGGATTTTCAAACTACTATTATATATATATATATATATATATATATATATATATATATATATATATATATATATATATACGCATATATATATGTATATATAAATAAGTATGTATATATATATATGCATATATATATATATATATATATATATATATATATATATATGTATATATAAATTTGTATATATATGTATTTATATATGTGTATGTGTGTGTGTGTATGTAATGTTGGCTACAATAATTCAGAGAAGAAACATTTCATATTATCAAAATCTACTTTATTATATGACACTGAAACAGATAGTTACATAATCCGCCCGAGCTGCAGCAACCATCAGTTAGTTTTCTCTCTCAAGAAATCTCAATGCCGTCTCTGCATATTTTTTCACAAGTACAAATTATATTTACATTTATGGCGGAGGGGAATCTAATGACGATATGTGAAACATGTTGTCTTCGCGTTCTGTATGCTTTAAAAATTTGATGGAGATGCAGTTTCATATGAGAAAGTTTACGCAGAGGTTAAGTTTAGTGATCATATATAGTATGGTCGAGGAAAAGAGAAAGTGCTGGCAGACTTTGTTAATATTAGTGGCGTGGGATAGAATTTAGTATATAGAGGGTGTTCCCACATTTTTGTAACGATTTTGAAAAAAATATATATATAAACAAAGATAAGAATTTTATTTTCTAATATGTTCAATCTGATAGTCCTTTTGTAGAACTATCATATTGCATCTTGATTTCCAAGATAAAAGAGCTTTTCTTAAAATATCAAGGTTGATTTTGTTCCACTCCTCCGCCACAATCTTCCAGAGTCCATCCAATGTTTTGGGATGCCGCTTATAAATAGCTTGTTTTAAAAGTCCAAATGCATAGTAATCCATAGGGGACAGGTCGGGGGACTTGGGTGGGATGCATTTAAATGAAATAGCCTCAATTCCGGTTTTATTCCTCATTTTTTCAAAAAATATAGCAGTAGATTTAGAGGTATGGCTGGTAGCCTTATCTTGATGGAACTTAACACAGTGAAGATTGTTTGGGTAAAGTAATGGAATGTCTTTTATGAAAAAAAGTGTTAAAACATATTTCTGATAGTAATCCGAGTTAGTTTTGGCATTTTCTTCTACTTACCATATTTTGAGATTTCCGTTATAAGATAATCCAGCAGTAACCATAAAACCTTTAGCAAAACTTTCCTTGTTTTCTCTTGAGCATGCATTTTTTACCCTTTTCCCCAGTCAAATGCAAACTTTGGCGTTTCTTTCCTTTTTTATTAATTATGTCACTTAATTTACGTGTGGAAATATTAAAACCATGCTTTTCACATCTTTTTTTAATAATCGAATAAGAGTATTATAATTTAATAAGAGTATTTCTCTTCGTAAAGCCCAAAAATATAGTCTTCGATCCATTCTTTATTTTCCAGCGACATTTTAAAGCAAATAATATTTTTAATGATGCAGACGATAATTAAACCCTATTCCGACTTAAGGCCAATCAAGTTTTTTTTTTCTTTTTTTTTTTCCATTTAAATTTAATTCATGGAGAAAGTCAAAATCGTTACAAAAATGTGTGAACACCCTCTGTAATTGCAATACGTGGTACTGAACATGAAATAGGAATTTGGAATAATAATTATGAAATAAAAGGGCGCGTTATTGGGAAAGGCTTAAAATTTCTGTATATATGTATATATCAACATTGGTCTCTTTATTCAAGGTTCCAATGGATCAGACATATGCAGTGTTTTTTCAGGTATTCTTGTTTCCTATAATTTCTCAATCTTTATGCATGTAGTCCAAGTTAACAATGCTTGTAGATATAATCTATCGCTAATATCAGAAACATGCATTTTGTGTTCATTTTGATGCAATACTTGGACTTGAAGAAGAGTTTTATCGAAATGAACGATTCATTTGTTTAGGTCTAGGGCTTGTTCACGTGTAAAACTTTAATGCTTGGATTTTATTTGATTTTCTATTATCGATTCCTTTCCATTTATGTTTGTTGTTTGTTTTCAGCTTGGTGTCTAGAGGTTTGCATTTTATTTTCCACTTGATTGATGATTCTCTGTTTGATACTTTTTTATTTGTTAGGCATTTTTTAATGTGGGGTTTTTGAGTTGCAACTTATCTCTATTCTATCATTGGATTTTCAAACTATTATTATTATTATTATATATATATATATATATATATATATATATATATATATAACTTATAAAGGAATATAAGTTTAATAGATTTTTCGTATTCGTCATAGAAATTATTTTTTTAATCATGCATTTAGAAAAATATTCTAAAATATATTTTTGTCTAAGTGTCCGCGGGCCGGATAAACCCATTACGCGGGCAGGATCTGGCCTTAGTTTGGAGACCCCCTGCTCTATATAGTACACGCATTTAAATAGTGTAGATAAAAGCATTGTCTGAATCCATCCTGTGATAAACGTATCTGTTCCGAACATAAATCGAAATACATTACGTCATTATTCTATTTTTTACTTCTATTGTATCAATGTTTTAACAATTAGTTGCTGCCTCCGCAACTATTGTTTCTATTCAAGATTCCGGAAATCTGTCGTTCTGCCATTTGCTGTTTGGTATAAATTTTTAGAGGTTTCTGAATCTTTGCCTTATTATCTTCGACCTGAAGTAAGACGTAATGAATTTGAATGTAGCACTTTAGAAAATAATAAAGTTTTTAATAAGCACAACATTTTAGATGCGAAATGGGATGTTAAAATTTAAAACTATTTTTGAAATATATTTTTGAACCTAATACTCTATATTTTTAAACTACTATGTATATTTTAATACCTATAATAAAAGCACCTATATCTCTGCCTGTTTTGTCTGTCATGCTTAGTGATGAATTTGGCGAGAAATGTTGTACAATATGACTGACTTGGCGACTTTTGGAAAATTTCATCAAATTAACGATAAATCTATATCTCTGAAAATTAAATTTGATTTATTTGGTAATCCTTGTCGCTTTCTGGGAATTATTCCTTTAATATATAATATTGATTCAAAATATAGCAAGTTTTCACTCTTGGTGGGATAGGTACGTTTTGTTGTTTATTCATTTATTTATTTATTTACAGATACACAGGCAAAGCCCATTTATATAGCCCAAAGGATGAACATAAAAAAGATACAGTGCAAACGTGTTAATTAAGCTCTTCAAAGAACCAACCAGTAGCGTACCGTCATGGAGTGGGGCGGAGCGATTGCTCCATGGCGCCAAACGACTTCTTGCTATGCATTATGGGAAAGGGCTCTTCTGAAAGTATTTACGCTAAGGCGCCAAAAGTGTATTTACGTCACTGTAAAGAACAACACTGACGCAACTGAACTTTTCAAAGATACGGAAAGTCTAGATGATTATAAATTAATGGCGTGTTGTTGGAGGTCAAATAGTAATTAAAGTTTGTTATTCGATCGTATACTAATCAGTATTATTAATTGAGAGAAATCCTGTGTACGAAGATTATAGGTATTCAATATCTGCGGGTTAAACTGAGGGGAATTCTATACATAAAGTTATACACATGGGCGTATGCAGGATTTTTTCCCGGGAGGGGGGGGGGGGGGGGCTAAAATTGACTGCATTCAAAATTTAAAGATTATTATCAGCCTTGAAATATGTATTGTTACAAAGTAAATTTGAATAAATGGTATGAGCATCACATTTAAAAAATAGTGTAGTAATTTAAAAATTAGTATGCACACATGTATATGTATTTTAAAAATGAGGTGTACCACCTTTAAAAAATATCCTCCCTTTCATAACAGAATAGTAAGCTTCCTGGAGACAAAACAATAAAACTAACAAATTGGACATTCATAAACATACCAATTGCTAAGTTTTACATTTAGGTATAAGTTGATATTATTTTTAATGATATACACGTCGGAGAAAAATCACAGCTGTAGTTTAGCGTTCTTATTCCAAAAAACATTCTTCTTATGTTTTTTTCTCATATTGGCTTCTAATTAAATTAACAATTTTCCAGGGGGGTGCTTTGGAGTGTTTAAACATAGGGAGTTCTCCAGGGGGGTGTATAAACATAGGGGTGCTCCAGAAGGGTGTATAAACGTAAGCATATTTAAAGGATCAGGGGTGATTTGGTACCCCTGACCCCCTCCCCCACCCTCCTAAATGCCCCTATGTTTATACACACCGTTATGACCGGCTGAATATCTAATTATATATTTTTTTCTCTGCTATCGCCTTGAAAAACAAAGTTCATTAATTTCAATATCTTTTTGTAGCAACTTGGCATCCTCAGGACAATTGCTTAGGGGACATCATGCGGGCTCTGACCTGTGGCCTTCTTCATGCCAATTGTAGCCCAGCCACTCAGATTGCGGGCTTCAAGGTCATTGTGGACTTCAAGGGCTTCACTCTCAAGCACCTGCCCTACGTCTCACCCACTTACCTGTGGCTCTTTGCCGAAGCTTTGCAGGTAAATATTGCGACACCTATATAAATAACATTAAAAATACACCCGTTTATCTCATTATCATATCACGGGAGAACAGCTGTATCGAATTTCATGAAATTTAGATGACTAACTTTGTTAGGGCCTGCATAAAATTTAAGCGTCCGTCTGCATTATGTCTGTCTTTATGTCCTTCTGACTGTTTCGTAGCTTTGAGCGTGACCTCATCGTTATACAGCCTTCAAACAAACCTGGCCCAAACATTATTTGAGTCTCTAAACTAACGTGACCTCATCGTTATACAGCCTCCAAACAAACCTGACCCAAACATTATTTGAGTCCCTAAACTAACGTGACCGCATCGTTATACAGCCTCCAAACAAACAGGACCCAAACATCATTTGAATCTCTAAACTAACGTGACCTCATCGTTATACAGCCTCCAAACAAACCTGACCCAAACATTATTTGAGTCACTAAACTAACGTGACCTCATCGTTATACAGCCTCCAAACAAACTGGACCCAAACATTATTTGAGTCTCTAAACTAACGTGACCTCATCGTTATACAACCTCCAAACAAACTGGACCCAAACATTATTTGAGTCTCTAAACTAACGTGACCTCATCGTTATACAGCCTCCAAACAAACCGGACCCAAACATTATTTGAATCTCTAAACTAACGTGACATCATCGTTATACAGCCTCCAAACAAACTGGACCCAAACATTATTTGAGTCTCTAAACTAACGTGCCGTCATCGTTTTTGGAGCCTCTTTCTAGCAAAAATTTAAAAAAATAATAATTCCAAATATGACATGTAATTGTTAATATTAGAATAACTTTATTAATAACTAATATTTTATAAAAACATAGAAATATCTAAATATTAAAAAAGAAAAAAATCGTAATATTTACGTACAGATGTTAGAAAAGACATGGCAGAAACAACAATCATTGCAATTTCCTTGTTTTTAAATCTCACACAATATACATTTGGGTTTTCTTTGTTTCTTTCAGAACTGCTTTCCAGGCCGATTTCGAGCCGTCCACATGGTGAACGAAGGGCACCTCTTCTCTTACATCTGGGCAGTGCTCAAGCAACTTCTCACCAAAAAGCTCAGCGAAAGAGTGAGTAACTCTCCTTTATTGCAATAAGTAAAATGCACTTTGTACGAAGGGTAAGGGAAACTTGTTATGGCAGTACCCACATAGTTGAATTTTTGCAGGACGGTACTCCCTTTCTTTATTTAGATTTACTTTCTGTGCACTTCTGAAGTGAAAAATTTTCTTTCATATCGGCACGTCCATGGATTTTCCCTATCTCATATCGCAAAATCTATAGCATACAAAGAAATGAAATTGGGTACATTTATAAAGAAATAATAGGGTAGAACGATGAAATAGACCATTTAAACTTTAGTTTGGTTTCTCAAAGCGAGCGCAGAGAGTGGGAGGCGAAGCGTAGACAGCAGGGGTCAAAAACCCCTAGTAATTAAAATAGATGTCACTTAGTTGTAAGTTATTTGGGTAAAACTGTCTACCATGTCTTTTCCTGGCGCTTCACCACTAATTGGCAACACGAAAACATGTTACATGCTCATTGAAACTACAAAGTTCAAGTGCAATTGAATTTTGAATTCAAGGGCTACTTTTTCATTTTGTAAACACTCCCAATAGGCCGGTAGTGACTATAGACTTTGCAATTACGTGTAATTTTTTTTACAATGGGAAGATTGACTTCTTATTGCCTTGCTGAATATTTCATTATTTATTGTATCTTAAATTTTTGCCAGCAAATAATATTTCTGTGAAAAAACATAATTCCAATTCGCACGTTTTTAACACTTTCCAACATACTTGTAAAGTATTTATGACTTTATTCATTCTATCTGTCTGTCTGTCTGCCCGTTCTCACGATAACTGTCGTAAAAATGACTCTATCAAAATGAAATTTTAATATGTTGAGGAGATCTGTGGGACATATAGGAATGTAAAAAAAAAAAATAATATCATCTAATTAGTTTTGGATTTAATCCGTGTTGAAAAATTGAAACGCATTGAACCCTATGGGACCTAATTCTTCAAACATCTTTTAAGCAGAGTTAAAATTCACAAATTGCTCTGAAAATTTTAGAAATTATTCAAATTATCACGTAAAATGTGTAAAAAAAATTTCATCAAAATATGTTAAGTAGTTTTTAAATAAAAATTTAAGTAGTAATTACACCCATATTATATGAAGAGATCACGTGACTTATTGCAAAATAAAATATGGCATCCATTTTATTTTTCGCTTAGTGAAAATCGTGACTTTTAAAGTTATTTTTAATTTATATTTAGTGTTGCATCTGTCCTAAAACCACTTAATTTGTGCATATTATCTGTGTATCTAAATTCTGTACCTACGTAATTACAATATTTTTTATTTTAAATGATCTTTAAACTTTGATTAATTCTACAACGAAGCCTAATTTTCACATATGCAGATTGTAAACAAATCAATTGTAAGATGAGTTGTATAAGAATTGCTGATTTTTTTAATGTAAAATTATTTAGCTCTGAAGTCTGGAATATAAGTAATAGGAATAAAAATTTCGTTGATTTTTCACAGAAAAGCAGACGATTTTGTAGCATTGCCTTTACTGAGTGAAGTTCTAAGTTTCCAAGTAAAATAAATTATTGTACTGTGACAATTTTGAAAATATCACCGCCGCATGTATCACATTTTAGAGATGTTTAAATGAAATTGCCTTTCAGTGTGAAAGTGTTTCATAATCAATGTTTTATGCATGATTAATCTTTCTTGTCTTTTATCATTTAGTTCCACTTCCACGGCAAGAACGTGAAGAAACTTCACAAGTTCTTTTCCCCAAGCATTCTTCCAGTTGAGTACGACGGAGAACTGCCACCTTACGACAACACAGAGTGGGGTGCAAAGTTAGAAGGTTGCTCATCTTACATCACACATGCCTTCTCTCACGGGTACAAAAAGTACCAGGCCAGAGCTCAAGAAAAGAATTCAACAGCGAACTGAGAGTCCAACACTTCATTTGTAAATAGTACTTTTTTTCACTAGTCGCTAACACCGGATTTGCGATGAAAATGATGGGATTGCTTTTGAGCAATCGCTTGTTAACGGTGGACTGGATTTATTATTGATATCGTACAAATGAGCTTTATGTTGATGTTTTTTCGTTGATTATTTATGATGATGGTGTTCAATTAACAATACAGTTTACCTACATTTATACATTTTGTTTCTATATTCTACGCAAAGCTAACTTGTGAACACAGTAGTAACTAGTAGCTTTTTTTATACTCAGTTGCCTTTCACTAATATTCAAAAGCACATTACGCGTACGATAATATGATTGCCATAGTAATATATTTACCTTCGAAAATGAACTTAGAGAACTTTTTATTGAAATATATAACATATTAATAGAATGTTTTAATTTAATCTTATGAATCAATTTATTTGAACCCAAACCGCCTGTTTTATGCCGCAAAATTTCAGTTTTTAATTATGAATATTGTTAATTAAATGGACTACATTAGTTAGATGATGTTCCTGATTTTCCTCATACCTATAATCAAATTAGCTTTACCTGAAGTTCAGATATTAAGTGTAGATGGTAAATATGTGGTTCATCTGTCAAATTTGAATCACTCGACTGTGTATCAAATTTGATGTTATTGCACTTGTACTTATATCACCAGACAGTACTTAAAATCGTAATTTCTTAAATCTTTAATTTGTCTGGTTAGAATCCTCATATTTCTTGTATCGAAAAAACGTCCTCGTGCTCTTTTTGATTTCTTCCTTTTTATTCTGTTAACTTTTTGAGATTTTTACTTTCCCTGCAATACATGGTAATGTATAGGGAAAGCATTGGAATCATGCCGAAAATCGCAACTCGAGTTTTCGGCGGATCTATACGTTTCTAGATCTCTAGAATACGAAAAAACTATTTTTAGCGTGACGTCTGTCTGTCTGTCTGTGCAAATTTTGTATCCACTCTAACTAAAATACTGATGAACCGAATTTCGATTAATAATTTGGTAGGTAAATCACTTGTGGGCGAATCTGGTGCTGATTAGTTTTGGGTACGATTCGGGGTAAAAGAACCCGCCTTTGTATGCGAAATGACCCACAAAATCTTGCATCCATTCTAGCTGAAAAACTAATCGACCGAATTTCACAAAATTCGGTAGATAAGTCACTTGTGGGACACGCTGGTGCTGATTCGATTTTGGTACGATTCGGAAAAAAATACCCCCCCCCCCTTTTTTTTTTTTTTTTTTTTTTGCAAAATGGCCCTCAAAAATTGCCAAAATCTAAAATAAAAAACTACGTATGCTCAATATATCCATTAAATGTTTGTTTAATACATAATTTTTAACGAAGAAAAGAATAAGATCAACCCCATTACACCAGGACTAGCCGTTCTTGAGATATTTTAGTTTTTTCGTATTTTCCCTACACCACCTTTGAAAATAAGTCCAGTTATCAAATGAGAACGAAAATTGAATTAAAAGTGAATTAAATTTAATTAAAATAAAGAGAAAGTTAATATAAGTGTGCAGGGAAAGTCATGTGCTGCCCACATCAGATTTTTTATTTCATTACTTTTTACCAGAGGTTAGTTAATATCATGTAACTCATTAGATCATAGAGACCTTAATTAATATTACAATGTCATATATGCTGCTCACTAGAGTTAAAAGAGCTTTGCTCTTGAAACTCTGAACATTTGATTTTTTCTAGCTTATTCTTATTTCACTAAGAGATGCTATAAGATCATAAAATAGCATGAGATAATTTGCTTAGAGTACTTAATTAATACTACTGAAACTCTTTACGAAACTTTAGCATTAAATATGAATGTATAAGGAATATGTCCTTCATAATATCAATGTATCATTAAAATATATAATTTACAGCTCATTTTTTGTTAAATGGAAATGATGAGTTTAGTTGTGTAATTTAGGGCGCACATTATATAAATTGTGATAACCTTTATTAATTAATGATTATAATATAATCAAAATATTTTTTTTTTAATTTATGTAATAGATTTTTTGAAATATAAAGTGTGTTTCATACATGAAGATACGTTTTTCTATGATGAGACCGCATAAATATTTATAACTATATTACTATCTAATCAGCTTATATATATATAATCCAATATCTAATAACTATATTACTATTTAAAGTCATAGAATTAAGAAAAATCCCATATTTTATATACGCAAAAGATGAAAGGAAAATCAAAAAGAGCATATGTCCTAAAGACATAAAATGAATTAAATAAATACACAATACCAAATGTGGAAACTGTATTGTTAATATAATTGCCTTAGACACGTTGTGAGATTTTTACATCCAATTTATGTATATAGATTTTAGCCACTTTGTATATGTATGATCATTTTGCGTGGTTGTAAGACATTATTTTATATTAATGACATTTTGTATAATTAATATTCACACAGACTACACGATTAGTTCTTAATCTACAAGTGTCTATATACCTCTGTATCCAATATTTTAGTTTGCTTCGATTTGCGATTTATGGTTAAATTTGTTTATATATTTCCTCATGTATCTTCGACCAAGTGTATATATAATTTAATCATCGAATTTCATATCTTCCAATAATATTATTTTAGTATTAAGTTTATATAACCACGCAATTAGTATCACGTCTTATTTTAATGGGCTGGATCCATGCACTTGAATATCTCATGTGCATATATAAAGGGTTGTTGTATATAGTTGTATATATTTTTGCATTCTATTTTGTTGTCATTTTAAGAAGTATTTAGCTTTTGTGTGATATGCTTATATGTATTGAAATGAAATATATATTGACGCATTACTAAGCATCTGGGCGCTGATTATAAAAAGATCTGCTTAATCACAGTGGAAATATTTCAAGTTTGAAACCTAGCATTTATGCGAGAATAGGGATAATTCTGAAAATGTTTTAAATTCACTGTATTATTTAAATCAGATCAGGGCTGCACATACACATTATGCCCCCCCCCCCCCCTTTAAACATTTATCACAGGTCTCCTTTTATATTTGATATCCTCCTCCTTGTGAATATTTCGTGTCTTCCTCTCTATAAAAAACTTTTAATTAGGGGTCGAGTCTCTCCTGACACCCAGGTTTCTATTTGAGTTGTGTCTCTCCCCCCCCCTCTATGAGCGGCCCCAATTAAATACAATACAGTGAAATGTAAAATTAAACAAATACGTTCAAGAAACGTGACATTTTAAGTATAGTGTCAAAAAACAATTTCCGCAAGTTAATTCGGCAAATTATTTCCAATTTAAAAGAAAGTTTATTTGAAATTTAAGTTCCACCTGAGCAATATTTTGCTCTATGTGGTAAAACAATGTTTTTTTTACCGTATTTTTATTATATGTATCTTCAGCAGTAGAAAAAATTATAAATATTCTTATTGAAGCAGTATATATATATGATTATTTTTATTATTACATTTTAGAAAAATGTAATAATAAAAATAATCAATTCAAGTAATCGTGAAATATTAACATTAACATAGAAGCAAAACCACGGCCATAATTCCGATAATAGAAAAAAAAGATCAGCACCGGCCCAAATTCGAAGATTAATCAGAATTAAATTCATCTTCAGGTCTGAGTATTTAATTCTAATTAACCCAAACACATGCCTGTTTCAGATTGGGCAATAGTGCATTACTATAAATACCCAAACTCGGATTACAGACACCAAAAGATGAAAAATTGAAGATAAGAAAAATTAGGAAATCTAGTATTATATATATATATATAATTTATGAAACCATTTTAAGCATCATGTTAATAAAGTTTACAAATATTTTCCTAAGAAGCACTGAACAACATAAAAATTCCTTTTGAATATGATATATTTTAAAACAATGTCAACTTACTGTCTTTACATCGAATTTTTGGCGAAAACCTATAACTATTTGAATGAAGTAAAACATCTTATAAATGCAACGTTACGCGGTGAAAATTTGGGAACATAAGAAGAAAGCAATATAGAGCCTACCCCCTAGAAATCGTGGGATGTGCGGGATTCAGGCATGCAATCTATCCGTGGATCTATGCAATCTATCAGTAAAAACTCAGTACTATCAATATAATCTATCAGTAAAGACTCAGATGGAAGGTAAATGAACATGAAGCCAGGTTGTAGCATCTGTTTAGAAGTTAGTTTCAGGTCTCAATTATTTCTGTAGGCTGTCATATTTAAAATATCAGTTATTTCTGAAATAAAGAACTCGCGAAATTCTATGAAACCCTGAATAAATTTATCTCATAAAGATGATTATTGACATAAAATTAAGTTATACATACATTTGTATAATAGGAATTCTATAACACGTTTACTTATAAATTATTTTCGTGTTATAATCCTCATAAGTCAACTTATCAGTTATCATGGAATTATCCGAATATTCTCTGAATAAAATGCACAATTTTGCATTTTACAAACAAATAATTTAAAACAATTTTCAGAAGAATTTAGCAGTGGAAATTTTAAAGGATTCAATTAGAACTTTGAGATTGAGAATTTAAGTGCCTTAAAGCTCCCAGATAAACACTGTGATAAATTGTGTCATACGTCTGAATAGCATCCTCACAACTGTTTATTAATGTTATTGGCTTATTAAATGGCTTGAATTTGAGTTCTGTTTACCCCTATGAAATGGAATCTTGGATATGTTTTCACATGCAAGAAAAAAAATATTATTAACCGAGTTCTTCATGTGTGATATGAGGACAATGTGATCGATAAAAAGAAATTCGAATAATAAAATCAGCTTTAGTTGTGAACGATAGGGTGTAATATTCATTATAAATATTCTAGGTATTTTCGTATGAGGAATACAGGCAAAAATTCTGTCCAATATCCATATTAAAAAAAAACTTTTTTTTTTTTATTTTCAAATTTTCGAAAAATTATGCTCTTCACGTTTCGAAATACTTTTAGCTTCAGTTTAAAAAATATCAAGATCGTACCTTTAAAATTGAATGAGGAGATAGCTTTTCAAAATGTCCCTTTTTTAGAGGTTTATTATAAATACTTTAAAATCTATTAAGTTTCTCGAATTTTCAAAAGTTTCCTGTAACTTCTCAAATAGTTAGCTACGTTAAAAATAACGTTAGCTCCTAGACCAAGTAAGAGTTTCGGAATAAAGAAGATAGACATGTTTTCAAGCTGACAAAGTGCTTTCCCACTCGTTAATAGCATATATATTCAAAAAAAGTCTGTTCTATTAACTCATAGTTTAGTAAATAAATGTAGATAATTATAATTAATTTTCCTTACAAACTAGCTATTCCTATTTTGTGTGTTATCCGTATTATATTTTAAACTGTATTTTCAAAACCTGAAATCCACCTCATATTCTTTTTAGAAATTTAACATCTGGTTAAATTATAAACCGGAAAATCCATTGGTCTCATTTTCAGTGGGTAAACGGTACTGAATTTCAGTGGGTCACTAATTCAGTTATTTTAGAAATATGAATTTGTATAATTCTTGAATTTCATGCAGAACATCTTGTCATTTTATATATATATTTATTTACGTTAATTGTAGTCATTTTATAAATGTTCGGTACAGCACACAGTGGTATGACTGAAAAGACAATTATGGTTAATTGAGCTATATACATGTTTGCACGCAATATTTTCTCAAGTATTTTTTTTTTTTGTAATATATATAAATAAATGTATATGTATTCAATGTCTAATTTTTATGGAGACTTCTAATATTATCTAACTGCATATTACAATGAAATTATAAACGTTTTCTATTTTAATCTTTGATGTTTGACCCAAAGTTTTTCTTAAAATGTAAGTGAATATTAGCAATATATTTTATTTCAATATTTAAAGATTAATAGTTAGCTAGAAAATTAACAATTATATAAATTCAATTCTTACGCAGTTTTAACTGATGCAGATTATAATGCGCAGTTATTTTACCTTAAAAATGCATTAACGATTTTAGTTATCTAATTGTATTCTGAAATAAAATTTAAAATTTATTTGTTTTTTCCTATTATTTTTTGCCCATGATATTGCAATGATAAATTAAGTAATTTTTTGGTAGCATCTTTAAGTCTATTTTATATTTTTAATTATTTGTCACTTCAAAAAAGAAATTATAATAAAATGAGTAACTATTATCCAGGTAAAATTATTAAAGAAAATCATATCAATAGTCGTACCTTTATCTTATTTGATATATACATTATTTGGTTCTGTAAGTATGTATACCATGTAATTACAAACATAAAGGAAATTTTTTTTAATATTAAGAATTTAGTAACTTTTAATATGATATTTGGTACGATTTTACAAACCAAGCACATTTTATTTTACATTTTTCATCGATATAATTACTAGATAATATAAATACAGAATATTTATCATTTTAAATTAGATTTTATTCTGTAGAAAATTAACAAAATGATACCATTGTATATTAATATCAATTCAAAAATTTTAACTAGCAGGCATAGCTAAAATGTAATTTGCTCTTAATTTACAATCTTTGTCTTGAAATTTTGCTTCTTACTAATCGCTTACAGTCCGTTGTTTCTTCAATATTGAAAGAATTTACTTAATAACCCATTATTTAATGACATAAAATGTATGATCTAAAATATTTTATAACTACCAAAGCATCGTAAAAACACTATTTTAGATTTCATAAACTTGCTTTCTTCTTTGAAAATTAAGGAAGATATTTTTATCTGCTAAATGAAGTAAATATTTTTATTTTAATGAAAAAACGCATTTTATCATACAATCTTTGCAATAATATCAAAAATCACAAAACAGCATTTATAAAATTATTGCAGCAGAAAATATATAAGCAAGTATCAATTGCTGACAGATTTTTAAATCCTTAACAAATTATTGTTTAGAAAAGAAAAAATACGATAAACATGTAAAAAAATCATGTAGGAAAAACACAACAAATAAGTAAGAAAATACAATAACCATATAAAAATCTATAGAAAACATAGATGTTTGTAAAAAAACACAACAAACCTTTTTTTTTTCTTAAAGATAATCTAGGTTTTAAGAGTTAATAAAAACCATTTTTTAAGAATTTTGAAAATTTAATTCTTACAAAAAAAAAAGAAAAAAAATCAGCGTGAAACTTTGAATCAGGGGCCAAAATATCTCAATATGGGTGCAAAGTTACCAATCAATATTTTATTACACATTGTTTTCAACAATGAAGGTATGTATGAAATCAGTTCTTTTTATAATACACATTTTATTCTATAGCTCAATTTCATCAAAAATTTTATCCGAGAATAACGGTCCAATGTAAACACATAAATTTCAAGTATTAAATTGAGACCTTTATGTCCAATATTTCAATGCATTGTTAGATTAGTATTTTGAAGTCTTCCAGGAAAAAGAATTGCATTAATATCATTGCTGAAAGCTATTTATTTCATTCATTTATATTTAACCATTTGTAACCTGTATCAGTTTGTTGTAAGACGATTTTTATTAATAAAGATTTATTTTAAAATGTTTTTTTTTATTTACTTAATGGCACTGTGTTGAAGTTAGTGATTAGATATTTACCCGTTAATCAATTAATCAACAGTTGTGCTGAATAACCGGGTGCTAGAATACACGGGGTTCTTAGGAATGTTCTGAAGAACCCCAGACATTTTGTAAGGAAAGATGTATGTGTGTACGCGTTAAGTCTCTCTATAGTAAAGGGATCATGCTTGATCGAATAGCGGGAATTTTAGCGCCCTCAGCGGAAAATCAAGAAAAAGTATAACGACCTCAGTGGCAAAGTGATGCAGATGAAAAAAGCCCATTATAAAGTTGTAGAGCATTTTCTAGTGCAACTAGAAATCAACAGTAAAACTGCTACAGAAGCATTTATTTGGGGGTGGGACAACTCAGTGGTTAGAGCTCGGGAATTGCACTCGGACGACCCGAGTTCGACTCTCGACTTTTCCCAAACTGTCCCCGTGTTCACACGGAGTACGGACAAGTTAAATATATGGACCCGTAAGTCCTTCCGAGAGGTTGGCGTTAAAGAAAGGAGGGCACGGTCCCTGTGGATGCCGCCCCTACTGGGTTCCGATCTAAATTGAGTGGCACTTTCCGCCCATCCAAACATATATTTTACACCTACGGGTAGATCAGACTGCTTGTGTTGAAGAAGAAGAAGGCATTTATTTGACACAATAACATTTATATGCACAGGAATAAAATGTACAGCCTGCCCTCTGTCAGCAAAAATGTACATTTAAATTCGAAAAATGCTTTGACAAGAATTGTAGGCGTCACCGTGTTACAGACCCTGATGACACGACTTTTTGACAGGTATTTGTTTATTTCTTTTTGCACTTACCACTCTTTCGAAGATAACATGTTTCATAAATTTTGCTCAGGGGAGGGGGAGAAGGGTAATAAAACTCTTGTTATTGCCAGGCCTTGAAACCTATACTCTAATCATAATATACTCAAAACTGCTCAAAACTTAATATAATTACCGGATGCAGTTAAAAGACGGGAGTAAACCGGTTCCAAAGGTAAAAAATAGCTTTCTTCTTCAGAAGGTTGTGAGATCGGGCTTCTCATAGAAGCACGGATTGTTTTTCGCCATCGAAACCATTTGACCTCTCATTTTTTACTGTATGTTGCATTTATAAGAATATATTTTATAAATATGTTTATAGAAAATATTCGAAGCATATTTTCTATAAACACATTTTTAGAAAATATGCTTTATAATATAGCAAACATGTTAAATCCTTATAAATTTATTTTTATAAACAAACTCACAAGATGTGAAATCATTGCCTTTTTACTTTCCCTGCAATACATGATAATGTATAGGGAAAGTATTGGAATCATGCCGAAAATCACAACTCGAGTTTTCGACGGATCTACACGTTTCGAGATCTCTAGAATACGAAAAAATCATTTTTAACGTGACGTCTGTGTGTGTGTCTGTCTGTCTGTCTGTGTGTCTGTCTGTGCAATGTATGTATCCACTCTAACTCAAAAACTAATGAACCGAATTTCATAAAATTTGGTAGGTAAGTCACTTGGGTATGACCCTGGTGCTCATTAGTTTTTGGTATGATTCGTAAAAACAGAACCCGCCTTTTTTTGCGAAATGGCCCGTAAAAATTTCATGTATCCACTCTAGCTAAAATACTAATTGACCAAATTTCACAAAATTTGATAGATAAGTTATTTGTATGATACTCTGGTGCTGATTAGATTTTGGTATTAATCGGAAAAGAACAACCTACCTTTTTTTACGAAATGGCCCGCAAAAATGTCATGTATCCACTCTAACTAAAATATTAAACGACCAAATTTCACAAAATTTGATAGATGAGTGACTTGGGGGATACTCTGGTGCTGATTAGATTTTGGTATTATTCGGAAAAGAACAACCTGCCTTTTTTACGAAATGGCCCTCAAAAATCGCAAAATCTAAAAAAAACTATGTATGTTCAAATATATCAATTAAATGCTTGTTTTATACTTAATTTTTGATGGGTAAAATAATAAGAACAACTCTATTACTCTAGGACTAACCATTCTCGATATACTTGAGATTTCTCGCATTTAGTTATGCCACTTTTAGAAAAATGTCTAATTACCAAATAAAAACAGAAATTGAATTAAAAATGCCAATTTAGTGTTATTTTGTGCAATTAAACTCAATTTAATGAATTATTAAAGAAAAAAAATATGAATTTGAGTCTGCAGGGAAAGTCATGTGCTGCTCACATCAGATTTTTATATTCTCTGATGACTTTACTAGAGAATATGGAAAATGTTCGTTTATACGAATGATTTCTATATTCTCTAACGCAGAACTGCCTAATTTACAGCCTTCAAACAAATACAAAACTTAAATGCCATATTTTAATTTAACAAAATTATCAAAATTTACTTCGAAAGTGAAGAAAAAGTTGATGCTAAACCTTATTGAGATACGTAACTGTAATAAAAATGGGATGCATAATTATGCCTATTATTTTCAACGGCTGGAAAAGTATTTTAATTTAAAATCTGTCTCTCTATATTATAGAAGTTGAAAAGCGTCGCTTTAATATGAAAAACGTATTGATAAAGAATAGAATGGCAAAATTGTTAAATAAACAAAATTGTTAAATGTTAAATGATGTTTAGGTGGATAAATATATTCCTTAAGGAAGAGGAATTATTAATTCATAAACACGATGTCTGTGTGTCTGTCTATATGCTCACACAAGACAGACATTTCTGTCTGTGTGCCCGTCTGTCTATGTGTCCGTCTGTCTGTGTGTGTGTCCGTTTGTCTGTCTGTCCGTTTGTCTGTGTATCTGTGCAATGTATAGCTAAAAAACTAATAAACCAAATTTCACAAAATCTGGTAGCTATGTTACTTGTGAGTTACTCTGCTAATTGAATATTGGTACGATTCGAAAAAAAGAACCTAACTTTCTTCTGCTAAATGGCTTCCTACACAAAATCTAACCAGCGTCACAGTATCCTACAAGCGACTTATCTGCCAAATTTTGTGTAATTCGAAAAATTAGTTTGTCAGCTAGAGTGGATACATACAGTTACTGCGGGCCATTGCGCAAGACAAGGCAGGCTCCTTTTTACCGAAAAGTACCAAATTCCAACAAACACCAGGGTAAACCACAAGTGATTTATCTACCAAATTTTGCGAAATTCGATCTATTAATTTTTCAGCTAGAATAGACACAGGCAATTTTTGCGGACCATTTTTCAAAAAAGGCAGGTTCTTTTATCCTGAATCATACCAAAATCTAATCAACACCAGGGTTACTCACAAGGGACTTGCCTACCGAATTGTATAAAATTCGGTCAATTAGTTTTTAAGCTAGAGTGGATACAGAATCTGCACTGACAAACAGACACACACACACAGATGACACGCAAAAATTAGATTTTCGTGTTCTAGAGGTCCCAAAACGTGTAGATCTGTAGAAAACTCGAGTTGCGGTTTTCGGCATGATTCCAATACTTTCCCTATACATTACCACGTATTGTATGGAAAGTAAAAAGAAAATTGAAAGAAAACTGCAAAATTACTTTTATTTCAAATATTATCCGTGTTATTTTGGGCTGTTAAACTCAATCTAATGGTGTGTAAAAGCCAAAAGCAGAAAAGCCGAATTTGAATCTGTATGGAAAGTCATATGCTGCTCACATCAGATTTCTTATAGGAGATGTTATAATGGATTTTTTTAAAAATCCATTATAACATCCGTTTAAAATTTACACATATTTAATATCACGTGCAAATGCCATGTATATCTGCTAGTGAAATATGAATTAGAAGAGCAAGCGAGGTCTTGTAACACAATGTTTTTTTTATGTAATTTATCATGATATGTAGCAAAGTTTTTGAACTGATAATATTATGGTATGACACAATACTTAATCATTGAAACAAAAATATTTCCAGAATAAACAATTTTATCATCATCCTTTATTTTCATTATCGGTATCGCAATTCCCGCAAAACGTTTACCGGTGAAGACAAGATAAACGATGATTTAGCTTCAGCTGCAAAATAATCAAAGTCGTAGGCTAACTCACGAGTTAGTTATATTTTAGATCAGTCGTAATCAAAACCGAAAGCATATTTTCAGGTTTTAAATTTATATAAATCTGTGTGTGTGGGTGTGGGTGTGTGCTACTTTCAAATTCAAGTTATACCCAAGGAGCAAGAAATACATATACTAGGAGGAAATTCATATCATATTTAATGAGTTTGAACTCTGAATGCAAATTTCAGAATATATTTTCGTTCGTTTGGATTAAAATATTTAAGGTAAGAACTGTATATATTTTTTATTAATAACAAATTTGATATTTTTCCAATTGCTTTAATTTTGGAATTTAGAAATTTTGAACTTCGATATACGGTAACTGCTTTTACTGCATAATAAAAAAAAATTCCTTTGAGATTATTTTATTATAAGTAAAATCAGTTATTTTTTGTTGGGAAAAATAAAATGTAAAACTGAAATTCATAATGCATTTTATTAAAAGTATATGAAGTAAAAATAACAAATGAAGTGTATTAGCATATTGAAAATACATAAAATGATATTAAAAATGAATATAATAATGTATCTTGCTAAAAATATATAAAAGCACAATATCAAATTAAGAGTTTTAGCATATTAAGAGTACATAAAATAAAATTTAAAAATAAAATAAATTTTATAACATATAATATTAAAATTATATGATGGAAAATGTCAAATAAAATCTGTTAGCATATTAAAAGTGCATTAATTAAAATTAAACAAGAAAGATCAATCATGCAGAAAGCATTGATTATGAAACACTTTCCAACTTCGATGCAATTTTATTTAAACATCTCTAAAATGCGATACATTCCTCGGTAATATTTTTAAAATTATCATAATACTACATTAATTTATTATACTTGAAAACATAAAACTTCATCGAAGAAAAATGAACATTCAAATGACGGCATTGAAATATAAATTGCCTAGTTTAAACATCTCTAAAATGCGATATATTCCTGGGTAATATTTTTAAAATTATCTTAATACTACAAAAATTTATTTTATTTGAAAACTTCATCGAAAACAAATGAAATTCATTCAAATGACGTCATCGAAATATAACAAGCCTGGCTCTCTCTATAAAAGCAGCATTTCATTCTTTAAGCTTTTCCATTCATTTCATTCATCACAATACTATAATAATTTATTTTATTTAAAAACTTAACCATGGATGTATAAGTAATTTAACTATATGCTTCAAACTTCATCGAAAAATCGTTTGCTTTTCTGCGCAAATTTAATGAATGTTTCATTCACATCAGCTATATTGCAGACTCCATGAGTTAAATAAGTTTGCGTTAAAGAAATCAGCAATTCTTATACAACTCATTCTACATCTTTTAGTATTTACATTCTCCATAAATGAAAAGTAGGCTGCGTTGTAGAAATAATCAAAGTTGGATGATCATTTAAACTCAACTATATTGTAATTGCGTTGTTTCAATAATTAGATGCGCAGAATTTAAGCCAAAATAAAGGGGTTTTAGGACGGATGGAAAACTAAATATGAATTAAAAAGAAGTTTCAAAATCGCGATTTTGACACAGGATGGATGCCATATTTTATTTTGAAGTCGGTCACGTGATATCTTCATATAATGGTCACGTGATCGCTTCATATAATGGTCACGTGATCTCTCCATATAAAGGGTGTAATTATTAATGTAATTTTTATTTAAAAAATTACTAAATATATTTTGCTGAAATTTTTTTTATATATTTTATGGGATAATTTAAATATTTCATTAAACTTTCGAAGCCATTTGTGAATTTTAAATCCGCTTAAAAAATGTTTGAAAAATTAGGTCCCATAGGGTTTAATGTATTTCATTTTTTCAACCCAGGTTCAATCCAAAATTAATTGGGTGATATTATTCATTTATATTCCCCATAGGTCCCACTGACTGTCTGAACAACATACTAAAATTTCATTTTGATAAAGCCATTTTTACGACAGTTATCGTGCTAACGGACAGACAGACAGAATGAACAAAGTTATAAACACTTTTCAACTATGTTGTAAAGTGTTAACAAAGTCATAAACACTTTTCAACTATGTTGTACAGTGTTAAAAATGAATTTCATGATGCATTTTATTAAAAGTATATGAAGGGAAAATATCTAAAGAAGTGTATTAGCATATTAAAACTACATTACATAAAATTAATCATGATGTATTTTATTAAAAGTATATGAAGGAGAAATAGCAAATGAAGCGTGGTAGCATAATAAAAATTCATTAAATAAAATTAAAAAATGGATTTCGTGATGCATTTTGCATTTTATTAAAAACATATGAACGAAAAATATCAAATGAAGTGTGCTGGCATATTAAAGTACATTAAATAAAATTAAAAAGGTGAATTTCATAATGTATCTTCTAAATGTATGTGAAGGCACAATATCAAATTAAGAGTTTTAGTATATTAAGTATACATAAAATGAAATTGAAAAATCTGATGTGGGCAGCATATGACTTTCCCTGCAGAATTAATTTCATATTTTCTTTACTTTTTTAATAATTCGTTGGATTGAGTTTTATTGCACAAAATAACACTAAATTTGCATTTTTAATTCAATTTTTGTTAAATATCTTGAAAACGGTTAGTCCTGAAGTATAATGGAGTGCGTTATATTCTTTATCCTCGTCAAAAATTGCGTATGAAACAAAAATTCATTTAATATATTTGAGCATATATAGTCTTTTTTCTTCTCGATTTTGGCGATTTTTGCGGGCCATTTCGTAAAAAAAGGCGGGTTGTTGTTCTCCGAATTGTACCAAAATCTACTCAGCACCAGAGTATCCCACAAGTAACTTATCTACCAATTTTTGTGAACTTGGGTCAATTAGTATTTTAGCTAGTGTGGATACATGAAATTTTTGCGGGCCATTTCCGAAAAAAATGCAGGTTGTTCTTTTCCGAATCGTACCAAAATCTAATCAGCACCAGGGTTGACCACAAGTGACTTATCTACCAAATTTTATGAAATTTAGTCGATTAGATGCTTTAGAATAGAAATATATAATTTTAGCAGGCCATTTCGTAAAAGAAGGCAGGTTGTTCTTTTCCGAATCGTACCAAAATCTAATCAGTACCAGGGTCGACCATAAGTGACTTATCTACCAAATTTTATGAAATTTAGTCAATTAGTTGAGTTACAGTGGACATATACAATTTTTGCGGGCCATTTCGTAAAAAGGGCAGGCTGTTCTTTTCCGAATAGTACCCAAAACTAATCAGCACCAGGGTCACATACAAGTGACTTATCCACCAAATTTTATGAAATTCGGTCCATTAGTTTTTGAGTTAGAGTGGATACATACATTGCACAGACAGACAGACACACAGACAGACAGACACACACACACACAGACGTCACGCTAAAAATAGTTTTTCGTATTCTAGAGGTCTCGAAACGTGTAGATCGGTCGAAAACTCGAGTTGCGATTTTCGACATGATTCCAATACTTTCCCTATACATTATCATGTATTGCAGGGAAAGTAAAAATCTGATGTGGGCAGCACATGACTTTCCCTGCAGACTTATATTAACGTTCTCTTTATTTTAATTAATTTTATTTCACTTTTAATTCAATTTTCGTTCTCATTCGGTAACCGGGCTTATTTTCAAAGGTGGCGTAGGAAAAGTACGAAAAACTAAAATATCTCGAGAACGGCTGGTCCTAATGTAATGGGGTTGGTCTTATTCTTTTCGTCGTTAAAAATTACGTATTAAACAAGCATTTAATGGATATATTTGAGCATACGTAGCTTTTTAGTTTAGATTTTGGCAATTTTTGCGGGTTATTTTACAAAAAAAGGCAGGTTATTTTTTTCCGAATCGTACCAAAATCTAATCAGCACCAGGGTGACCTATACGTGACTCATCTACCGAATTTTGTGAAATTCGGTCCATTAGTTTTTCAGCTAGAGTGGATACAAACTTTTGCGGGCCATTTCGTAAAAAAGGCGGGTTCTTTTATTCCGAATCGTACCCAAAACTAATCAGCACCAGCCCCGCCCACAAGTGACTTACCTACAAAATTTTGTGAAATTCGGTCCATTAGTTTTTTAGTTAGAGTGGATACAAAATCTGCACAGACAGACAGACAGACAGACACACAGACACACAGACAGACACACAGACACACACACAGACGTCACGCTAAAAATGGTTTTTTCGTATTCTAGAGGTCTCGAAACGTGTAGATCCGTCGAAAACTCGAGTTGTGATTTTCGGCATGATTCCAATACTTTCCCTATACATTACCATGTATTGCAGGGAAAGTAAAAATTAACTTTATGATGTATATTATTAAAAATATATGAAGGAAAATGTCAAATGCAGTCTGTTAGCATATTAAAAATACATTCAATAAAATTCAAAAATGAATGTGATGAATCTTGCTAAAAGTATATGATGGAAATATACCAAATAAAGTGTGTTAGCATAATAAAAGTATATTAAATAAAATTAATTATGATATATTTTATTGAAAGTTTATGAAGAGAAAAAATTAAATGAAACGTGTTAGCATATTAAAGTACATTAAATAAAATTCAAAAAATTAATTTCATAATGTATCTTACTAAAAGTATATGAAGGTCCAGTATCAAATTAAGAGTTTTAGCATACGAAGTGTACATAAAATGAAATTCAAAAATGAATTTTATGACGTATATTATTAAAAGTATATGAAGGAAAAGTATCAAATACAGCTTGTTAGCATATAAAAAGTACATTAAAATCAATTCAGAAATGAATTTCCTGTATCTTACTAAACTGGTCATGTTTCTTATGAAAAATATGAAATGAAGTGAAATGTGTTAGCATATTAAAAGTACGGTAATTAAATAATAACAATGACGATAAAATGTATATGAAATATAATTAATATATATGAATAATGATGAATATAATTAAAAGTATAAGAAATAAAAATATCAAGTTAAGTGTGTTATCTTATTTAAAGTACATTAAATAAAATGTATAAATTAATTTCATAATAAAGAAAGCTTGAGTAACGTATATAAGCACAAATAAAAAAGATAATGCAGCATACAGCTGCCTCGAGGGTACGCTGGATCCCCTTCTCAGTGCAAGAGAACCAACACTCGTTTCGGATTAGCTGGACTGTTTTCATGCTGCTTTCTGATTGGCTCTCTTTTAATCTAGGTCTTGGGTATATAATCCCATTTGTTTCTTTCTTCCATCCTGAAACAAATGGGATTACAACCCCTACAAAACCCTACGGACAAAACAAAACCCTACGGATTATCAGGAAAGCTCCCAGGTACTTAAGAAACTCGGTAATTAGGAATGACTTCAAAATAAAAACTGTTAGAGCCCAAATTAAAAAGCTAGCGCTTAAATTTTACAGAAATTTGCCATCCGTTCCAAACGAACTGTTATTCAATCTGCATGACTATGATCATCGCAAGGCCAAATCTCGTAAGAGACCCCGCGCTGTTCTAAACATCGATAATCGGAATTAAAAGATCCCACCTCAAACATCTGATTTTTAAATAAAACTCGCGACTATTATTTTATAAAAAAAAAAAAAAAAAAAATATTCTAAACTCTAAACTGCCAAAACGCTAGGTAACCCTTAGATCTGCATCAACCTCCCAAACTGCTTAAACTCTAAATGTGCAACAAACTGCCACACTAGGAGCTAGGACAAATAATAAAGTAGTAAATAAAAACCTCGAACCTCCAATTAGGGTCACTGAATTAATGTCACAGTTTGACGATAAGAACCACATATTGAAACTGGAGATTAAAGGCGCTTCGCGCCTGGTGCTCTGTCTTGTACGACACTACGACTTCCATCTGGGATTCGGAGCTTAGACTTCGAGTTGTGTGGACGTGCTTTAGTACTGCTCCTGCTTTTTACCAGTTGGTGATCTTCTTGCTTCCGCTTGGGCGTGTTATATCTAGTTACGATAGAGCACGTCGAGCAAAGCAATTCTACAGCTTGTTGTGTATGGGCGATTCGCCATTTTGGATTTTGTGCTTTTCATTTTGGAGTGCCACGTGTGTTGTTACCACGTGGTAGTGCTATTTTTTGGAACTTCTCTACCCTGACGATATGGATTTGGAACGAGGCGACGTGGCAGCTACTCGCGAACTTGCTGGTGAGCTGGACGAGGAGGAATTCGGGCCTCTCAAGGGTGCCTTGATGAATTACTGCGAAACTCTACCTGATGATGGACTGATGACTGGACTGAAGGAAGAAGTCAAGACCGCCGTCAACTTCTGCACCCTGGCAGTCTGCGTGATGACTCTTCACATCAAGGAACTGCTGATGAACGGACTACTGGGACAGGAAGAGGACCAAGTCTCCAAGATTCTAGGTTCGTTACTTTCTGTGAACTCTTTTTTGTTTGCCCAGAAATTGGATAGGTTTATTGATTGTGATATTTATGAGATTTCTAAATGTGAGGGATGTAATTCTAGTGGTCAAATCAAAAGTAAAATGATAGAGCTAGGCTTAATTAAGGAAATTAAAGATGAAGATAAACTTAAAACGGTTGAAAATCCAAATAAAAAAAGAAAGATGGAGGGGCAATCCACTAAGGATGCTCCTACTAAAAGCCAGATTGTAAAAGAAAACTTAAATGTCCATGATAACATGGACTGTAATGAAATAGCTGATAATGTTGTAAATGTAACTGACAATGATTATGTTAAAACTAAGACTTACGCTGAGATTGCCGCGCAACCAGTAGTGTTTAAAAGTGCACCTAAACCTAAAACGGTCGAAAATAGTGACAGGCTAACAACAGTTGAAGTTGAGAAAAAAGACCCAAAAGCTGAATGTTTTTTCATAAAGTTCAATGATAATTACAAGGTTCTCCTTAAAAAACTAAATGATATCTCAGGAAATAAAATATCTGGCAAGCTCACAGGAGACATGCTAAAATTGATTCCAAATGACGCTGACACCTACAGGGTTGTACAGCGCCATTTAAGTAGTGAGAAAATCCCCTTCCACAGCTTAAACCTAAAGACGGAAAGGCCAAAAAAGGTAGTTCTGAAGGGGCTACCAACAAATTATAACATGGAGGAAATAAAAATCACTTTAACATCTGAAGGATTAGATGTAGTCCGGGTTTCTCAATTGAGAAACACTAAAACGAGATTACCCCTGCCGATCTTCTTAGTTAGCCTTAGGCCTACGACAGACTGGCAGAGGGTCTACAGACTAACAAGATTAGGTTACTTGGCTGTGAAGGTAGAGGCCTTCAGAGCACGGGGCTTCAAAATCTGCTACCGGTGCCAACAGTTCAATCACTCCTCGGAGAACTGCAGTATGCCACCTTCGTGCCTTAAGTGTGCTGAAGAACACTTCACACGGGACTGCCAGAGACCTAGGTCTGAGAAGGCTACGTGTGCAAATTGCAATGGAGACCACCCAGCGAACTTCAGGCAATGCCCGAAGAACCCCTGGAACAGAGGAAAGGCACCGGGGTATGTCCCCCCTCCCCAAAATCAGATACCCCCTTGGAGGCAAAAGGCCCTCGGATTAAACTCCCAGGCACCCCCTCAGGGCTCCTCGCACACTGTGCCACAGCAAAATAGATACCAATCTTCAGCACCCACCAGATCGGTGCAAGAGCAGGCCCCCAAACCTTCGTCTTCCAGAGAATTGACTCCGGAAGAAGTAAAACTGGCTACTATAGCCATTATAAAGAGAAAGGAAGCCGAAAAAGCCAGACAGGCAAGACAGGCGGAACTAGAAGCTAAAATTGTAAATCAATATGCTAAATCAAAAGAAGAAATCAAAACGCGTGAAGCCAAAACTAAACGAGTTAGAGAAGAGCTCGCGCAAACCCAGCTGTTAGAAAAAACGGTTGAAAAAAGGCAAAAAACTACTGAGGTCCAAAAGGATACTCACGAAAATGACCAAACCGCGGTTGAGGCTGAGGATATGGAAGCTGAGACTGAACCTGCTGGTAAAACCAATGATGAAAAGATGGATGAAATCCTCAACCTCATCAGAGGGTTTATCACCATGTTCGACCTAGATGCAATAAAACACCTGTTGATGCAGTTCGCAGAGCTAATACAAAAAAAGAGTGATCCAATGCAAATGGTCTTTGAGGCTTTTAAATTAATCGCGGACTTTAAAAATAACAGTGAGAATCAAACCCGCCATGGCTAGGTCCCAAAAAGAAAGCTTTAAAATAATATTTTGGAATGCGAACGGCATATCTCCAAGAATAAATGAACTTAGGAGCTACGTAAATGAAAATGATGTAGATGCCCTGTTAATTCAGGAAACTAAAGTTAGAGAAAATAAAAAACTAAACATAGCAAACTATATTGGCTATCACAACCTAAGCCCAAATACAACTGCTAGAAACCCCCATGGAGGAACAGCAATATATATCAAAAGAAATATTCCCCACGAGGAAATAAACAACATAAATCTTCAAGGAGTAGAAAATACTAGCATAAAAATTAAAATAAATAATGTAAACCCATTTATCCTAACTTCAATATATGTCAAAAACATGAGTGGTATAAATGTAGCTGCGCAGCTGGAACTGCTTTTCTCGCGATATCCAAACACAATACTCGCGGGCGACTTCAATGCACACCACCGAGCGTGGGGCAGCAGGAGAGCCAACATACGCGGTACACAGATACACAGATTACTGAACACAACAAACACCAACATCATTGCACCGTCGAGACCAACCTGCTTCTCAGGTGCCAACGGCTCATTCATAGACTTTGTCCTAACGAGAAACATAGAATACGCTCACACTATCGATACCCTAGATGAATTCGACTCGGATCATTTACCGGTATTGGTGACATTCGATCTGAACACTCCCCTTCCAGCCTCTCTGGGACAAGAGAGGGTGAACTGGAACGTTTTCAAAAGAGCACTTTTTGAGCCGCACTTGGCAGTACCCAACATTATGAGCACGGCGGATATTGACTCTGCCACACACACACTCACAACAGAAATCAAGAGAGCTATTGCCTCTGCCACAACACATCGTGAGTCACCAAAAATGCCCACACTTTCCCATCATGTCAAACAATTAGTTAGGCAAAGGAACAGAATGCGTAAGACATGGCAGGCTAATAGAGACCCTACCCTCAAAAGGGAGCTTAACAGACTCACGTGGAAAGTCAGGGATAAAATTGTCGCAGAAAAGCAGCAACAGTATAAAGAGTTAATTGAATCCCTTAGCTCGGAAGACGTATCGCTCTGGCAATTCGCTAAAAGACTCAGAAAACCTCAAATTAAACTCCCGCCACTAATAGATGGCGTTAAAATCGCGTACTCAGACGAAGAAAAAGCAGAGGCGCTTGCTAGGCATTACGAAAAGCAATTTGAACCAAACCACGATCTAATGTGTCAGGACACCCTAAGAATGGTTAGGCAAACTCTAAACAACTTCAGGAACTCCCCGGTCACGGCTGAGATTAACCCAGCCACCCCGCAAGAGATAATTGATATCATCAAAAACCTTAAAAACCGTAAAAGCCCAGGGCACGACAAAATCAGGAATATTGCGGTCAAAAACCTACCCTTAAATATAATATTTTACTTGACCATCCTAATAAACAAAATACTAAAACTAAATTATTTCCCCAAAGAATGGAAGGAAGCGATAATTATAGCGATCCATAAGCCTGGTGAGGATGCCACAATTCCAGCCAACTATAGACCAATCAGCTTACTACCAACACTTAGTAAAATTACTGAGAAAATAATTCTTAATAGACTGAACACGCACCTTAGTGAGAATGATATTATCATTCCGGAGCAGTTTGGATTTCGGCCAAAACACTCCACCACTCATCAATTGCTGAGAGTGGTAGAGTACATATCTTCTGGACTTAATAGTAAGACACCCACAGCTGCGATTTTTCTTGACATACAAAAAGCATTTGATAAAGTGTGGCACTGTGGATTAGCATACAAATTGATCACTCTAAAAGTCCCTGACGCACTTGTCAAACTTTTAATCTCATACCTAAATAACAGACACTTCCAAGTTAGAGTAAAAGATAACTTGTCTACACCCAAGCTCATTAAAAGTAGTGTACCGCAAGGATCCATCCTGGGCCCGACACTCTTTAATATATATCTAAATGACATCCCCAGGACCCTAGACACGGAGCTGGCACTCTATGCAGACGACAGTGCGATACTTGCAAAACATCCTTACGTCTCAGTAATGCACAGACAGCTACAACAACACTTAGACATACTCCAAACATGGCTGGAAAAATGGCGAATAAAATTAAACCCCAATAAATGTCATTGGATTTATTTCTCTAGAAAACGTAAACCTCCGCCGCCTCTGTACATAAACAACCATGCCCTAAAAGCGGAAAAATCTACTAAATACCTAGGTGTAACGATAGATTCCCACCTAACCTGGAAACAGCACGTAACGAACTTAATCAAAAAAGCGTATATGGCCACAGGAGCCTTATACCCAATGATAAGAAACGGAAATCTAAGTTATCAAAATAAACTCCTAATTTATAAATCGGTCATCCGCCCGGGAATGCTGTATGCAGCACCCGTATGGGGATATGCCTGTAAAACTACTATAGACTTACTAGAGACAAAACAAAACAAAACCCTAAGGATTATAAGGAAAGCTCCTAGATACTTAAGAAACTCGGTAATTAGGAAAGACTTCAAAATAAAAACTGTTAGAGCCCAAATTAAAAAGCTAGCGCTTAAATTCTATAAAAATCTGCCATCTGTTCCAAATGAACTACTATTCAATCTGCATGACTATGATCACCGCAAAGCCAAATCACGTAAGAGACCACGCGCGGTACTTAATATTGACAATCGGAATTAGGTAAGTCCCAACTTAAATAGTTGATATTAAATTAAAACTCGATCAATGTTTTCTAAAAAATGTTCTTAAACCTTAAACTGCCAAATTGATAGGAAATCCTTAGAACTGCATCAACTCCCCAAAATTACTTAAACTCTAAATGTGCAACAAACTGCCACACTAGGAGCTAAGTCAAATAATAAAAACAGTAAATCAAAAACCTCGAACCTCCAACTATGGGCAAATGAAATAATGTCACAGTATGAAGATAAGAACCACACCTAGAGATTGGAGATTAAAGGCGCTTCGCGCCTGGTGCTCTTTTCTGGACGAAACCCACTCTTCCATCCTATGCAGACGACAGTGCGATACTTGCAAAACACCCTTATGTCTAAGTAATGCACAGACAGCTACAACAACACTTAGACATGCTCCAAACTTGGCTGGAAAAATGGCGAATAAAATTAAACCCCAATAAATGTCATTGAATTTATTTCTCTAGAAAACGTAAACCTCCGCCGCCTCTGTACATAAACAACCATGCCCTAAAAGCGGAAAAATCTACTAAATACCTAGGTGTAACGATAGATTCCCACCTAACCTGGAAACAGCACGTAACGAACTTAATCAAAAAAGCGTATATGGCCACAGGAGCCTTATACCCAATGATAGGAAACGGAAATCTAAGTTATCAAAATAAACTCCTAATTTATAAATCGGTCATCCGCCCGGGAATGCTGTATGCAGCACCCGTATGGGGATATGCCTGTAAAACTACAATAGACCTCCTAGAGACAAAACAAAACCCTACGGATTATCAGGAAAGCTCCCAGGTACTTAAGAAACTCGGTAATTAGGAATGACTTCAAAATAAAAACTGTTAGAGCCCAAATTAAAAAGCTAGCGCTTAAATTTTACAGAAATTTGCCATCCGTTCCAAACGAACTGTTATTCAATCTGCATGACTATGATCATCGCAAGGCCAAATCTCGTAAGAGACCCCGCGCTGTTCTAAACATCGATAATCGGAATTAAAAGATCCCACCTCAAACATCTGATTTTTAAATAAAACTCGCGACTATTATTTTATAAAAAAAAAAAAAAAAAAAATATTCTAAACTCTAAACTGCCAAAACGCTAGGTAACCCTTAGATCTGCATCAACCTCCCAAACTGCTTAAACTCTAAATGTGCAACAAACTGCCACACTAGGAGCTAGGACAAATAATAAAGTAGTAAATAAAAACCTCGAACCTCCAATTAGGGTCACTGAATTAATGTCACAGTTTGACGATAAGAACCACATATTGAAACTGGAGATTAAAGGCGCTTCGCGCCTGGTGCTCTGTCTTGTACGACACTACGACTTCCATCTGGGATTCGGAGCTTAGACTTCGAGTTGTGTGGACGTGCTTTAGTACTGCTCCTGCTTTTTACCAGTTGGTGATCTTCTTGCTTCCGCTTGGGCGTGTTATATCTAGTTACGATAGAGCACGTCGAGCAAAGCAATTCTACAGCTTGTTGTGTATGGGCGATTCGCCATTTTGGATTTTGTGCTTTTCATTTTGGAGTGCCACGTGTGTTGTTACCACGTGGTAGTGCTATTTTTTGGAACTTCTCTACCCTGACGATATGGATTTGGAACGAGGCGACGTGGCAGCTACTCGCGAACTTGCTGGTGAGCTGGACGAGGAGGAATTCGGGCCTCTCAAGGGTGCCTTGATGAATTACTGCGAAACTCTACCTGATGATGGACTGATGACTGGACTGAAGGAAGAAGTCAAGACCGCCGTCAACTTCTGCACCCTGGCAGTCTGCGTGATGACTCTTCACATCAAGGAACTGCTGATGAACGGACTACTGGGACAGGAAGAGGACCAAGTCTCCAAGATTCTAGGTTCGTTACTTTCTGTGAACTCTTTTTTGTTTGCCCAGAAATTGGATAGGTTTATTGATTGTGATATTTATGAGATTTCTAAATGTGAGGGATGTAATTCTAGTGGTCAAATCAAAAGTAAAATGATAGAGCTAGGCTTAATTAAGGAAATTAAAGATGAAGATAAACTTAAAACGGTTGAAAATCCAAATAAAAAAAGAAAGATGGAGGGGCAATCCACTAAGGATGCTCCTACTAAAAGCCAGATTGTAAAAGAAAACTTAAATGTCCATGATAACATGGACTGTAATGAAATAGCTGATAATGTTGTAAATGTAACTGACAATGATTATGTTAAAACTAAGACTTACGCTGAGATTGCCGCGCAACCAGTAGTGTTTAAAAGTGCACCTAAACCTAAAACGGTCGAAAATAGTGACAGGCTAACAACAGTTGAAGTTGAGAAAAAAGACCCAAAAGCTGAATGTTTTTTCATAAAGTTCAATGATAATTACAAGGTTCTCCTTAAAAAACTAAATGATATCTCAGGAAATAAAATATCTGGCAAGCTCACAGGAGACATGCTAAAATTGATTCCAAATGACGCTGACACCTACAGGGTTGTACAGCGCCATTTAAGTAGTGAGAAAATCCCCTTCCACAGCTTAAACCTAAAGACGGAAAGGCCAAAAAAGGTAGTTCTGAAGGGGCTACCAACAAATTATAACATGGAGGAAATAAAAATCACTTTAACATCTGAAGGATTAGATGTAGTCCGGGTTTCTCAATTGAGAAACACTAAAATGAGATTACCCCTGCCGATCTTCTTAGTTAGCCTTAGGCCTACGACAGACTGGCAGAGGGTCTACAGACTAACAAGATTAGGTTACTTGGCTGTGAAGGAAGAGGCCTTCAGAGCACGGGGCTTCAAAATCTGCTACCGGTGCCAACAGTTCAATCACTCCTCGGAGAACTGCAGTATGCCACCTTCGTGCCTTAAGTGTGCTGAAGAACACTTCACACGGGACTGCCAGAGACCTAGGTCTGAGAAGGCTACGTGTGCAAATTGCAATGGAGACCACCCAGCGAACTTCAGGCAATGCCCGAAGAACCCCTGGAACAGAGGAAAGGCACCGGGGTATGTCCCCCCTCCCCAAAATCAGATACCCCCTTGGAGGCAAAAGGCCCTCGGATTAAACTCCCAGGCACCCCCTCAGGGCTCCTCGCACACTGTGCCACAGCAAAATAGATACCAATCTTCAGCACCCACCAGATCGGTGCAAGAGCAGGCCCCCAAACCTTCGTCTTCCAGAGAATTGACTCCGGAAGAAGTAAAACTAGCTACTATAGCCATTATAAAGAGGAAGGAAGCCGAAAAAGCCAGACAGGCGGAACTAGAAGCTAAAATTGTAAATCAATATGCTAAATCAAAATACGTGAAGCCAAAACTAAACGAGTCAGAGAGGAAGAGCTCGCGCAAACCCAGCTGTTAGAAAAAACGGTTGAAAAAAGGCAAAAAACTACTGAGGTCCAAAAGGATACTCACAAAAATGACCAAACCGCGGTTGAGGCTGAGGATATGGAAGCTGAGACTGAACCTGCTGGTAAAACCAATGATGAAAAGATGGATGAAATCCTCAACCTCATCAGAGGGTTTATCACCATGTTCGACCTAGATGCAATAAAACACCTGTTGATGCAGTTCGCAGAGCTAATACAAAAAAAGAGTGATCAAATGCAAATGGTCTTTGAGGCTTTTAAATTAATCGCGGATTTTAAAAATAACAGTGAGAATCAAACCCGCCATGGCTAGGTCCCAAAAAGAAAGCTTTAAAATAATATTTTGGAATGCGAACGGCATATCTCCAAGAATAAATGAACTTAGGAGCTACGTAAATGAAAATGATGTAGATGCCCTGTTAATTCAGGAAACTAAAGTTAGAGAAAATAAAAAACTAAATATAGCAAACTATATTGGCTATCACAACCTAAGCTCAAATACAACTGCTAGAAACCCCCATGGAGGAACAGCAATATATATCAAAAGAAATATTCCCCACGAGGAAATAAACAACATAAATCTTCAAGGAGTAGAAAATACTAGCATAAAAATTAAAATAAATAATGTAAACCCATTTATCCTAACTTCCATATATGTCAAAAACATGAGTGGTATAAATGTAGCTGCGCAGCTGGAACTGCTTTTCTTGCGATATCTAAACACAATACTCGCGGGCGACTTCAATGCACACCACCGAGCGTGGGGCAGCAGGAGAGCCAACATACGCGGTACACAGATACACAGATTACTGAACACAACAAACACCAACATCATTGCACCGTCGAGACCAACCTGCTTCTCAGGTGCCAACGGCTCATTCATAGACTTTGTCCTAACGAGAAACATAGAATACGCTCACACTATCGATACCCTAGATGAATTCGACTCGGATCATTTACCGGTATTGGTGACATTCGATCTGAACACTCCCCTTCCAGCCTCTCTGGGACAAGAGAGGGTGAACTGGAACGTTTTCAAAAGAGCACTTTTTGAGCCGCACTTGGCAGTACCCAACATTATGAGCACGGCGGATATTGACTCTGCCACACACACACTCACAACAGAAATCAAGAGAGCTATTGCCTCTGCCACAACACATCGTGAGTCACCAAAAATGCGCCCACTTTCCCACCATGTCAAACAATTAGTTAGGCAAAGGAACAGAATGCGTAAGACATGGCAGGCTAATAGAGACCCTACTCTCAAAAGGGAGCTTAACAGCCTCACGTGGAAAGTCAGGGATAAAATTGTCGCAGAAAAGCAGCAACAGTATAAAGAGTTAATTGAATCCCTTAGCCCAGAAGACGTATCGCTCTGGCAATTCGCTAAAAGACTCAGAAAACCTCAAATTAAACTCCCGCCACTAATAGATGGCGTTAAAATCGCGTACTCAGACGAAGAAAAAGCAGAGGCGCTTGCTAGGCATTACGAAAAGCAATTTGAACCAAACCACGATCTAATGTGTCAGGACACCCTAAGAATGGTTAGGCAAACTCTAAACAACTTCAGGAACTCCCCGGTCACGGCTGAGATTAACCCAGTCTCCCCGCAAGAGATAATTGATATCATCAAAAACCTTAAAAACCGTAAAAGCCCAGGGCACGACAAAATCAGGAATATTGCGGTCAAAAACCTACCCTTAAATATAATATTTTACTTGACCACCCTAATAAACAAAATACTAAAACTAAATTATTTCCCCAAAGAATGGAAGGAAGCGATAATTATAGCGATCCATAAGCCTGGTGAGGATGCCACAATTCCAGCAACTACAGACCAATCAGCTTACTACCGACACTTAGTAAAATTACTGAGAAAATAATTCTTAATAGACTGAACACGCATCTTAGTGAGAATGATATTATCATTCAGGAGCAGTTTGGATTTCGGCCAAAACACTCCACCACTCATCAATTGCTGAGAGTGGTAGAGTACATATCTTCTGGACTTAATAGTAAGACACCCACAGCTGCGATTTTTCTTGACATACAAAAAGCATTTGATAAAGTGTGGCACTGTGGATTAGCACACAAATTGATCACTCTAAAAGTCCCTGACGCACTTGTCAAACTTTTAATCTCATACCTAAATAACAGACACTTCCAAGTTAGAGTAAAAGATAACTTGTCTACACCCAAGCTCATTAAAAGTAGTGTACCGCAAGGATCCATCCTGGGCCCGACACTCTTTAACATATATCTAAATGACATCCCCAGGACCCTAGACACGGAGCTGGCACTCTATGCAGACGACAGCGCGATACTTGCAAAACATCCTTACGTCTCGGTAATGCACAGACAGCTACAACAACACTTAGACATACTTCAAACATGGCTGGAAAAATGGCGAATAAAATTAAACCCCAATAAATGTCATTGGATTTATTTCTCTAGAAAACGTAAACCTCCGCCGCCTCTGTACATAAACAACCATGCCCTAAAAGCGGAAAAATCTACTAAATACCTAGGTGTAACGATAGATTCCCACCTAACCTGGAAACAGCACGTAACGAACTTAATCAAAAAAGCGTATATGGCCACAGGAGCCTTATACCCAATGATAGGAAACGGAAATCTAAGTTATCAAAATAAACTCCTAATTTATAAATCGGTCATCCGCCCGGGAATGCTGTATGCAGCACCCGTATGGGGATATGCCTGTAAAACTACTATAGACTTACTAGAGACAAAACAAAACAAAACCCTAAGGATTATAAGGAAAGCTCCTAGATACTTAAGAAACTCAGTAATTAGGAAAGACTTCAAAATAAAAACTGTTAGAGCCCAAATTAAAAAGCTAGCGCTTAAATTCTATAAAAATCTGCCATCTGTTCCAAATGAACTACTATTCAATCTGCATGACTATGATCATCGCAAAGCCAAATCACGTAAGAGACCCCGCGCGGTACTTAATATTGAAAATCGGAATTAGGTAAGTCCCAACTTAAATAGTTGATATTAAATTAAAACTCGATCAATGTTTTCTAAAAAATGTTCTTAAACCTTAAACTGCCAAATTGATAGGAAATCCTTAGAACTGCATCAACTCCCCAAAATTACTCAAACTCTAAATGTGCAACAAACTGCCACACTAGGAGCTAAGTCAAATAATAAAAACAGTAAATCAAAAACCTCGAATCTCCAACTATGGGCAAATGAAATAATGTCACAGTATGAAGATAAGAACCACACCTAGAGATTGGAGATTAAAGGCGCTTCGCGCCTGGTGCTCTTTTCTGGACGAAACCCATCTGCTGCTTTGGAAACCTCGGAGAACTGCAGTATGCCACCTAAGTGCCTTAAGTGTGCTGAAGAACACTTCACACGGGACTGCCACAGACCTAGGTCTGAGAAGGCTACGTGTGCAAATTGCAATGGAGACCACCCAGCGAACTTCAGGCAATGCCCGAAGAACCCCTGGAACAGAGGAAAGGCACCGGGGTATGCCCCCCCCTCCCCAAAATCAGATACCCCCTTGGAGGCAAAAGGCCCTCGGATTAAACTCCCAGGCACCCCCTCAGGGCTCCTCGCACACTGTGCCACAGCAAAATAGATACCAATCTTCAGCACCCACCAGATCGGTGCAAGAGCAGGCCCCCAAACCTTCGTCTTCCAGAGAATTGACTCCGGAAGAAGTAAAACTGGCTACTATAGCCATTATAAAGAGAAAGGAAGCCGAAAAAGCCAGACAGGCAAGACAGGCGGAACTAGAAGCTAAAATTGTAAATCAATATGCTAAATCAAAAGAAGAAATCAAAACACGTGAAGCCAAAACAAAACGAGTCAGAGAGGAAGAGCTCACGCAAACCCAGCTGTTAGAAAAAACGGTTGAAAAAAGGCAAAAAACTACTGAGGTCCAAAAGGATACTCACAAAAATGACCAAACCGCGGTTGAGGCTGAGGATATGGAAGCTGAGACTGAACCTGCTGGTAAAACCAATGATGAAAAGATGGATGAAATCCTCAACCTCATCAGAGGGTTTATCACCATGTTCGACCTAGATGCAATAAAACACCTGTTGATGCAGTTCGCAGAGCTAATACAAAAAAAGAGTGATCCAATGCAAATGGTCTTTGAGGCTTTTAAATTAATCTCGGATTTTAAAGATAACAGTGAGAATCAAACCCGCCATGGCTAGGTCCCAAAAAGAAAGCTTTAAAATAATATTTTGGAATGCGAACGGCATATCTCCAAGAATAAATGAACTTAGGAGCTACGTAAATGAAAATGATGTAGATGCCCTGTTAATTCAGGAAACTAAAGTTAGAGAAAATAAAAAACTAAATATAGCAAACTATATTGGCTATCACAACCTAAGCTCAAATACAACTGCTAGAAACCCCCATGGAGGAACAGCAATATATATCAAAAGAAATATTCCCCACGAGGAAATAAACAACATAAATCTTCAAGGAGTAGAAAATACTAGCATAAAAATTAAAATAAATAATGTAAACCCATTTATCCTAACTTCAATATATGTCAAAAACATGAGTGGTATAAATGTAGCTGCGCAGCTGGAACTGCTTTTCTCGCGATATCCAAACACAATACTCGCGGGCGACTTCAATGCACACCACCGAGCGTGAGGCAGCAGGAGAGCCAACATACGCGGTACACAGATACACAGATTACTGAACACAACAAACACCAACATCATTGCACCGTCGAGACCAACCTGCTTCTCAGGTGCCAACGGCTCATTCATAGACTTTGTCCTAACGAGAAACATAGAATACGCTCACACTATCGATACCCTAGATGAATTCGACTCGGATCATTTACCGGTATTGGTGACATTCGATCTGAACACTCCCCTTCCAGCCTCTCTGGGACAAGAGAGGGTGAACTGGAGCGTTTTCAAAAGAACACTTTTTGAGCCGCACTTGGCAGTACCCAACATTATGAGCACGGCGGATATTGACTCTGCCACACACACACTCACAACAGAAATCAAGAGAGCTATTGCCTCTGCCACAACACATCGTGAGTCACCAAAAATGCCCACACTTTCCCACCATGTCAAACAATTAGTTAGGCAAAAGAACAGAATGCGTAAGACATGGCAGTCTAATAGAGACCTTACCCTCAAAAGGGAGCTTAACAGACTCACGTGGAAAGTCAGGGATAAAATTGTCGCAGAAAAGCAGCAACAGTATAAAGAGTTAATTGAATCCCTTAGCCCAGAAGATGTATCGCTCTGGCAATTCGCTAAAAGACTCAGAAAACCTCAAATTAAACTCCCGCCACTAATAGATGGCGTTAAAATCGCGTACTCAGACGAAGAAAAAGCAGAGGCGCTTGCTAGGCATTACGAAAAGCAATTTGAACCAAACCACGATCTAATGTGTCAGGACACCCTAAGAATGGTTAGGCAAACTCTAAACAACTTCAGGAACTCCCCGGTCACGGCTGAGATTAACCCAGCCACCCCGCAAGAGATAATTGATATCATCAAAAACCTTAAAAACCGTAAAAGCCCACGGCACGACAAAATCAGGAATATTGCGGTCAAAAACCTACCCTTAAATATAATATTTTACTTGACCACCCTAATAAACAAAATACTAAAACTAAATTATTTCCCCAAAGAATGGAAGGAAGCGATAATTATAGCGATCCATAAGCCTGGTGAGGATGCCACAATTCCAGCCAACTACAGACCAATCAGCTTACTACCGACACTTACTGAGAAAATAATTACTGAGAAAATAATTACTGTAAAATTACTGAGAAAACAATTCTTAATAGACTGAACACGCACCTTAGTGAGAATGATATTATCATTCCGGAGCAGTTTGGATTTCGGCCAAAACACTCCACCACTCATCAATTGCTAAGAGTGGTAGAGTACATATCTTCTGGACTTAATAGTAAGACACCCACAGCTGCGATTTTTCTTGACATAAAAAGGCATTTGATAAAGTGTGGCACTGTGGATTAGCATACAAATTGATCACTCTAAAAGTCCCTGACGCACTTGTCAAACTTTTAATCTCATACCTAAATAACAGACACTTCCAAGTTAGAGTAAAAGATAACTTGTCTACACCCAAGCTCATTAAAAGTAGTGTACCGCAAGGATCCATCCTGGGCCCGACACTCTTTAACATATATCTAAATGACATCCCCAGGACCCTAGACACGGAGCTGGCACTCTATGCAGACGACAGTGCGATACTTGCAAAACATCCTTAGGTCTCAGTAATGCATAGACAGCTACAACAACACTTAGACATACTCCAAACATGGCTGGAAAAATGGCGAATAAAATTAAACCCCAATAAATGTCATTGGATTTATTTCTCTAGAAAACGTAAACCTCCGCCGCCTCTGTACATAAACAACCATGCCCTAAAAGCGGAAAAATCTACTAAATACCTAGGTGTAACGATAGATTCCCACCTAACCTGGAAACAGCACGTAACGAACTTAATCAAAAAAGCGTATATGGCCACAGGAGCCTTATACCCAATGATAGGAAACGGAAATCTAAGTTATCAAAATAAACTCCTAATTTATAAATCGGTCATCCGCCCGGGAATGCTGTATGCAGCACCCGTATGGGGATATGCCTGTAAAACTACTATAAACTTACTAGAGACAAAACAAAACAAAACCCTAAGGATTATAAGGAAAGCTTCTAGATACTTAAGAAACTCGGTAATTAGGAAAGACTTCAAAATAAAAACTGTTAGAGCCCAAATTAAAAAGCTAGCGCTTAAATTCTATAAAAATCTGCCATCTGTTCCAAATGAACTACTATTCAATCTGCATGACTATGATCATCGCAAAGCCAAATCACGTAAGAGACCCCGCGCGGTACTTAATATTGAAAATCGGAATTAGGTAAGTCCCAACTTAAATAGTTGATATTAAATTAAAACTCGATCAATGTTTTCTAAAAAATGTTCTTAAACCTTAAACTGCCAAATTGATAGGAAATCCTTAGAACTGCATCAACTCCCCAAAATTACTCAAACTCTAAATGTGCAACAAACTGCCACACTAGGAGCTAAGTCAAATAATAAAAACAGTAAATCAAAAACCTCGAACCTCCAACTATGGGCAAATGCAATAATGTCACAGTATGAAGATAAGAACCACACCTAGAGATTGGAGATTAAAGGCGCTTCGCGCCTGGTGCTCTTTTCTGGACGAAACCCATCTGCCTTTGGAAACCATTTCTCTTCGGATTTGTTAGTTCCTTGCACTGATGAAGGGGATCCAGCATGTCCTCGAAACGGCTGTATGCTGCATTATTGTGTTATTAGTGTTTATAGACGCTGCTCAAGCTTATATAAGCACTAATAACACAAAGCTCAAAGCGTATTTTACTTATTAATTTCATAATGTATATTATTATAAATATATGTAGGGAAATTGTCAAATAACGTACAGTACGTAACATAGTATAGCAAAGTACATAGCACAGTAAAAGTAAAATGTCTTTAACGTTGAAAATTACACTGACATTTATCGTTCTGGATGACAACATATAACATTATTTTAAAGTACCCAATTAACTTATATTTCTCGTAAATATAACTTGACAATTAGAAATATTGCTAACATCTGCTAAGAAATATACTCCATTATATTAAAATTTGTTATTTATTAATTCATCAATTTGGCGATATTTTTGTCCAGTTGGCACCACATAAACCACATTAAAGATATCACCAAGTCGGCGATATTTCTCAAAATTAGTCGTCATGGCTGCCAAATTTATCGCCACGCGTTGCATATTTGATGATACTACTCTTCATTTTTATGTTCTTCTTTAGATACAGTTATTTGAAAAACGTGCAATATATCGAGAACGGTTCAAACCAACGGTACAACGCTGGTGTAATTCGTTTTAAAATAAAAGAATAAGCAAATGGTTATTTATGGTTATTAAAGAAAATGGTTATTTATTTAACATTATTGAATGTCCTGATTTTTGTAAGACATTTATTTTTTCTTCAAAAAATTATTTGAAAATCTGCGGATTTTCCGAACGTTCGACCGCATTTATAACCAGTAGGGTTCCATTATTCACGGAATAATTATACTAAATTGCGTTCCAAACGCTTCATCCGTTCATCAGATATCGTGTCCTCACACACACAAACATTACCTTAAAAACGTGCGATTCGAATTCAGAGAGGCTTGAAACGTACTCTTCAGTCAAAAACTCGAATTCGAATTTTCGACCCCGTCGCAATACTTTCTCTGCATGCATTATATTATATATGTAGGGAAAGTAATAACCCTAATAATTTTCAAATTATTGGCCTGTATAAACATTCGCCACCACGTGTTCAAACTCATTTGACGCGAGGATCTCAGTTAGCTTCCTTGTTCTGGAGAAGGAAATTCTTAATGTGTCAGACAAAATATCATCTGTTTTTTGCATTTTATTAGTTCATCATTTTATCCCGTGATCTATTTATGAGTGACGCATAGACGCAAAATCACGTTCTTTTATATATTTTAAATTGTTTTTCCTCGTTTCCAGTTTTTAGCAAATTTGGAAAATCAAAATATAGCCTTTGTGGTGTTCTTTATAATGAAGAACATGCCTATGGAAACACAGAGCAGCAGTTCTGAGTGTCTGGAACCGTACCTTCCTAGGGATTTGGACTACATTCCCGAGGATTTGAGGAAGCGAGCCGTAACAGAACTCTTCGAGGACGAAGACACACGAGAACAGGGCCTCAGGTTGCTCAAATCTATGCTGAATGGTAAGTCAATACATTTCAGTTTTATAATGTTTAAGGGTGAGCGTCAGTAAGTTTTCTGCCCTATCCGCGCTTTGTTAACTTTCGCGGCACACATATTTCGCCGAAATTCTGCTCAAACAGTTGCGAAATATTTTGTGAAAGATAAAATGCAATGCTTAGATTATATTAAAACTAAATTTAATGCCCCAAAAAACATAGAATATATTTTTTATTTTAATCCAAAATATTTTTGGTGCTGCCATCTGTTGTCGTAATTTAATTCATACCGATTATTTTTATTTTTTTAATGAACATTTTTAAATATCTATTCCTTCTAATACAGTGTTAAGTACAGCAACAGATCATATATAATAATGCCACAATCACGGAAAGGTAATTTATCATTCTATAAATTTGATAAGGGATCTGAATGTACATCACTGAGGACTGCAGTTTTGTCTTCAAGTTCCCTTGTCTTCAAGTCCAAGTTCAATTACGTTTCCGTGATTATGGCATTATATACGATCTGTTGTTGTATTTAATAGCGTATTAGGAGGAATAGACATTTAAAATTATTCATTAAAAAATAAAAATAGTCGGTATGAATTAAATTACGACAACAGATGGCAGCACCAAAAATATTTTAAATTAAAATAAAACATATATTCTATGTTTTATTGGGTATTAAATTTAGTTTTAATATAATCTAAGCATAGCATTTTATCTATAAGAAAATATTTCGCAACTGTATGAGCAGAATTTCGGCGAAATATGTGTGCCGCGAAAGTTAACAAAGCGCGGATAGGGCAGAAAACTTACTGACGCTCACTCTTAAGAAGTTTGAATCTATTCATATTTAATTGAAAGTCTATTTGTGTGTTTGTCTGTTTTGTGAACAAATTCACGTTTTTTGATGGATTGTTTTCAAATTTGGTATGGTTATACTTCATGTCACTGCGGGTAACTCTGTCCATGTTTCCATTAGTTTGTAAGCCCTGGGATTGTGTTGATATAAATGAGCTTCCATAGGAATAGCATTATACAGAAGAGTAGTCATGTAAAGGAGCTTCTGGGGCTTACATTGGGGCATGAGGAAGGTTACCTCATTTTGGAGGAGGAGATTTTCGTGAGGGATACGAACTTAGGAATTTTTAGGTGGTAGCTCTTTTTTTGCGGTGGAAATACTAAACCTTTTGCGGTGGCAACACTAAACTTTCTTTTGCGGTAGGAACAACCTCATTTTGAGGAGATTTTCGGGAGTGATGAGAACGTAGAAAGTGTTGCCACCGCATAAAAGTGCTACTCCCTAAAAATTTCGAAGTTCTTTTCACTTCCGAAAATCTCTTCCAAATTGTGGTTGTGAAAAAAGTTTAATGTTGCCACCACAAAAAAGTGCCACCCCCTAAAAATTTCCAAGTCCTTATCACTTGCGAAAATTTCCTCCTCCAAAATGAGGGACCCTTTTTCACCTCCTCAAAAATGAGTTAACCGTCCTCATACCCCAACATACCCCGATTGCCCCAAAAGCCCCTTATATAACTACTCAGAAGATATATATTTTTTTAACTTTATTTGAATGAAAGGATACTATGTTGCTGCTTAGTAGCAGAATTAAATTGCATGAGTTATGCGGCAGGCAATTTTCACACGATTTATCCTAATTCAATAATAAAGAAATTGATATAAAAATAAATGTAATAAATAAACGGTATTATATGTTTTTGATACAGCTATAGATTAATTACGGGCATGGAAAATAAAAATCGTATAGATCCGGATGTATTCAAATAATTGCTGCATCAGGGTAAAAGACAGTATGGAGATAACTTTTCCTACCAAATAAAAATGATGACTAAAAGCGATAGTTATGCAAATATATCGTTTACTACTAAAATAATGCTGAGGGAAAATGCAAGAAATATGCATGGAAAAATAATAACCCATGAAATAAACTAATTTTAATTTATTTACAATTACTCTTTTTGTAGTAAACAAAAAATGTTTCATAAAAGTTTCAGACAAATGATGCAATACTATAATTATCTTTATTGTTGACCACATTTTTATTTATCATCTATGCACATGAACGCAACCGTACGTCTTTCCATACTAATTTGAATTGTAGAGAACGTTCTACAATTGAAAATTTGTAAATTTACTTGTAATTCAATATTTCTGCCGAATTTGCGCTTTGTTTTCGAGATACACATTTTAACTTTTTCAATTCGCAGCTAGCGGGGCAGAATTTGTCAATTGATGGCCCTTTCCCAATAGAAACCTTTGCTTCAGTTCTAGAACACATTAATCGTTAAAAACATAAGGACTTAAGAAAGAACCATGTACACTCAAGTGCAAAACGTTATGGGATGCTTCTCTATCGTGTTCGGACTCCTTTAGTTCGGCGAAGTGAAGCAACTCGACGTGGCATGGAATCAACTAGTCGGCGGAAGTCTCCAGGAGAAATGTTCAGTCATGCTGTCTCTATACCAGGCCATAATTGCATGGTTGGGGTAAGTGCTGGAATTTGTACACGAATGACTCTTTCGATCATATCCCAGATATGCTCCAAGGGTTTCATGTCTGGCGATCTAGGTGGCTAAATCATCTGCTGGAATTGTCCAGAATGCTCTTCAAACCAATCGCGAGCAACATGGGCCCTGTGACACTGAGCATTATCATCCTGAAACATCCCATCGCTATTGGAGTACGTGAAGTCCATAAACGGCTGCAAATGGTCACATAGTAGCTGAACAAAACGATTTCCCCGTCAATGACCTATTCAATTTGACCAGAGGGCCCAATCCATGCCAAATAAACACTTCCCACACCATTTTGGAAGCACCACCAATTTGCACAGTGCCTTGTTGACAAGTTGGATTCATAGCCTCCGACAGCAACCATCAGTTCATACCAACTGGAAACGTGATTCATTGGACCAAGCTACCTTCTTCCAGTCATATTGGGTCCATTGCATGTGTTCGCGAATCTAAGTGATACGCTGAACCCGATGATGTGCTGTACTATATAGGTACAGCACAGGTATAGGTACTCGAGTCGGTCTTCTGCTGTCATATCCCATCAATGCCAAATTTCGCTGCACAGACCTCACAGATATGCGTCTATTGAGTCCCTCATTCAATGTGGTAGTCAGAATTTGCACAGTGCCTTGTTGACAAGTTGGATTCATAGCCTCCGACAGCAACCATCAGTTCATACCAACTGGAAACGTGATTCATTGGACCAAGCTACCTTCTTCCAGTCATATTGGGTCCATTGCATATGTTCGCGAATCTAAGTGATACGCTGAACCCGATGATGTGCTGTACTATATAGGTACAGCACAGGTATAGGTACTCGAGTCGGTCTTCTGCTGTCATATCCCATCAATGCCAAATTTCGCTGCACAGACCTCACAGATATGCGTCTATTGAGTCCCTCATTCAATGTGGTAGTCAGAATTTGCACAGTGCCTTGTTGACAAGTTGGATTCATAGCCTCCGACAGCAACCATCAGTTCATACCAACTGGAAACGTGATTCATTGGACCAAGCTACCTTCTTCCAGTCATATTGGGTCCATTGCATGTGTTCGCGAATCTAAGTGATACGCTGAACCCGATGATGTGCTGTACTATATAGGTACAGCACAGGTATAGGTACTCGAGTCGGTCTTCTGCTGTCATATCCCATCAATGCCAAATTTCGCTGCACAGACCTCACAGATATGCGTCTATTGAGTCCCTCATTCAATGTGGTAGTCAGTTAACGCAGTTTCGTTCGTCTGTTACACGGACGCTTCTGCTCAGACGTTGCTGATCTCAATTCAGCAGACATGGCCACCCACTGCGCTGTCCCTTGTGGGAAGTAATGTCTTCCATGAGGTACTCTAGATACACCCCTGACACTGTCGAACGAGAAATTTTCAAAGCCTCATCAACTTCCGAAATGCTATGCCCCATGCTTCTAAAATTTTTGTGAAAACAACACTTTCTCTATGCTATATTCTATTCTATAGTATGAGAAAGTAAAAAAGCTGCAACTTGATTTTTATTAATATTTGTTCAAGGACCTCCTGAACATGCTTTAACTATTTTTAGAGTGATGTCCGTCTGTCTGTCATCTGTCATGTGTCTATGGTCGATTTCTTGTATACCCGATAACTGCCACAAATATTAATTTCCAGGATAATTTTTATCCGGCATTGTTAATAAGAAATCTAGAAATAAATTTTGAAATTCAAGTGAAAACTTCGAAATTTCACATTTTCTTAACATGACAGCATGGGAAAAAATTTGACATAATTATGCATAAAAGGGTTTATTAAGATCACGAAACTTAACAGTCTCAATCCTTACATTGATAAATAGCCGAGATATAATTTTTGCCCCCTCGGTGGGTGGGAGGCGATTACCCCGAGACATACATTGTCAAACTTGGTATCAATTTTGCAATATTTTTAAGCTCATTAAAATGAAGGGTGACATACTAAAACTGTGAATATTTGAATCAAAAATACAGATATTTTTAAATGCTTTAAGTCCTTTCTTTTTTCAGGGAGGGGGAAATAATATTTTTACATATTACATCTTCAAAAGAATTGTTTTCAAGTGATAAAATTGTTTCCTTGTATGCAAAGTAAAAAGTGTACTAATAACCATATAATATAACAGATTGAAAGTTTCAGTACTTCTAATAAACTACAGATAGTTATGGAACTGAAAACTCTTTTTACCAAGTCACTTTTCCTTTTTGGGGGGGAGGAAGTGTAACTTTTCAAGTCTGAAAAATCTTTCAAAATGACGAAAATTAATTTCTTGCATTCAAAGTAAGTTGCATATTTCTTACTTCGTTGTGAATTGAATTTAATGTAGGATTTTTATCGATTTTTTTGTACTATTTAATAGATTTTTATGACTAAAGATCACATGTTCGTCTCAACTTAAGACTACTCTCATAATAGGCAGCAATGTAACAGCTATAAATAGTAATTTTTGCAGCAAAATTGAAGTAACGCATTTTTACTTTCCTTATATACATAATGTATAAAGAAAGTATTGTGACGGGGTCGAAAATTCGAATTCGAGTTTTCGACGGGAGAGCACGTTTCAAGAATACCTGATCACGAATCGAACATTTTTGAGGTGATGTCTGTGTTTGTGTGATAGTGTGAGTGTGTGTAAAGGTATGTGTGTGCGAAAGTATGTCTGTGTGTGTGTGTGTGTGTGTCAGTGAGTCTGTAGAGACGATATCTCACGAACGAATGGAGCGATTCGAATGAAATTTGGTACAAAAATCACAATCCGGGAATACTGGAAGCCTATTGTTTAAGACCACAATCGAATGTTCGGAAACCCCTAAATTTTCGAGTGAAATTTTGAAAAAAATCATCAAAAAATCAAAACCTTTAATAAGGTTACGCAAATAGACATTTCTTATGTAATTTTTCCTTCGAAAACGATTGACATAAACTTTAGAACGCTAGCATGAACCGTTCTCGAGATATTGCACATTTTTCAAATAAATTTATGAAAAAATCCCATAAATTGAAAAAAAAATATTAACTGTTAAGAAACATGTTCACTTTTCATATGTAATATCATGCGGTAAATTTGGTGACATCATTCTCGTGGATCTAACTCGTTCCATTCACGAGAAAAGATACTTTAAGTAATACTTTTGTATTTGAACGCCAATAGTCATTTATATGCTGTAAGAATAACTTATTTCTCCGTCCATAACGCTTGGCGAGATTTTGGCGACGAATTTAGCAGAATGTCGCCAACTTGGCGACATTTTAAATGTTGCCAAATTAATGAAAATCTCGCCAAATGGATAAAAATGACGCTAAATCAATGAAAATGACGACTCATTGAAGAAAATTCAATATCTTGAAAAGAATATAAGTATCTACTATAAGAATAACATATTTTTTAACTGTAAAAGGAGTAAATTCATTGCATTATATAAGGAAAGTCATGTGTGATGCTCATATCAGATTTTTTTTAAATTCAAGTTCAACGGCCAAATTGAATGACTTTGAAATGAAAAGCATTATTTACAGGGCCATGTAACATATCATCAGGAACGTCGTACATTATTCTACATAATAAGCCTTATTTCAACACAATCAGTTCATTAAGTCAGAAGATATGAGCTTAATGTACCAAATTTTCAAACATCAAATTTTTATAAATAAAAAACTAATGCAAATTGAGGGCTAAGGTTTTGCATAGTATCTTATATATGAGTGGACAACAAAATAGCCAAATTTAAAAAAAATCCGGAGGAGTCGAATAGAAAATGCCCCTTTTCTGTGTTGATTTGACGTGGAATGACCCTTTTTACAAAATTTGCAAAAACGAACAAGATCAATCATGCATAAAGCATTGATTATGAAACACTTTCCAACTTCAATGCAATTCCATTTAAAGATCTCTAAAATGCGATACATTCCTCGGCAATATTTAAAAAATTATCACAATACTACATTAATTTCACCATCTCTAAAATGCGATACATTCCTCGGTAATATTCTTAAAATTATCACAATACTACATTAATTTATTATATTTGAAAACTTTAAGCTTCATCGGAAAAAATGAACTTCATTCAAATGACGTCATTGAAATATAAAATACCTGGTTTAAACATCTCTAAAATGCGATACATTCCTGCTTAATATTTTTAAAATTATCATAATACTACAATAGTTTATTATATTTGAAAATTTCATCGAAAACAACTGAAATTTATTCAAGTGAAGTACGTCATCGAAATATAATACGGCTGGCTCTCTCTATAAAAGCAGCATTTCATTCATAAAATTTTTCCATTCATTTCATTCATCACAATACTGTAATAATTTATTTTATTTAAAAACTTAAACCCATGGAGTTACAAGTAATTTAACTCTATGCTTAAAACTTCATCGAAAAGAAATCGTTTGCTTCTCTGCGTAAAATCAATGAATGTTTCATTCATATCAGCTATATTGCAGACTCCATGAGTTAAATTATTTTGCGTTAAAGAAATGCGGCAATTCTTGTACAACTCATTCTACATCTTTTGGTATTTACATTTTCCATAAGTGAAAAGTAGGCTTCGTTGTAGAAATAATCAAAGTTGGATGAACATTTAAACTCAACTATATTGTAATTGCGTTGTTTCAATATGTAGGTACATAGAATTTAAGCAAAAATAAAGCGGTTTTAGGACGAATACATCACTAAATATGAATTAAAAAGAACTTTAAAAATCACGAATTTGAGACAAGATGCCATATTTCATTTAGAAGTGGGTCACGTGATCTCTTCATATAATAGTCACGTCATTTCTCCATATAAAGGGTGTAATTATTATTTTAATTTTTATTTGAAAAACTACTGAATATATTTTGCTGAATTTTTTATATATATATATATATATATATATATATATATATATATATATATATATATTTTATGGGATAATTTGAATATTTCCTAAAATTTTCGAAGCAATATGTGAATTTTAAATCCGCTTAAAAAATGTTTGAAAAATTAGGTACCATCTGGTTCAATGTATTTCATTTTTTCAACCCGGGTTCAATCCAAAACTAATTGGGTGATATTATTCTTTTATATTTCCATAGGTCCCACAGAACGTCTGAACAACATACTAAAATTTCATAATGATTAACCCATTCTTACGGCAGTTATCGTGTTAACGGACAGACAGACAGACAGAATGAACAAAGTCATAAACACTTTTCAACTTTGTTGTAAAGTGTTAAACAGAAAATCACAAGCTATTTGAAATTGGATTATGATATGAGAAAGTCGAATGGAGCCACACTCCAGCTAATTTAAGTTTCTTTCATTGACGGGTTAAAATACCAGTAAGTTTATGTTTCAGATGAAGCCGGCCTCCACTGGCAAGATGATGACCTGTTCCTATTGGCTTTCTTGAGGGTCAGGAAATTCGACCTCCATCGCGCTTTCGAAGTTGTGAAAACTTTCTACAGAATAGTAGGAAAATATGACGAACTTTACTTCAACTTCAACTTTGAAGACGTCAGAAGAACGATAGACTCTAATACTATTGGAATGTTACCATATAGAGACAGCGAGGGATGTGTTATTATTTTAATACGGCTAGGTAAGTGCTGAGATAATTAATACTATTTTGACGTAAATGATTACTGTGGTTGGGATGTCGAACTGAAATAGGAGAGTTACGGAAAAAGTGAACATTTTGAATGTTTATATCTCCGATATAATATTTATACTCGCTTTTGTCGGAAATGGGGTACCATTTATGAAATTTCCGTATTAAAAAAGATGCATGTGTGTGTGTGTGCGGTTTGTAATGGGAAATCTAAGCGTCATACGGCAATGAAATCCGGTACACATGGACCGCCCCAGATATGTGCAATTTGGCGTTATTTATATATTTTTTTAACTCGAATTAGTTATTTAGTTATTTTATGTTTTAATATTTTCCCTTCCTAAGCAACCGAAAATATTATCAGCTAGTTTCCATCTTGACACCATCGAAAAATTGAAGAGCGTTCTTGCCAACGGTGTTAGAACCGAATCCGTACACTGTAAAATATTTGCAAGCATGTTGAAGAAAGTTTTAGGGGAATCAGCTGTCCAATAATATATATTATATATATATATATATATATATATATATACATATATATTATATATTATAGTATATATATATATATATATATATATATATAAACTCAAAAGACAATATCCCTGACAACCTTGCGATCGAGATGAAAACAAGAACGAAAGGAAATACTATTTATATACGTATATATATATATATATATTATGTAGGCATTTTTTTTAAGATTTCACCATAGAAGCAAAACCACAGCCATAATGCCGATAATAGAAAAGAACAGCACCGGCCCAAATTCGAAGATTAATCAAAATTATATTCATCTTCAGGTCTGAGTATTTAATTCTAATTAACCCAAACAAATGCCTGTTTCAGATTGAGCAATAGTACATCACTATAAATGCTCAAACTCAGACTACAGGCACCAAAATATGAAAAATTGAAGATGTGAAATATTAGGAAAATCTGTATTGCCATGAGGCAGGAACCCTTCTTTTTTCACCACGTGTATGTGCGATCAACCTCAACAGTATGAAAAATATCTAGAATCACCGGAATGAGCATGGCGAAATACAACCTTGGAGGCAGAACGAACGTTCACAGCGACCCTCCCAGACCCAGACCCTTCCAGTGAGTCAGAGCAGGAGACAGGGCAATTACCCATATAAGTAAAACATAATATGAACATGAAGCATAGATGAAAATTCCTACTAAACAAGTGATTCATAGAAAACATGGATAAACGAGAATGCCACTATACACCAATTATAAGGGCGCTCAAATCGTAATATCAAACTGGCTAAAGTTACAATTTTTTAGTGAAAATAAAATTCAAACTATTAATATTAATTAATGTATCTTATTTTCTGATTTTTTTATTTTTCTAATTTTTTTAGTTTATTTTATTATTTTTCATTTTTATTTATTTATATAATTAATATTTTGTTTTTGTTAGCCACTATAATTGGGAAAGTTGTCTTGGATGTTATCGAGTGGAAGTTGATACACTGAGTTGATAATTTTAATAACGAATTTGGAAGGATATGCATTATTAGTCGCTGTACCCAATAATTCTATAAAATGTGCTAATTTATAATTTTCATCACAAAATGTATTGATTCTGAGAACCTGGTTTATTATAATATTTCTAAAAACTGATATATGCAAACAAGAGTCAAAATGTCGAATTTTTGATGTATTAAATTTAAAATCTTGTCTTTTATCATATAAGTTTATAGCCAGATTACAATTTTGTAAATCTAATTTAAATCTAAAAAGTTTGCAACATTAGAGTCATTATTACTTGCATTTAATTGTAAATTATTAGGATAAAAGTTAAATGCTATAGGGATGTTATTAAGGGATACACATAATATGTCATCTAAATATCTAAACATATGCATATTATGCAAACTTGGATTAATGTTCTTTTCATAGAAGAATATATACAGATTAGCTAACAATGATGAAGCACACACCCCTTGTGAGACACCAAACTGTTGTTTAAAAAAAGTACCACCATGTTGAATATAATTCTCATAGAGAGTGAAATTAAGTAATTTTTTTAAATTTTAATATTTTATGTTGATATTATATTTTTCAAAAATTCCTAAAATAATTCTATACTGATCGTCTATATCAATATTATTAAACAAATCTTTAAAATCAAAAGTATAAATATTATGAATATTTTAGTAAGATTTTTTAATTTTTTAACTAATTCAAAACTGTTTTCCAAAATGTGACAATTATTTGAGATCTCATCTGATAAGGATACTTCATTTAAAATGTTTAATAATAATTTACCAGCATTAGTAATGTAAGAATTATGCCAAGTAGTAATATTTCGAAAAGCAACAGGGGATTTATGAAACTGGGGTACTAAAACAATATATGGAATGTTATTACAACTATTTTTTAGATGGATTTGCTTATATTTGGCTGATATTCTATTGGATAAGATTTTATAGTATTATGTAAATTATAGATTTGGTTATTAAGTGTGACTGGAGGGTACTTATATAGTAATATTTACAAATAATTGAGTAGTTACTACTAGCTTTATCGACATAAGTAATAACAAAATCATTTTGAATTTCCTTAATATCATTTTTAATTGAATTAAGTTTACATGATTTATTAATTTTCTGATTACATATATAGTGATTTAAGTATTCTCTTTTAAGACACTCCAGGGTTTAAAGACTTCTACAGGGATTTGATAAATAGCTGATTTTATAGATAAATTTATTTAAGTCAAGAATTAAATCTTTACAAATTAATTTATGTTTAAATTTTGTAGGTATACGGTACTTAATACCTAGTAACATCAGTGATCTAAATGTATCATAATTAATAATATTTAGATTTCCTGTTATAACATACCCATGGTACAGTGTCTCCCTTCTAGACACTAACTCCCTTCTAGACAACTAACTCCCTTCTAGACACTGTACCCATGGTGTTTATCTACGTAGTCTTTGTATTTATCTAAATGACAGTGGCAGTATGACTCTTTATCCAATTCATAATTTTGATTAATATCTATTGATTTGGCTATTTAATTATAATTATAACTAGCGGTTTATCATATTTATATGCAATTTTAAGATTTACATGTTTGACTGGAAAGTAATTGGAAACCGATTTTAAAAAATTATTTATCTTCAGATTATTTGAGACATAATTAGTGAAATTCAAAGTACAATATTCGTTTATTTTAGTATATTGTTTTGATTCGTCATTTAAATTTAAGCCCGTGGCGTATAAATAAACATTAAGAATTTTAATTCTGGTAATGAGCAAATCGTAGAATAAATGTTTAAAATGAACGTTATCAGATGCAGTAGTTATAAAAAGGTTATAAACCATATTTAATTGATGTTTTTTAATTGCGAAAATCCAGTTCTTACATTTATTCCAATAAAAAGTAATTTTGAAATTTGCATGCTGCTGCAGGATGGCATTTTTTAGTTCAGATAATGAGAAAATTTTTTTATCATATTTACTTGCTCTTTTAGTTCTTTTTGATTTATTTTTAGGAATTTTAAAGAAATTATGAATATTATGGTCTTCATTAGGATAATTAAAGGATTTTCTAACAATGTCATGATGACTAATTGATTGAGTCCATATGGAAAAATAGTTTTGTGTGCACATATGAATTCATTTTCAAGGAACAATCTGTCATAATAATTTTTTTGAATATATAGAATACTAATTTCAATGTTGTCGAACCCATGTATAGGAATATATATATATATATATATATATATATATATATATATATATATATATATATATATATATATATATATATATATATATATATATAATATATATATATATATATATATAAATAAAAATGAAAATCTGTCTGTCTGTCTGTCTGTCTGTTTGTCCCATCATCACGGGAGAACGGCTGAACCGAATGTGATGAAATTTTGTGGGTAGCCTGGAAATAGTCCCACTTAAAATTTAGTCCATATATGGAGTTTCTACAATCAGTAGTTCTCGAGATATTAGTAAAAAACGATATTTTCGTTTGTCTCATCATCACGGGAGAACGGCTGAATCGAATTTGATGAAATTTTGTGGATAGCCTTTAAATAGCCCCCCATAAATTTAGCCCAAGTTTCGAGTATCTAAGACCAGGGGTTGTCGAGATTTTAATGAAAAACGAAACTTTTTCTTAGGAGTTCTCCTCTCTAACTCCGTGGTTTATCCAAACGAAAAGCTTGAAAATCGTTTGAAAGTGAATTAAAACTGTATCTCAGAGTTTGGGGGGAGATTTTTTGCACTAATTAGTCACTTTCTGAAAAGATCAATTGTTTGAAACATGATTTAAATGGGAAATCTATCTCCTTGGTTTATATTATACAAGCTTTTACGGAAAAATGAAAAGTATAAAGAAATAAAAATGGCTATTAAATTTTGCATTTTATGAGGAAGATTCTATCTTATATCATATTGCTCGGCAACGGAATGAAATTAAATGTGTTGTTAATATTTATTATTATTTTTTCTATTTGAATAACAAATAAATGGATGTAAAAATATATTTTTAAATGAACGGTTTGATTGTTATTTTAATTATATAAATTGCCGACCGCGTACATGACTTTCATTTATTTTAGCAAAGTGGTTTCCAGCTCATATATTGTGTTTAGCTAATAAACTCATATATTGTGTTTACCCAATAAATTCATTTAGCCGATTGTTGAAGCAGAAAAAGATTAGAACGGGTGTATCTTATAATACAATTTTAGTGTTTTCATTTAGTATATACAAGCGGAATCAGGATATTTTATTCTTTAGATCTGCAAATTCAGAGCTACGAATTTAGCGGAATATCTCTAAATAACTTGGTAACTTCTCTTAATTTTTACCAAATTAGCGGAAATGTTTCCAAATTTATAAAATTGGCGCAAATCAGATCTGCAAATTCAGAGCTACGAATTTAGCGGAATATCTCTAAATAACTTGGTAACTTCTCTTAATTTTTACCAAATTAGCGGAAATGTTTCCAAATTTATAAAATTGGCGCAAATCAATGTTTTACTTTTTAGAATAGAGTACTGAAATGATGTTTCGGTAGCATTTGTCGATCAATCCCTCCATCCTACTTAGAAACACATTCAGCGAATTTTTTTAATATCACGAAATTGATAAAAGTATTTGTGAGTCTATAAAAATATCATGGAATTGATAAAATCGCGCTTAATAAATGAAAATAATTGTATTTTGTTAGGGGATAGTATTGTGATGATGTTTCGTCAATTTGTCGCAAAATGTATCTATCTGTTCTACAGTCCCACTTGGCGATAAATTTGGCGATTTTTTAAGTTATCGCTAAATTGACTAAAGTGTCGCCAAACCTTCCATGGAGATCGCATTATGCAGACGATATGATTTTCATCAATTTATTTGAAGCAAATGATATCATGTCGCTTAGCAACGGATTCAATGTATTATGCCGCATACGATTTTATATTAAATCTTTTCCGATTTGAATAAAATAAAGATATGGATATAAAATAAATTTCATTGGCATTGCATTTTTGACTGGATAATATCAATTACGGTCCCCAGGTTTAAACATTATTATTATTGATATTTTCGGGGACTGTTGATTCAGGGATTATTGATATTTTCAAGTTATTATGCCATTGTTTTATTACGCCGAAAATTGTTGAAACTCATATATAGTACTTTGTACGAGTACTCTTCTACAAATGCATTATATCTTCTAATCTATGAAAATGTAAGTAGTACAGGTATATTGGCATATATTTTGTTATATATTGGCATATATTGGAATCAATTACGCCTTCTGGTATAAAGATTACGGGGATTATTGATATTTCCAATTTATTACGTCATCTCTTTTATTTTGGCAAATATTTTTGAGACTCATATTGTAATACGGCGAATCTTCTACTACACTGGCATATTTTCTAATCTGCGACAATATAAGTAGTACGGGGTTGCATATATTGATTCAATTCCTTTTTTTTTTAAATTTGCTTACAAAAGGGGCCAGGATGTTTTATTCTTCAGATCTGCCCGTGATGATAATTTTGCATAGTGACAACAGATATTCTTAAACTTCTTTTTATGAGCAATAAATTTAATATTTTAACAGAATTTGCACATGATTGCGAATTATAAGTTTTTTTATATTATATACTCCGTACGAAGAACGGGTATGCTGCTAGTATATATATCTATATAAATAAAAATGAAAATCTGTCTGTCTGTCTGTCTGTCTGTCTGTCTGTCTGTCTGTCTGTCTGTCTGTCTGTTTGTCACACCATCACGGGAGAACGGCTGAACCGAATTTGATGAAATTTTGTGGGTAGCCCAGAAATAGCCCCACTTAAAATTATATCTGTGTTTTGAGTTTCTACGACCAGTGGTTCTCGAGATATTAGTAAAAAACGAAATTTTCGTTTGTCCCATCATCACGGAAAAACGGCTGAACCGAATTTAATGAAATTTGGTGAATAGCCTTGAAATATCCCCCCATAAATTTTGTCCAAGTTTCGAGTTTCTAAGACCTGGGGTTGTCGAGATATTAATGAAAAACGGAACTTTTTCCTAGGAGTTCTACTCCCTAACTCCGTGGTTTATCCAAACGAAAAGCTTGAAAATCGTTTGAAAGTGAATTAAAATTTAATCTCTGAGTTTGATGGGAGATTTTTTGCGTTAATTAGTCACTTTCTGAAAACATGAATTGTTTGAAACATGATTTAAAGGGGAAATCTATCTCCATGGTTCATGGTTTATTTAAAACAAGCTTTTATGGAACAATGAGAAATATAGAGAAATCAAAATCGTTATTTAATTTCGCAGTTTATGTTATAAGACATGACATATTTAACATGTTATAAGATTCTATCTTATATCATGTTACTCAGAAACGCAATTAAATTAAATCTGTCTGTTAATTTTAATAATTATTTTTTCGATTTGAATAATAAATAAATGGATATAAAAATATATTTTAGAAAAGAACGATTTGATTTTTCTTATAGCATTTTTGACTGGATAATATCAATTACGGTCTTCAGGTTTAAAAATTATTATTATTTATATTTTCGGGAATTATTGATTCAAGGATTATTGATATTTTCAAGTTATTATGCAATTATTATGACAAAAATTGTTTAAACTCATATATTGTATGTTGTACGAATCTTCTACAAATACACGTGTATATCTTTTAATCTACGAGAATATAAGTAGTACAGGTATATTGACATATGTTTTGATATATATTGGCATATATTGGAATCAATTACGACCTTCTGGTATAAAGAGTACGGATATTATTGATGTTTTCAATTTATTACGTCATCTCTTTTATTTTGGCAAATATTTTTGAGACGCATATTGTAATACGGGTAATCTTCTACTAACACATTGGCATATTTTCTGATCTGCGACAATATAATTAGTACGGGGTTGCATATATTCATTCAATTCCTATTTTTTCTTCTGTAAATTTGCTTACAAAAGGGGGCAGGATGTTTTATTCTTCAGATCTGATCGTGAAGATAATTTTGCATAGTGAGAACATATATTCTTAAACTTCTCTTTAGGAGCAATAAATTTAATGTTTTAACAGAATTTGCACATGATTGCGAACTTTAAGTTTCTTTAAATTATACACTGCGTACGAATAACATGTGTGCTGTTAGTGGTTAATAAATTTTAACATTTTAGGAGGATATATCATGTTGCTCGGCATCGCAATTAAATTAAATGTGTTTGTTAATGTTTTTATTATTTTTTTTCGATTTAAATAATAAATAAATGGATAAATGGATATCAAAGTATATCTTATGAATGAACGGTTTGATTTTTCTTTTAATTGTATTAATTGCTGACTGCGTACATCAATTTCATTTATTTTGGCAAAGAGTTTTCAAGCTTATATCGTATTTAGCTACTAAACTCATATATTGTGTTTAGCCAATAAATTCATATAGCCGATTGTTGAAACAGAAAAAGAGTAGAGCGGGTATATCTTCTAATACAATTGTAGTGTTTTCATTTAGTATATTGAAACGGGATAAGAATGTTTCATTCAGATCTGCAAATTCAAAGCTACGAATTTGGAGGGATATCGCTAATTTGACAACTTTTCTTAAACTTTGCCAAATTGACGGAAATGTCGCCAAATTGATATAAACGACACACAAACAGCTGCCATAAACCTTCGGGTTGGTCGTGTGGCTTGGGTCTTCTACATATCAATGAAATTATTTTTTGTTTTGTTAGAAGAGAGTACTGAAATGATGTTTGGTTAGCATTTCTCTGTCAGACCAACCATCCTACTTAGTAATACATTTAGCGAATTTTTAAAATGTCACCAAATTGATAAAAATGTTTTCAAATCTATAAAAATATCTTGAAATTGATAAAATTGCGCTACATAAATTATATTAATTGTTTTTTGTTACGGGATAGTATTGTGATGATATTTCGTCAATTTGTCGCAAAGTGGAACTGTCAGTTCTACAGTCCCACTTGGCGATAAATTTGGCGATTTTTTAAAATGTCGCTAATTTGACGAAACTGTCGCCAAATGTTCCATAGAAATATAACTATTTAGACGATATTTTCTCTACCAATTTATTTGAAGCAAATGATATCATGTCGCTTAGCAACGGATTTAAATCCAATGTGTTTATGCGGCAGACGATTTTTATTAAATCCTTTCCGATTTGAATAATGAAGATATGTATATAAAATAAATTTCATTGCCATTTCATTTTGGACTGGATAATATCAATTATACTCTTCAGGTTTAAACATTATTATTATTGATATTTTCCGGAATTATTGATTCAGGGATTATTGATATTTTTAAGTTATTACGCCATTGTTTTATTGCGGCAAAAATTGCTGACACACGCATATTGTACGTTGTACGAGTAATCTTCTAGGAATGCACGGGTATATCTTCTAACCTACGAGAATATAAGTAGTACAGGTATATTGGCATATATTTTGACATATATTGGCATATATATTGGAATCAAGTACAGTCTTCTGGTATGAAGATTAAGGGGATTAATTAAATATTCAATTTATTACGTCGTCTGTTGTATTTTACCAAAAAACATTTGTGACTCATATTGCAATACGGGTAATCTTCTACTAATAATCGGACATTATAAGTAGTACGTGTATATCTTCCCATATAATTTTAGCACTTTAATTTTGACATATATTGGAATAAATGACTGTCTTCAGATTTAAAGATTACGGGTTTATTGGTATTTTTAATTTATACATGTAATCTACTAATACAGGTTATATTTTCTAATATTCGCGTATATAATTAGTACGGGTCCCATACAATTTTAACGCTTTTATTTTGCATATATTGATTCAATTCCATATTTTTTTTATATTTGCTTACATAAGGGGTCCAAGATGTTTTATTCTTCAGATATGTCCATGAAGATAATTTTATATAGCGAGAACAGAGATTCTTAAACTTCTTTTTAGGAGCATTATATTAAATATTTTAACAGAATATTTTGATTAAACATGTCATTTAGTATACTATAAGAATTTGGGCATGATTCTGAATTTCAAGTTTCTTTATATTATATACTCCGTACGAAGAACGGGTATGCTGCTAGTCTATATAAATAAGAATGAAAATCTGTCTGTCTGTCTGTCTGTCTGTCTGTCTGTCTGTCTGTTTGTCACACCATCACGGGAGAACGGCTGAACCGAATTTGATGAAATTTTGTGGGTAGCCCAGAAATAGCCCCACTTAAAATTATATCTGTGTTTTGAGTTTCTACGACCAGTGGTTCTCGAGATATTAGTAAAAAACGAAATTTTCGTTTGTCTCATCATCACGGAAAAACGGCTGAACCGAATTTAATGAAATTTGGTGAATAGCCTTGAAATATCCCCCCATAAATTTTGTCCAAGTTTCGAGTTTCTAAGACCTGGGGTTGTCGAGATATTAATGAAAAACGGAACTTTTTCCTAGGAGTTCTACTCCCTAACTCCGTGGTTTATCCAAACGAAAAGCTTGAAAATCGTTTGAAAGTGAATTAAAATTTAATCTCTGAGTTTGATGGGAGATTTTTTGCGTTAATTAGTCACTTTCTGAAAACATGAATTGTTTGAAACATGATTTAAAGGGGAAATCTATCTCCATGGTTCATGGTTTATTTAAAACAAGCTTTTACGGAACAATGAGAAGTATAGAGAAATCAAAATCGTTATTTAATTTCGCAGTTTATGTTATAAGACATGACATATTTAACATGTTATAAGATTCTATCTTATATCATGTTACTCAGAAACGCAATTAAATTAAATCTGTCTGTTAATTTTAATAATTATTTTTTCGATTTGAATAATAAATAAATGGATATAAAAATATATTTTAGAAAAGAACGATTTGATTTTTCTTATAGCATTTTTGACTGGATAATATCAATTACGGTCTTCAGGTTTAAAAATTATTATTATTTATATTTTCGGGGATTATTGATTCAAGGATTATTGATATTTTCAAGTTATTATGCAATTATTTTATTATGACAAAAATTGTTTAAACTCATATATTGTATGTTGTACGAATCTTCTACAAATACACGTGTATATCTTTTAATCTACGAGAATATAAGTAGTACAGGTATATTGACATATGTTTTGATATATATTGGCATATATTGGAATCAATTACGACCTTCTGGTATAAAGAGTACGGATATTATTGATGTTTTCAATTTATTACGTCATCTCTTTTATTTTGGCAAATATTTTTGAGACGCATATTGTAATACGGGTAATATTCTACTAACACATTGGCATATTTTCTGATCTGCGACAATATAATTAGTACGGGGTTGCATATATTCATTCAATTCCTATTTTTTCTTCTGTAAATTTGCTTACAAAAGGGGGCAGTATGTCTTATTCTTCAGATCTGATCGTGAAGATAATTTTGCATAGTGAGAACATATATTCTTAAACTTCTCTTTAGGAGCAATAAATTTAATATTTTAACAGAATTTGCACATGATTGCGAACTATAAGTTTCTTTAAATTATACACTCCGTACGAATAACGGGTGTGCTGTTAGTGGTTAATAAATTTTAACATTTTAGGAGGATATATCATGTTGCTCGGCATCGCAATTAAATTAAATGTGTTTGTTAATGTTTTTATTTTTTTTTTCGATTTAAATAATAAATAAATGGATAAATGGATATAAAAGTATATCTTATGAATGGACGGTTTGATTTTTCTTTTAATTATATTAATTGCTGACTGCGTACATCAATTTCATTTATTTTGGCAAAGAGTTTTCAAGCTTATATCGTATTTAGCTACTAAACTCATATATTGTGTTTAGCCAATAAATTCATATAGCCGATTGTTGAAACAGAAAGCGGGTAGTAGAGCACAGTAGAGCGGGTATATCTTCTAATACAATTGTAGTGTTTTCATTTAGTATATTGAAACGAGATAAGAATGTTTCATTCAGATCTGCAAATTCAAAGCTACGAATTTGGAGGGATATCTCGCTAATTTGACAACTTTTCTTAAACTTTGCCAAATTGACGGAAATGTCGCCAAATTGATATAAACTACACACAAACAGCTGCCATAAACCTTCGGGTTGGTCGTGTGGCTTGGGTCTTCTACATATCAATGAAATTTTGTTTTGTTTTGTTAGAAGAGAGTACTGAAATGATGTTTGGTTAGCATTTATCTGTCAGACCAACCATCCTACTTAGTAATACATTTAGCGAATTTTTAAAATGTCACCAAATTGATAAAAATGTTTTCAAATCTATAAAAATATCTTGAAATTGATAAAATTGCGCTACATAAATGATATTAATTGTTTTTTGTTAGGGGATAGTATTGTGATGATATTTCGTCAATTTGTCGCAAAGTGGAACTGTCAGTTCTACAGTCCCACTTGGCGATAAATTTGGCGATTTTTTAAAATGTCGCTAATTTGACGAAACTGTCGCCAAATGTTCTATAGAAATATCACTATTTAGACGATATTTTTTCTACCAATTTATTTGAAGCAAATGATATCATGTCGCTTAGCAACGGATTTAAATCCAATGTGTTTATGCGGCAGACGATTTTTATTAAATCCCTTCCGATTTGAATAATGAAGATATGTATATAAAATAAATTTCATTGCCATTTCATTTTGGACTGGATAATATCAATTATACTCTTCAGGTTTAAACATTATTATTATTGATATTTTCCGGAATTATTGATTCAAGGATTATTGATATTTTTAAGTTATTACGCCATTGTTTTATTGCGGCAAAAATTGCTGACACACGCATATTGTACGTTGTACGAGTAATCTTCTAGGAATGCACGGGTATATCTTCTAACCTACGAGAATATAAGTAGTACAGGTATATTGGCATATATTTTGACATATATTGGCATATATATTGGAATCAAGTACAGTCTTCTGGTATGAAGATTAAGGGGATTAATTATATATTCAATTTATTACGTCGTCTGTTGTATTTTACCAAAAAACATTTGAGACTCATATTGCAAAACGGGTAATCTTCTACTAATAATCGGACATTATAAGTAGTACGTGTATATCTCCCCATATAATTTTAGCACTTTAATTTTGACATATATTGGAATAAATGACTGTCTTCAGATTTAAAGATTACGGGTTTATTGGTATTTTCAATTTATACATGTAATCTGCTAATACAGGTTATATTTTCTAATATTCGCGTATATAATTAGTACGGGTCCCATACAATTTTAACGCTTTTATTTTGCATATATTGATTCAATTCCATATTTTTTTTTTATATTTGCTTACATAAGGGGTCCAAGATGTTTTATTCTTCAGATATGTCCATGAAGATAATTTTATATAGCGAGAACAGAGATTCTTAAACTTCTTTTTAGGAGCATTATATTAAATATTTTAACAGAATATTTTGATTAAACATGTCATTTAGTATACTATAAGAATTTGGGCATGATTATGAATTTTAAATTTCTTTATATTATATACTCCGTACGAAGAACGGGTATGCTGCTAGTATATAAATAAGAATGAAAATCTGTCTGTCTGTCTGTCTGTTTGTCCCGTCATCACGGGAGAACGGCTGAACCGAATTTGATGAAATTTTGTGGGTAGCCTAGAAATAGCCCCACTTAAAATTTAGTCTATGGTTGGAATTTCTACGACCAGTGGTTCTCGAGATATTAGTAAAAAACGAAACTTTCGTTTGTCTCATCATCACGCAAGAACGGCTGAACCGAATTTAATGAAATTTTGTGGGTGGCCTTGAAATAGCCCCTCATAAATTTTGCCTAAGTTTCGAGTTTCTAAGACTAGGGGTTGTCGAGATATTAATGAAAAACGGAACTTTTTTTATAGGAGTTCTACTCTCCAACTCCGTGGTTTATCCAAACGGAAAGGATAAAAATCGTTTGTTTAAAACGTCAAAGGGAATTAAAACTTTATTTTTGAGTTTGATGCAGGATTTTTGCATTAAATAGTCACTATCTGAAAGCATGAATTGTATGAAACATGAATTTAAATGGAAAAATCTACCTCCATGTTTTATATTTCACAAGCTTTTACTCAACGATTAGAAGTATAAAGACATTAAAATGGTTATTTAATTTCCCATTTTATGAGGAAGATTCTATCTTATATCATGTTGCTCGACAAAGAAATGGTATTAAATGTGTTTGTTAATGATTATTATTATTTTTTCGATTTGAATAATAAATAAATGGATATTAAAATATATCTTATAAATGAACGGTTTGATTTTTTTTTAATTATATTAATTGCGAACTGCATACATCACTTTCATGTATTTTAGCAAAGAGGTTTTAAGCTTATATATTGTGTTTAGCTAATAAACTTATATTCTGTTTTCCCAATAAATTCATTTATCCAATTGTTTAAACAGAGAAAGAGTAGAATGGGTATATCTTCTAATAATATTTTAGTGCTTTCATTTAGTATATACAAACTGGATCACGATATTTTATTCAGATCTGCGAATTTGGAGCTACGAATTTAGCTGGATATCGCTAACTTGGTAACTTTTCTTAAACTTTACTAAATTAGTGGAAATGTCTCCAAATTGATAAAAGTGACGCAAATCAATGAAATTAAATTTGTTTTGTTAAAAGAAAGTACTGAAATGGTGTTTCGTTAGCATTTGTCTGTCAGTCCAACCGCCCTACTTAGTAACCCATTTAGCGAATTTTTAAAATGTCACCAAATTGATAAAAATATTTATAAATCCATAAAAATATTTTGAAATTGATAAATTGCCCTAAATAAACGAAATTGTGTTTTTTTAGGGGATAATATTTTGATGATGATTCGTCAATTTATCGCCAAGTGGAACTGTCAGTTCTACAGTCCCACTTGGCGATAAATTTGGCGATTTTTTAAAATGTCGCCAAACCTTCATTAGAGATATTCAGACGATATTTTGACCACCAATTTATTTGAAGCAAATCATAACATGTCGCTTAACAACGGATTTAAATTTAACGTGTTTATGAGGAAGAAGATTTTTATTAAATCTTTTCCGATTTTAATGATGAAGATATGTATATAAAATAAATTTCATTGCCATCGTATTTTTGACTGGATAATATCAATTACGATCTTCATGTTTAAACATTATTATTATTGATGTTTTCGGGGATTATTGATTCAGAGATTATTGATATTTTCAATTTCGTATGGCATTGTTTTATTGCGGCAAAAATTGTTGAAACTCATATATTGTACGTTGTGCGAGTAATCTTCTACAAATGCACGGGTATATCTTCTAATGTAAGAGAATATATGTAGTACATGTATATTGGCATATATTGGAATCAAGCCTTCCGGTATGAAGATCACGGGGATTATTGATATTTTTAATTTATTAAGTAATCTGTTATATATTGGCAAAAATTTTTCAAACTAAATATTATAATACGGGTAATATTTTACTGACACTAGGACATATCTTCTAATCTATGACATTATAAGTTGTACGGGTTTATCTTTCCATATAATTTTAGCACTTTCATTTGGGCACATATTGGAATTAATTACTGCCTACTGGTTTAAAGATTACGGATTTATTGATATTTTCATTGTATACATGTAATGTCATGATACAGGTTATATCTTCTAATATTCGCGTATATAAGTAGTACGGGTCCTATACAATAGGCTATTATTTTGCATATATTGATTCAATTCCATACTTTTTATAAATTTGCTTGCAAAAAAGGCCAGGATATTTTATTCTTCAGATTTACCCGTGAAGATAATTTTGTATAGTGAGAACAGAGATCCTGAGGTTTCTTTTTAGGAGCATTGTATTAAATATTTTAACAGAATATTTTGATTAAGCATGTCATTTAGTATACTATAGGAATTTGCACATGATTGTGAATTTTAAGTTTATTTATATTATATACTCCGTACGAAGAACGGGTATGCTGCTAGTATATATATATATATCATACCAGAAAAGTAGACGAGTAAAAGGAAGCAATATACCAAAGAATGGCCGGGGGAGGTTGTGACCCCCACTCCCCGGTTAAGCAAGCTTTTCGTCTACTAGACAACACTCCCGGTAGCCGATATATTGCACAAGAAATGAATACCGAAGTAGCAAAATTTAAAAAGATGTAAAGAGAGGAACCAGAACATTTCGTGTGATTTCTGGTATTTTATAACTTTCACACTTATATTACATATTTATTTATAAATATATATATATATATATATATATATATATATATATATATATATATATATATATATATTTATATATATATATATATATAAATACAAAAAATAACGCTCCGGCAGACGATAATTGGCTGAATATTTCAAAAGTGAAGCTGGAATTTTCACGAAAACCTATAATTGTGGCTTTTCTTATCAGTTTGCGAAATTATCAACAAAATATATAAAAAACATGAGCAAAGGTTTCAGAATGTTTTACAGAGTAGAACGATTCCTTCATATTCATTTTTTTTTTCATCGAAATTGGCTAATATGTGGCTAAAAATGCAATATAAATGTACAAGAAACTCAAAAAGATATTCTCACTCTATAAGTTTCTAAGGAATGAATAATTTCAGGATTTATTCGACATTTGCTACTTTTTAACACTTTCCAACATAGTTGAAAATTGCTTATGACTTTGGTCATTCTGTCTATCTGTCTGTTCAAGCGTTAACTGCCGTAAAAATGACTTCATCAAAATGAAATTTTAGTTTGTTGTTCAGACGGTCTGTGGGACATCTGGGAGTGTAAATGAATAATATCACTCAATTAATTTTAGATTGAACCCGGGTTGAAAAAGTGAAAAACATTGAACCCTATGGGACCTCATTTTTCAAACATTTTTTAAGCGATGCAAATTGCTTTGAAAATTTTAGGAAATATTCAAATTATCTCAAAAAATATATATAAATTATTTTCTAAGCAAAACATGTTCCGTAGTTTTTAAATAAAAACTAAAATAATAATTACACCCGTATTATATGAAGATATCATGTGACCCACTTCAAAATAAAATATAGCATCCATCTTTTTTTCCAGTGTCAAAATCGTGATTTTTAAAGTTCTTTTAAATTTATATTTAGTGTTGCATCCGTCCTAAAACCGCTATATTTTTTATTTTTTTCACATATATTCTGCGCCAACGCAATTACAATATTTTTTAGTTTAAATGATCATCAAACTCTGATTATTTCTACAACGAAGCCTAATTTTAACGTATGCAGAATATAAAGAAATCAAGCTGTATGATGAGTTGTATAAGAATTGCTGAATTTCTTTTCCTTCAAAATTATTTAGCTGCGGAGTCTGGAATATATGTGATATGAATGAAATATTCATTGATTTTACACAGAGAAACGTAGCATTGCATTTTTCGTAGCATTGCCTCGTAGCATTTCATAGCATTGCCTTTTTCGATCAAGTTTTAAGCATGGAGTTAGAAAGTACTTTTACCTCCATGGTTTTAAGTTTAAGTAAAATGAATTATTGCAGTACTGTGATAATTTGAAAAAAATATCACCGCTGAATGTATCGCATTTTAGAGATTATTAAATAAAATTGCATTGCAATTGGAAAGAGTATCATGGTCAATGCTTTATGCATGATTGCTCTTTCTTGTTGATTATGATTCTAATCTTATTTTTTTTTTCTCAGATGTCTGGGACCCCCTGGCCGTCCCGTTGTCAGACGTCATGCGCGCCCTCACTTGTGGCCTTCTGCAAGCAATTCTCAGTCCGGCAACACAGATCGCCGGTTTCAAAGTCATCGTAGATTTTAATGGCTTCACCCTCATGCAACTACCACACATCACACCCACTTACCTACTGCTTTTTGCAGAGGCACTGCAGGTTAGTTTTACAGTGGCACTACAGGTTAATTTTACAGTGGCACTACAGGTTAATTTTACAGTGGCACTGCGAGGTAGTTTTACAGTGGCACTGCAGGGTAGTTTTATAGTACTCAACATACCATCGCTGCAACAAATTCTAGTCTGCAGCATTCTTCGGAAGATGGCGAAGTAGGCAATAAAAATGTTGTAAATTTTCTGCCCTATCCGCGCTTTGTTAACTTTCGCGGCACACATATTTCGCCGAAATTCTGCTCAAACAGTTGCGAAATATTTTCTTATAGATAAAATGCTATGCTTAGATTATATTAAAACTAAATTTAATACCCAATAAAACATAGAATATATGTTTTATTTTAATTTAAAATATTTTTGGTGCTGCCATCTGTTGTCGTAATTTAATTTATACCGACTATTTTTATTTTTTAATGAATATTTTTAAATGTCTATTCCTTCTAATACGCTATTAAATACAACAACAGATCATATATAATGCCATAATCACGGAAACGTAATTGAACTTGGACTTGAAGACAAAGGAACTTGAAGACAAAACTGCAGTCCTCAGTGATGTACATTCAGATCCCTTATCAAATTTATAGAATGATAAATTACCTTTCCGTGATTGTGGCATTATTATATATGATCTGTTGTTGTATTTAACACTGTATTAGAAGGAATAGATATTTAAAAATGTTCATTAAAAAATAAAAATAATCGGTATGAATTAAATTACGACAACAGATGGCAGCACCAAAAATATTTTGGATTAAAACAAAAAATATATTCTAAGTTTTTTGGGGCATTAAATTTAGTTTTAATACAATCTAAGCATTGCATTTTATCTTTCAGAAAATATTTCGCAACTGTTTGAGCAGAATTTCGGCGAAATATGTGTGCCGCGAAAGTTAACAAAGCGCGGATAGGGCAGAAAATTTACTGACGCTCACCCTTAACAACAAAACATCTTCAAATTTCTGAAGCATACCATGTTTCTTTTTACTTTCCCTGCAATGTATGGTAATGTATAGGAAAAACATTGGAATCATGCCGAAAATTCGCAACTCGTCTTTTCGGCGGATCTACACGTTTTGGGATCTCTAGAACACGAAAAACCTATTTTTAGCGTGACGTCTGTGTGTGTGTGTGTCTGTCTGGGCAATGCATGTATCCACTCTAACACAAAAACTAACGAACCAAATTTCATAAAATTTGGTAGGTAAGTCACTTGTGTGTGACCCTGGTGCTGATTAGATTTCGGTACGATTCGGAATAAAGAGCCTGCCTTTTTGTGTGACATAGTCCGCAAAAATTGCTTGTATCCACCCTAGCTGAAAAACTATTAGACCAAATTTGACAAAATTTAGTAGATATATCACTTGTAGGCTAATCTGGTGCTGATTAGATTTTAGTACGATTCGGAAAAAAGAACCTGCATCATTTTTTTTTTCGAAATGTAATCTAATAATCTAATAATAAATGTCGTTAAATCTAATAATAAAAGATTACGTATGCTCAAATATATCCATTAAATGCTTATTTTATACGTAATTTTTCACGATGAAAAGACTAAGACCAACCCCATTATTCTAGACGTAGCTGTTCTCGAGATATTTTAATTTTTTCGCATTTTCGCTATGCTACCTTTGAAAATAAGTCCAGTTACCAAATGAAAACGAAAATTAAATTAAAAGTGCAAATCCGGTGTTATTTTAAATAATTATGGCTGTTATTTTGTGCAATTAAACTCAAATTAATGAAATGTTGAAAAAATAAAGAGAACGGGAATATGAGTCTGCAGGGAAAGTCATGTGCTACCCACATCAGTTGTTTTCGTTAAAAACCGAGAGATATTCCCGAGGGAATGTTAATGTTACGAACATGTAAAATTTAGTCTCTTTTGAAAACCAGAAGGAGAAAACTCTTTTACAGGCAGCCATTCCTATAACGTGAATTTAGGGTTGCCATGGGAAGTTCAGAGATGGGTTGCCAGATTTGATGATTTATCGCCAATTCGACGACTTTTCGAAAGTTCGAGAACCCTCTAGAAATAACCAAAATTCTACGAGATACGAGCCCCTTCTAAGTTTGTACTGAGAGTATATAAAAGGAGGCATCGCTCAGTTAGAACAGTTGACATGATACAAGCAAATTTGAATTGTGAAATACGTCAATGTTTAGAGAATAGTATCCGTTGTTTTGTAAAATTAGTGGAGCTTTTAATTGCTTCTTTACTGTACCTAACCTTTGTTTAGTAATATTGTGAAATATTTTGCTATTTACTATATAATGCTATTTACTATATAATGTTACTGTTTACGCTGTGCTTGCAAATAAACATGTTAGTTATCCAGAAATTTGGAATCTTTATTGTATCCTGACAGTACACCCACTATCCCAGAGCATATGTCGCAACATTAACTAATTCAAAACGCACAGTCATCACAGGAGTGTAGTTTAATTCCCCAATCCAACCGGAATAAAGACGAACATATTCCACAAACAGTAAAACTCGCTATATTTTAATCAAGAATATCAAATAATAATTCCCACAGAGGGACAGAGATTATCAAAGAAATTTAATTTAATATTCAGATCTATATTAAAGTATCGGATTTTTTTTCAAAATGGCCAAGTCCACGCAAAATGTGTGCCGAAGCCAAATTTATCACCATAGTCGCGAAATTTGTCTTTGGGATATATAGAGAGACAAAAGAAATATTGGACTGACGAAGCTGAATATAGGATTTTATTGGATATTTTTGGCCAGACAGAGGAACTCAATTCCGGGCTAGCCATAGACTCATATATACTTATAAAATCTGTGGCACTATCAGACCCCTCAGTAATACTTCCCGTCTCTAAAACACTCATGCATCCTTTTAGGATAAGAACTAATTGCCTACAAAATTTCACCTTCCTATACCTTATGGTATTTGAGACATTCTTGGGCCGACAGAGGAACCCAATTCGAGAGGTAGCACCTCCTCCCCCACCCCCCACCCTCACAAAACTTCCAGTCACTAACGCCATCTTTTGGGGTAAAGATTGATTGCCTACCAAATTTCACCTTCCTAGATCTTATGGTATTTGAGATATTGTTGGGCCGACAGAGGAACCCAACTCGAGAGGTAGCACCTCCTCCCCCACCCCCCTCACAACCTTCCAGTCACTAACGCCACCTTTTGGGGTAAAGATTGATTGTCTACCAAATTTCACCTTCCTAGACCTTATGGTATTTGAAATATTCTTGAGCCGACAGAGGAACCCAACTCGAGAGGTAGCACCTCCCCCCCCCCCTCACAAAACTTCCAGTCACTAACGCCACCTTTTGGGGTAAAGATTGATTGCATACCAAATTTCACCTTCCTATACCTTATGGTATTTGAGATATTCTTGGGCCGACAGAGGAACCCAACTCGAGAAGTAGCATCTCCCCCCCCCCCCCTCACAAAACTTCCAGTCACTAACGCCTCCTTTTAGGGTAAAGATTGATTGCCTACCAAATTTCACCTTCCTAGACCTTATGGTATTTGAGATATTGTTGGGCCGACAGAGGAACCCAACTCGAGAGGTAGCACCTCCCCCCCCCTCACAAAACTCCCAGTCACTAACGCCACCTTTTGGGGGTAAGGATTGATTGCATACCAAATTTCACCTTCCTATACCTTATGGTATTTGAGATATTCTTGGGCCGACAGAGGAACCCAACTCGAGAGGTAGCACCTCCTCCCATACCCCCTCACAAGACTTCCAGTCACTAACAACATCTTTTGGGGTAAAGATTGATTGCCTACCAAATTTCACCTTCCTAGACCTTATCGTATTTGAGATATTGTTGGGCCGACAGAGGAACCCAACCCGAGAAGTAGCATCTCCCCCCCTCACAAAACTTCCAGTCACTAACGCCACCTTTTGGGGGTAAGGATTGATTGCATACCAAATTTCACCTTCCCATACCTTATGGTATTTGAGATATTCTTGGGCCGACAGAGGAACCCATCTCGAGAGGTAGCAAATCCTCCCATACCCCCTCACAAGACTTCCAGTCACTAACGCCACCTTTTGGGGTATGGATTGATTGCATACCAAATTTCACCTTCCTATACCTTATGGTATTTGAGATATTCTTGGGCCGACGGAGGAACCCATCTCGAGAGGTAGCACCTCCCCCCCACCCCTCACAAAACTTCCAGTCACTAACGCCACTTTTTGGGGTAAAGATTGATTGCCTACCAAATTTCACCTTCCTAGACCTTATGGTATTTGAGATATTGTTGGGCCGACAGAGGAACCCAACTCGAGAGGTAGCACCTCCCCCCTCACAAAACTTCCAGTCACTAACGCCACCTTTTGGGGTAAGGATTGATTGCATACCAAATTTCACCTTCCTATACCTTATGGTATTTGAGATATTCTTGGGCCGACAGAGGAACCCATCTCGAGAGGTAGCAAATCCTCCCATACCCCCTCACAAGACTTCCAGTCACTAACAACATCTTTTGGGGTAAAGATTAATTGCCTACCAAATTTCACCTTCCTAGACCTTATGGTATTTGAGATATTGTTGGGCCGACAGAGGAACCCAACTCGAGAAGTAGCATCTCCCCCCCCCCCCCTCACAAAACTTCCTGTCACTAACGCCACCTTTTGGGGTAAAGATTGATTGCATACCAAATTTCACCTTCCTAGACCTTATGGTATTTGAGATATTGTTGGGCCGACAGAGGAACCCAACTCGAGAGGTAGCACCTCCCCCCCCCCTTCACAAAACTTCCAGTCACTAACGCCACCTTTTGGGGTAAGGATTGATTGCATACCAAATTTCACCTTCCTATACCTTATGGTATTTGAGATATTCTTGGGCCGACAGAGGAACCCAACTCGAGAAGTAGCATCTCCCCCCCCTCACAAAACTTCCAGTCACTAACGCCTCCTTTTGGGGTAAAGATTGATTGCCTACCAAATTTCACCTTCCTAGACCTTATGGTATTTGAGATATTCTTGGGCCGACAGAGGAACCCAACTCGAGAGGTAGCGCCCCCCCCCCCCCCTCACAAAACTTCCTGTCGCTAACGCCACCTTTTGGAATAAAGATTGATTGCTTACCAAATTTCACCTTCCTATACCTTATGGTATTTGAGATATTCTTGGGCCGACAGAGGAACCCATCTCGGGAGGTAGGACCTCCCCCCACCCCCTGAGAAAACTTCCAGTCACTAACGCTACCTTTTAGGGTAAAGATTAATTGCCTACCAAATTTCAGCTTCCTATACCTTACGGTATTTGAGATATTCTCGGGCCGACAGAGGAAACCAAATCGAGAGGTAGGACCTCCCCTTCCCTTAGAAAACTTCCGATCACTAATGCCACTTTTGGGATAAAAACTGATTACCGACCAAATTTCAACTTCCTGTAGGCTTTACGTAATCAATGTATTTTTGCCTGGCCATCAGATCTCACATGCCAGTTATATACTATACCGGTTCCGGACATAATCCCGACAGCCGAAATCCCGACAAGCCAGAATCCCGACAGCCGAAATCCCGACAAGCCAGAATCCCGACAGGGTCGAAATCCCGACAAGTCAAAATCCCAACAAGGTCGAAATCCCGACAAGCCAAAATCCCGACAAGGTCGAAATCCCGACAAGCCAAAATCCCGACAGCCGAAACCCACTCTTGCACAGGCTAATACAACACTAAGGCGGTCATCGCAGTGACGTCACTAGGGTTAGAATTTACTAATCAGCACCCCCCCACACACACACACACACACACGCACATGCGCTGGACTCACGCTGGGCCCACGCACATGGCTCTCTACGCCTATATGTATAGCTTGATCAAAATTATCGGCGTTTTTACATCTCTACATTTTACAAATTAATAGTTTTAATCACTAAATCATAACAATTATGTCATTACTGAAATAAATTTTGGCAAATTGAAATGACAAAGATTAAAATGATACAACAGGTCGGTATAAGATTTAGGAAATTCATTTTATTAAAAAAGAAAAAAAAACACTTACACATTCTGCATACGTTCAAATAGCATATTCAAATAGCATATGCCCATTGTCGTAGTAAGCGGATGGAGACAAGAGGGAGCGTGAGTCCAGCGCATGTGAGTGGGGGGGGGGTGTGCTGATTAGTAAATTCTAACCCTTGTGACGTCACTGCGATGACCGCCTTAGTGTTGTATTAGTCTGTGCAAGAGTGGGTTTCGGCTGTCGGGATTTTGGCTTGTCGGGATTTCGACCTTGTCGGGATTCTGGCTTGTCGGGATTTCGACCTTGTCGGAATTTTGACTTGTCGGGATTTCGACCCTGTCGGGATTTTGGCATGTCGGGATTTCGGCTGTCGGGATTCTGGCTTGTCGGGATTTCCGCTGTCGGGATTACGACCCAGACACATACTATACAGTAAATGCTTTAGTTTACAAAGCGAAGCATATTAGGGTGCAGAGCCGTACACATACGTATTGACGTCCAAGGCAAGCAATAAAATTGGCGCCCCCCTCCTCCTCCCCCTCACCGGAGCGAATGTTAGTATATGCCTGTTACTGATATAATACAATACCTGTATAATGAAAATATTACTCTTATTATTGTTATCTACAATTATTGTCCTGTATATAGTTTGCTTATTGCATTAAATAGTAACAAAATGTTAAATTTTTTTATACAAAATATTATTCATAATATAATATTTATAAGTAAATTTATTTTTAAATACAATTAAGTTAATACGTAATAGTTATTTAAGTAATATAAGATTAAGTATAAAGTTTCGATTTTATAGATTTTATTTTAATTACGTATTTAAATTTATTTCACATTTTTACATTTATAAAAAAAAACTATATTTCGATGGTGCCCCCTCCCTCCAGCTTTTCACCCAGTTTGACTGCCTCTGCTGCCCCCCCCCCCTCCGCCCCCTCGCTACGGCTTTGCAGTGTATAGTTAGAAAAGTTTGATTTCTGGCGAGCAACTATAGCTGTCCTCATTCGTTTGGAGCCTAATGATGCCTTTGTGAAATTTGCAGAGTCCAACTTCGACGATAAGCGCTTGCAATTTCGTCCCAGTAGCTCAATGGTAGAACGTCGGATGACCAGTTCGGAGATCCAGGGTTCGATTCCCGGTTGGGGCAGCAAGGCTGTTTACAAATTTCAAAGTCTATGAGAGTCGATAACACCAATATCAATATGTATTCAATCGGTTTTTATTGGCTAACATATATTACACACAACACGGCTTTTCACATTTTCATAAATACTTTTCTGCATTTTCAAACAGTTTCTCATTTTTGTTTCAGAACTGTTTTCCTGGTCGATTTCGCGCAGTTCATATCGTAAATGAGAATAATCTGTGGAGCTACGTCTGGGTAATCCTCAAGCAATTCCTCACCAAGAAGCTCCGAGGCAGGGTGAGGAACTTTTTGTCATTTTTACTTTCACTACAATTCATAGTACCGTCGACATACCATTTACTATTCATAGTTCTATACTATCCATATTATATATAGTGAAATGTTCTTAACTCTCTTAGTTGTACCTGAACCAAACTTCATTTCAATTGACAAAATTAATCAACTTAAAATAACTTCCACCTGAAATAAATCAGCAATCTGAAATAAAATCATTTACCCACTTAACTACCAGAAAACAACGAAAAGTTACAACAATTTATAACTTCATTTGATTATTACCAGTTAATTTCGTTGGGAAAATCAAAACGCATAGACACAATGGAATTACAAATAGCTTACTAATAGTACTACGAAAGCAGAACATTCAAATGTATCACAATCAACAGACGGATAACATTTAATTACTATAATAAGTTTCTAGCACCAATATACTCGACGAAATCACAATGTATCTAATTCTACTGAACTGTATACTGACCCTAAACAGAACTTACAAAGTGCAATGTACGTTCTTTTCGACGAAAAACTCTTTCTATCTGTTCGAACTCAGTTTGTCAGTCCCCGGTTTCTAACATATCTGCTGCTCACTGGGCTGCTCACGAGAGTGTCCTTCTTGAAGAACAAAATTGAAACGTTACAAACATATATTGACTTCTACCATAATGAGTTTGAAGTCAGTGGACAAACAGAAGCTGCAGTCTTTCTCACTTTACCTTGGTCATTGGTCTGAGGTTTGTTCTGGCATTTTCTAAGCGAATGGGTTTAACGACAACAACAACAATAACAACAACAGGATATAAATAAAAATATGGGAAAGGTAAAATTAGAATAAAATAATAATAAATATAATCCTCACATTCACCATGACCAGCCTAACATTGTAGCTTCTCCTTTCCTATACCAGCTGTTTGCACTGACTAACTCGCATTAAACAGTATTGCAATTACAACATTCAGAAAGTTCTTACTTGATGATCACTTTTTGACTCATCTCTTTTGATGTCTCTTTTCAAGAATTTGCACACAATTTGCACATGACTTCAACCCCCCTTTTGCATACATGCACTAAAATTTTCTCTGTTTAACAGACAGGGAAAAACCCCAAAAATTAATGGGAAAATCTGTTACTATCATTTCTTACATTGGAAATCTGTTTCACCAGATTTGTGGTCTTCCATGCACCTATTTCAAATGTACGTAAATAATAGTTTTCACACAAATACTAAAGGATTGGAGTGATTTGAACGAAATTTTGTGCGACTTTTTTTTTTTTAAATCTATGAATTTGAATTCCTTTGACTTTTGTCGTGCTCAAAAATTTAGAAGGCCACTGATTGTCAATTTTTTGAAAATCGTAAATAAATCGGTACAGTCAAATGTGTTAAACAAATAATAGATTTATGAGTACATTTTCACAAAGATACGTATTCGCATATTCAGCAGTGCTTACAATTTTGCCACCCATATTAAAGAAGGAATAAGAACAACTAAATGGCATAAGTGTACTGTCTGCAGAAAATAGGAGCTTCGGTTTGTGCATGTTAGTCACAAACTACAACGTACTAGTGTGAAGTAGCTATTTTTATTTTAAACAAGGTGGTCGATCTTTCTTTTTTACTTTCCCTGCAATACATGGTAATGTATAGGGAAAGTATTGGAATCATACCAAAAATCACAACTCGAGTTTTCGACGGATCTACACGTTTCGAGACCTCTAGAATACGAAAAAACCATTTTTAGCGTGACGTCTGTGCGTGTGTCTGTCTGTGTGTCTGTCTGTCTGTCTGTCTGTGTGTCTGTCTGTCTGTGCAGATTTTGTATCCACTGTAACTAAAAAACTAATGGACCGAATTTCACAAAATTTGGTAGGTAAGTCACTTGTGGGCGGGGCTAGTGCTGATTACTTTTGGGTACGATTCGGAATAAAAGAACCCGCCTTTTTTTGCGAAATGGCCCGCAAAAGCTTGTATCCACTCTAACTGAAAAACTAATGAACCGAATTTCACAAAATTCGGTACATGAGTCACGTATAGGTCACTCTGGTGCTGATTAGATTTTGGTACGATTCGGAAAAAAATAACCTGCCTTTTTTTGCAAAACGGCCCGCAAAAATCTTCAAAATCTAAACTAAAGAACTTGGTATACTGAGATATATCCATTAAATGCCCGTTTAATACGTAATGTTTAACGACGAAAAGAATAAGACCAACCCCATTACACTAGGACTAGCCGTTCTCGAGATATTTTAGTTTTTCGTACTTTCCCTACGCCACCTTTGAAAATAAACCCGGTTACCGAATGAGAACGAAAATTGAATAAAAGTGAAATAAATTTAATTAAAATAAAGAGAATGCGTATATAAGTCTGCAGGGAAAGTCATGTGCTGTCCACATCAGATTTTTACTTTCCCTGCAATACATGGTAATGTATTAATGAAATACATGGTAATGTATGTAATGAAAGTATTGGAATCATGTCGAAAATCGCAACTCGAGTTTTCAACGAATCTACACGTTTCGAGACCTCTAGAATACGAAAAAACTATTTTCAGCGTGACGTCTGTGTGTGTGTCTGTGTGTGTGTCTGTCTGTCTGTCTGTCTGTCTGTGTGCCTGTCTGTGCAATGTTTGTATCCACTCTAACACAAAAACTAATGGCTCGAATTTCATAAAACTTGGTAGGTAAGTCACTTGGGTATGACCCTGGTGCTGATTAGTTTTTGGTACGATTCGTAAAAACAGAACCCGCCATTTTTTGCGAAATGGCCCGTAGAAATTTCATGTATCCACTCTATCTAAAATACTAAATGACTAAATTTCACAAAATTTGGTAGATAAGTCACTTGTAGGATGATCTGGTGCTGATTAGATTTCGGTACGATTCAGAAAGGAACAACCTCCCTTTTTTAACAAAATGGCCCGCAAAAATCGGCAAAATCTAAAATAAAAAAGCTACGTATGCTCAAATATATCCATTAAATACTTGTTTTATACGTAATGTTTAACGAAGAAAAGAATAAGACTAACTCCATTACACTAGAACTAGCCGTTCTCGAGATATTTTAGTTTGTTCGTATTTTCTCTACGCCACCTTTGAAAATAGGTTCAGTTACCAAATGAGAACGAAATTAAATTCAAAGTGAATTAAATTGAAATAAAATAAAGAGAACGTGGATATAAGTCTGCAGGGAAAGTCATGTGTTGCCCACATCAGATTTTTCCTCTCTAAATACATCTTATAATTTAAGAACCATAAATTTTAACATTAATGTTAATATGTCGCCAAACTCCATGTCATCTGCTGTATTTAAAACCGTAGTCTTTTTTTTCTTTTTAATATCTACGTGGTTAGTTATTTGTCATAAACGAAATATTGCTGCTTTGCTGACAATTTCGCCACTGGAGATAATTATGCTATTAGCTAATATTGGATTTCCAATAACGCCAAAGGTACGCAAAAAAAAAAGGGACTACATTGTAAGAGATAGGCACTTTAGGTGCTGTTAATACGTAAATGAAAATACCATAAGTATCTGTATTTCGGATATGGCACTGTTAACATCAAAATGAAATTTCATTTCGTATATATACTTAGTATTCCCTGTAAGACTAAACCAGCTATAAAACCCGAAAACCACCAACAGCAGAGCTTCTGTGTTTTCATCTGTTTCCTCCAATTGCGAAGACAATAAGACATACATTTCATCTTTTCTGTAATAACTTGATTGTAAGTTTGCAGTGAAACTTGTACGAAATTTTATGCATCATGACGGAGTTGTGAGCGGCTGGATTCAGCGAGCATGGGACACGTAAGTGGTCGTATGCGCAGTTCAGATTGGAAGAGCCACCGAAGCAAGTTCAAGGGCTGGTGAATGTCAGTTAACGAGGACGGTACCCATATGCGCATTGCACCTGCGTATTGCGCCTGCGTATTGCGCCTGCGTATTACACCTGCGTATTACGCCTGCTTATTACGCATATGGGTACCGTATGCGTATTACGCCTACTCGCGAAGCGAGCGTTAGCAAGTAGGGGGCGAAGTCCCCTAGTTATATATAAATGAAAATGAATTCCCCAAATGAGTTATAATTTCATTTGTAAATATTTTAAAAGTAAAAATACTCCGAAAGCTGAAATACGTATTACAGTGATTTATTCATTCATATTCAATTATTATTAAACGATAATAAGAAATATATAATAGTTTCAATAACATTTTAATAATATTGTAGCTAATATAATTTACCCATTTCCAACAAAATTTTTATAATTTCCAATTTTTTAATTCAATGGACAATAGAACTTTAAACAAGAAAGATCAATCATGCATAAAGCATTGATTATGAAACACTTTCCAACATCAATGCAATTTTATTTAAGCATCTCTAAAATGCGATACATTCCTAGGTAATATTCTTAATATTATCACAATACTACATTAATTTATTATATTTGAAAACTTTAAGCTTCATCGGAAAAAATGAACTTCATTCAAATGACGTCATTAAAATATAAAATGCCTGGTTTAAACATCTCTAAAATGCGATACATTCCTGCTTAATATTTTTTAAATTATCATAATACTGCAATAATTTATTATATTTGAAAATTTCATCGAAAACAACTGAAATTTATTCAAGTGAAGTACGTCATCGAAATATAATACGGCTGGCTCTCTCTATAAAAGCAGCATTTCATTCATAAAATGTTTCCATTCATTTCATTCATCCCAATACTCTAATAATTTATTTCATTTAAGAACTTAAACCCATAGAGCTACAAGTAATTTAACTCTATGCTTAAAACTTTATCGAAAAGAAATCGTTTGCTTCTCTGCGTAAATTCAATGAATGTTTCATTCATATCAGCTATATTGCAGACTCCATGAGTTAAATAATTTTGCGTTAAATAAATGCGGCAATTCTTGTACAACTCATTCTACATCTTTTGGTATTTACATTTTCCATAAGTGAAAAGTAGGCTTCGTTGTAGAAATAATCAAAGTTGGATGTTCATTTAAACTCAACTATATTGTAATTGCGTTGTTTCAATATGTAGATGCATAGAATTTAAGCAAAAATAAAGCGGTTTTAGGACGAATACATCACCAAATATGAATTAAAAAGAACTTTAAAAATCACGATTTTGAGACAAGATGGATGCCATATTTCATTTAGAAGTGGGTCACGTGATCTCTTCATATAATAGTCACGTCATCTCTCCATATAAAGAGTGTAATTATTATTTTAATTTTTATTAAAAAACTACTGAAAATATTTTGCTGAATTTTTTATTTTATATTTTTTATGAGATAATTTGAATATTTTCTAAAACTTTCGAAGCAATTTGTGAATTTTAAATCCGCTTAATGAAAGTTTGAAAAATTAGGTCCTATAGGGTTCAATGTATTTCATTTTTTCAACCCGGGTTCAATCCAAAACTAATTGGGTGATATAATTCATTTATATTCCCATAGATCCCACAGACCGTCTGAACAACATACTAAAATTTCATTTTGATAAAGTCATTTTACGGCAGTTATCGTGCTAACGGACAGACAGACAGACAGAATGAATAAAGTCATAAACACTTTTCAACTATGTTGTTAAGTGTTAACAAATCGAAAGATTTAGCAAATTTATCTAAATGCCAATTGGTCATTAAGGTTTAAACTGCTTAATGTTCCAGATTAGCTAAAGCATATAAAAAACGTCTCAATTAGTTTCTTCCCATCAAAGTTTCCAATGCTTCCAAAATTTCCGGTTTATTCCCCAAAAAGTTCCCGGACTTATTCCCGCTTCTTAAAATTCCAGGCCTTTTACAACTCTAATTGTGGTACGCATTTCGAATATCGATATGGATGAGTGACACTAGAGGATTTTTTTAACACTTTACAACATAGTTGAAAAGAGTTTATGACTTTGACATTCTGTCTGTCTGTCCGTTCGCACGATAACTGCCGTAAAAATGACTTTATCAAAATGAAATTTTAGTATGTTGTTGAGACTGTCTACGGAACATATGGGAATGCAAGTGAATAATATCGCCTGATTAGTTTTGAATTGAACCCAGGTTTAAAGAGGGAAATACATTTAACCCTATGGAACCTAATTTTTCAAACATTTATTAAGCAAAGTTAAAATTCACAAATTACTTCGAAAATTTTAGAAAATATTTAAATTATCCCTTAAAATATTTTTTAAAAAATTCAGCAAAATATGCTCATTAGCTTTTTAAATAAAAATTAAAATAATAATTACATCCAGATTATATGAAGAGATCACGTGACTTACTTCAAAATAAAATATGGCATCCATTTTCTTTTTCCTAGTGTTAAAATCGTGATTTTTCGTGTGAGTTATTTTAAATTTATATTTAGTGTCGCATTCGTCTTAAAACCGCTTTATTTTTGCGTATTTTCTGTTGATCTATATTCTGTGCCAACGTAATTACAATATTTTTGAGTTTAAATTGTCATCAAACTTTGATTATTTCTAGAACGAAGCCTAATTTTAATGGATGCAAAATGTAAACAAGTATAAGAATGAGTTGTATAAGAATTGCTGACTTCTTTTCACTCAAAATTATTTAGCTCTGGAGTCTGGAACAAAAGTGATATGAATGAAGTATTCATTGTTTTTACATAGACGATTTATATTTCGATGACATCATTTGAATAAAGTTCATTTTTTTTATGAAATTTTAAGTTTTCAAATATAATGCAGTACTGTGATAATTTAAAATGTATCAGCGCTGAATGTATCGCATTTTAGAGATATTTAAATAAAATTGCATTTCAGTTGGAAAGTGTTTCATAATCAATGCTTTATGCATGATTGATCTTTCTTGTTAATTTATCTCGAGTATCTAGAGAAAGTCACGATACGCTCAGATCATATAGTTTTTTCTAATTATATTAATATTTTCCTCCCATTAAACTGCCAGTTTTTCTTTTCATTTAGTTTCACTTCCACGGCAGGACTGGAAACACACTCCATGAGTACATTTCTCCAAGTATTCTGCCTGCAGAATTAAATGGCGAACTACCACCTTACGACAACAGCGAATGGGGAGCAAAGTTGGAGGAATCTGCCGCTTACTTTACCTATGTCTTCTCTCATGGCTATGAAAAATATCGCACCAAATCACAGAAAAAGTATTCGAAAAAGACTACATAATTTCAAGCCATCTTGACTGAACGACGCTCATTGCTGGACATCACTGCTCACGACGAGAATATTATATGCTGGAGTACCTAGGGAATATGCCAAACCACCACATCGAAATTAATCATCTATGTGTATGTGAGTTATAGAAGAAGATCTATAACGAAACTGTTCAGGTTATTATGGTTTCGTTATTATAGTAGAGTACTTGCCTTATATTCCAGCAGCTTAAGTTCACGGCAGCCAATCAAAATACACCTTAAAAAATGCCACTTTTGGCTCTATTTTTGGCGCTATTTGAAAGGAAATAAAGATTTTCTGCATTTAAATGTATAAAAATAGTGAAGTTCACTTTTAAAGAGCCCGATTTTGGTGAATATAATGAAGGTTTATGTGGGCTCGTTAATGCTTTAAAATATATTTAATGTAGCATTTACAGCAAAGTAGCGAAATCACAAATATATTTTTTGAATTCCTTCATTTTTGTAAAAAGCGTTTCCCACTGCATTTAAATATAATTAACATTTTGAAATTAACTTTTTTGTAATTAACTTTAATTTTTGTAATTAACTTTTTGAATAAAAATGTTTAACAACCAGTTTAAGTAAAAAGAAAAAACATATCGCCAATAGATTGTGCTTCAGAGTAACTTCGATTTACATAGTTTCTGATTCGCTGCTGCGATTTTAAGGTGTTGGAACCGTGAACTGAGGAATTGAAAGACATATGTTTCTAACTGAAGTTGTGTCTTACCGCACGCCATATTGGATATGGCAAAATATGTCGGTCTCTCTTGTAAACCTGCTGAAAAAATGCTGTAACTTATTTTTATTTCTGGTGATATTTTGAAAAGAATAATCACCAAATGTTCCATAATAATTTGTGAGTTCCTATGTAAACTGTGAAATTGGGAAGGCTCCTCTAATTGCACAAAGATAAATTATAGGAAACTGAAGAAACATTATTATTTTCATATTTATTGTATGATAGAGATAATTAAAATTCCATTTATAAAAAACAAAACAAAATGTTCTTAATTTGAATGAATTACATATTTAAACGTTGCAAATAGTTCTTTTGAGCATAAATGTGTATATTTTAATCAGTTATGTTATCATTACTGTCAATAAAATGTACACCTATACTGCTTAATGGAAATAAATTAGTGTCAAATTTCTTTGAGAATCGCTTACAGGACCTCAATTTCGCTAAAAATATGTAACTTTATCCACTTTCTATCAAAGACTTGAAACTCTTTTTAATGGTGTTAGTAGCATACTCTTTTATTCATTTTTCCTCTGCCTCCTATTTATAGTAAGAATTTTCATCCATGATTCCTGTTCATTCTATTTACCCTATCATAATTATGGCTGTTCTGTCTCCAACATTTACTCCATGGGTGGAGTTTCAATGGAAGTCCCATCAGCTATTTGTTCCTCTCTTATTCCATGATTTATTTTTCTTTTCTTTCTCCTGCACTCTACCTAACTTTCTGTCACTCAATCTCACCTACTCACCTGCTCAACACCTGGATTTCTTAATAATTTTTCAATTTTCATCCTCTATTTATGCTTGTAGTCTGCTCTATAGTATTTATAATAACTAACTATTACAATATCCGAAACAAGCATTTTTTTGGGTTGGATGCTCAGACCTGAAGAAGAATGTAATCTAAAATAACCTTCAAATTAAGTCTACTGTTGTTAATTTCTTTTTCCGTATGGTGGCCGTGTTTTAATTGATTTGGTTATTTTATTGTTTCAATGTTTTATCATTAATTCCTTGGTATTAGTTATTAATAATTTTTGAATATATATATATATATACAATAAGGCTAATTTTAAACATGAATAATGGCATACCCTGGTTCAATAACATTAAGGAGGTAAATAATGTAAAGAAGGATTTGAAATAAGATATCTAACAACAGGAAACCAATTATATCTGAGAATTTAAATTGATCTTAATTTTAAACTATGAAGTAAGATAATTAATAATACATGGGAATAAATTAGCATTCAAGAGTGAAAGAGTGATACATACAAGCTAAGCACGAGCATATATATATATATATGTATATATATATATATATATATATATATATATATATATATATATATTAAAAATATAATTAAAAATAACAGAGTAAAAAAGAGAAGGAAGGCAGCGTAAAGTGCTTACATAATGGCGGTAACGGGTAGTAACCTTACACCCAGTTATCAACATGCATGTCCCAACTGCCGCGACACTGCACTCCTAGACGCCAGCACCGACTGAAGCCGACCCTCGTAGAGACAATTATAATTATCACAAGACCAGGTAAAATGTAAATGGACATAAAGTAAAATAGATTCCAAGTATTAATATAATTAATAATACTACTCTTATGGTACCTGCTTAAATACTCCAACGAGGTTCAAAAACACAGTACAAAGTAATATTGCCATCACTTGCTAAATGCATATAGACTGATCTTTAAAAAGTGTTCAAAAACTCACACAATTGTACACCATAATTATCATTTTGACCATAAAATTAATGATATAATTCCTCATAAAAGGGATAAGGTATATTTGCTTAAAAGCACCATGTATGAATGTCTGATCAGTTTTCAATCTGATTACGTCATTGCTAATAATGCGTTTCGTTCTTGACAATCCTCCAATAAAAACGTTCCTAAATATATTTTTGTGTAAATTCGAAGTTCAGTGGATTATACCTGAAATAGATAAGTTACCCTCACAGCAAAGATCGTCACATGTGTGACAGTGACGTTGTAGTCACGTGGCACCTGGATCACAATGTGAAATCATATTTGTGACTTCTATGCGACGTTACGTATTAGTAACTTTGTAACTTCATTGTGACTATATTCTGTGACGTTTCCACAATTTAATTAGCACGTAACAATGTGACGACATTGCAATGGCAATTAGAATGTGACGTCACAAACAAGTTAATATACGACGTCACAAACGACCATGAAAATGACCAACATGACTTCGCTGTAACCTCAATATGACATTGCCGAGACGTACTGCAACGTCCTGTGACGTCCCAAAGTCATAGTGTGACGTAAATCTTACGTCACTGTGAAGAAAAATGCTGTTAGGGTATCGGTTTTTCGTTTGTCATAAATATAAATTAAGAGACTGTGATTGTTGAAGTCTATACACAGATTTAAAAAAACTGACTATACTTTTGTTAACTTGTGGATTTTCTTCCAAGATTAAATTAGAAGGAGGTTACAGTTTTTAAATTTTTATACGACCCCCTTAGACGAATTTGATCAATTAGAAAATTTTTATTTTTAATGCAACAAGACCATTAAAAAAACCCGCATATCTGTATCTTTAAAATTGAGCGAGTTATATTTAATTGAAAATTGAACATTGTGAATGGTGACCCTATATCAAATTAGAAATGTAAATTTGTGACATATCACAAAGAAGATAAAAAGAAGATGATCAAAAAGAAGATGATAATACATAGGATACCCAAACGCGTAGTGAGTACCACTACTTTAGATGATCTCTGTCTGTATAATGATTTATTTGAATGCATTTGTGATAAACAATTTTGACACATATTAACGTATTTTTGATCTAAACAATTTCCATCGTCAATTTGTTTATGATCCCTATTTTCACTGATGAAATTGCCTTTCACATGGTACGGAAAAGTGGCATAGGTCAAATTTTTTCCTTTATCATAATTCAGTTGATTTTAAAGATACAGATATGCGGGTTTTTTTAATGATCTGGTTGCATTAAAAATAAAAATTTTCTGATTGACTCAATTTGTCTAAGTGGGTCGTATAAAAGTTTAAAAAGTGTAACTTTTTGAAAATTAATGGGAGGACTATTTCATTAACGTAATCTTATAATCTACCTTACTGCCAACATTTTAGCAATTTGCATTGCCCACTTATCTCCAACAAGTAAAGAATTAAAGCTTGTATCAATCTTTTTGGGATACCCTGTATATACACATATACATATACATACATATATATATATATATATATATATATATATATATATATATATATATATACTGTTTGACTCCAACGATAAAGCATTTGGGTCACGTGATTTTGAACGAGTCCATTAGTTAAATTCAATGACAGATAGAAACGTCCTAGGAAGAATGGGTTTACAGAATTGGCGCCTTTACTGCAAATTAATGCACAATTTCTGCAGTGCGAAAATGATTTGTGCAGTCTTCATTATAAGTACATTCAATGTAAGTGTTGGGATTTGGTGGAATTGTTTTCTTCATAATGTTTAAAATTATTTATTACAATAATGGTCGTAAATGTTTATTAAAATGGAAGAGTTCGGGTTGTAATACTTTCTTGTAACTTAAACTCTTTTATTTAGTGAGAAATGCACAACGCGTTTTGTACGCATGAATTAATGATTCATCTCCGGAAAAGAAAAATCTGATGTGGGCAGCACATGACTTTCCCTACAGACTCATATTTATTTATTTTTTATTTTTTTCACAATTCATTAAAATGAGTTTATATGCTCAAAATAACACTAATAATTATTTGAGAAATGACACTGAAGTTGCAGTTTTAATTCAATTTTATTTCAGGGACATTTTTTCAAGAAAAAAGCTATGTTTAAAAATTCCAAAAATCTTTGGCTGAGATTCCTCCCCCCCCCCCCCTTCCCAATTTATAAGTTGATCGCTTATGTAGTACGACATTTACTTAAGAAAGACCCTGGAAATAATGATCCATTTCCAAAAAGGAAAAAAAATACCGTGACATACACACATCTTTATATTTTTATCATTATATATTTTACTCTTTATATAACGATGTTTAACTTCTAATAAATACAGAGAAAATTTTTAGATCCAAATACTTTTGCTGCCATTGAAAATTATTTCAGTAATATCTATGCATCACATTTTATACAGTTACATATTTCATAAAGTATTAGTATTTGTTCATTTTAAAATAAATTTTAGTAATTTAATTAATTTATGTTAGCTAACCATTATCCTTATTTGTGTACCACTATTTGGACAGTTCTGCATTAGAGCTTAGATTGCATGTCCATGTCATCTAAGAAATCTATCACCCTCCCCCCCCCCCACACACACACACCACCACCACCACCACCACACCCCCGAGATACAAAATTTAGGAAATTATAAAAATATATAAAACATTTACAAAATACATAAAATATTTATATTTAATATATATATTTATTTATTTTATATGTATATTTTATATTAGTTTATAATATTTTATATATAAAAATATATAAAATATTTAAAAAACTGTATCACTGTCATCAATCTCGAAATCTGATTCCGTTTGTCGAATTACATATAAATCAAAATCATCCACACTTGAAACTGCATTTCGACATTTCCTGGGTCTCTTTCGTTTATGGGCCGACACTAGAACTGGTGAATTATTTTATTCTTTCTTGATGTGTTGAAGGCACAGACCGTCTGACTTATCTTAAGGACTCGAGCAACCATTTGGACGGCCGGGAAAACTTTCTTGATGTGTACAATTGTTCTCATTGACACACCATTTGCAGCGGCTGTTCTCTTCTGGACATGTTGGATGCGGATGCATAACTTTTCTGAAGTTGCTTCGGCCTCAAAAATATTGAGCAATTTGAGGACCACATTTCGCTCCTTGGAATGAATTACTTTTCCTTTTACAGACATTTTCTTGACACAAACACGGTTCACAAATATCAGATTCTGATTAACTAAATAAACAGACGTTAGAAGTTGGAACAGAAGTTTTTCAGATTTTCAGTCGTAAGCGCAATGCTGGTCAAACATTTCAACGATTCTAAATTCCAAATTAATGGCGAAATACTCGCGAAAAACGCGATCGCCAAACAGGTTTCTGCGTTCAGCAACACTTTCCCTGTAATGCACAAATCGTCTGTTTGCCAGCCTTCTTTCCTTTAGCGAAGTGGACTCAGCCAAGGTCATCTGCCACTCATGGGAGTCAAACAATATGTGTGTATATATATATATACATATATATATATATATCACCAATCTATATGATAAAAAATATTCTTATAACTTCACTATTATTAAGCAGCTATCATATCGATCTTGTAATTCTATTCAATTGTTTAGAAACATCATTTTAAACTAGCTATTTCGAATACATCGACTTTCAGATCTTCAGTTTCACTTTCTCCACATCAATAATCTTAAACGCATCTGTCAAAATTACCACTATCCGGAAGTATTTGTGAATATTATTATTAATAATTTCAAATACACCACGTTATAATTTTACAATTGCATTATTTATCCTTGATTGGATAACTCTTTTTTCTGAATATCACCCGTTCTTATCACCTACTTACCACTAGGCCTGAGTCTGATACTGCTTACTATTTTTGAAAGACTACTTTCCACTTGTCCCGAGTCCTATACTGCTTACTATTTTTGAAAGTCTTCATACACATTATTTTTCATCCAAGTGTATTCATTCCGGTGTCCACTCGCTTTGACGAAGAGATGTAAAATGCTCTGTCGAATATTCTCCTGCGAACATATCGACTCCCACGTGGTGGCTGTGCCTATGAGTTCATATTTCTGGTTTTTATATTTCTAGTTTATAATTCACTTGGTTTTTATTATTTGTCTTTCCACTAGTCAGTAGACAGTTCCAATGGTGTCCATAGGAAAATACTATCGCTATTGTCAGAAACTGGCTATTCTATCGGTTTTAGTTCGAATTGTATGGCTGTCCTGACGAGAATGCAATTTCGAACTAACCGCCTTTTTTTTGTGTAGTTTCAGTTAATTGTTCTCCATGTCTTGATCTTCAATCTTGAGCTATTTATTATTGCCTTTTCTCATTTTTTGCTTTTTATTTTATATATATTATATATATATATATATATATATATATATATATACCTTTTTAATTATGATTTTTGTATACTCATCTTCCCCTCACCCCCTTTCCATTATAGTGATAAGTTACCTTCTATTTTCATCCTTAGTTTTGGTCTATAGTTACTTATGTGTAACAGATATGCTAGAGATGGGATTTTTTTCTTACCGTAGCTTATGCATAGTTTTCGTTTTAAAAAAATTTCATTTTATATATATATATATATATATATATATATATATATATATATATATATATATATATATATATATATATATATATATATATATATATATATATATATATTCCCAGTAATGCGCCCTTTTCTTTCATAATTATTATTCCAAATTCCTATTTCACGTCCAGCACATTTTGTAACTACATTAAATTCTATCCCACGTCACTAATATTAGCACTTCCTCTTTTTCTCCACCATGCCATATATGGTCACTAATCTTAACCTCTGTGTAAACTTTCTCATATGAAACTGCATTCCCAATCACATTTTAAAGCCTAAAACGCGAAGACAGCATGTGCTCCAGGCCTCATATCCCTCCCTCTCCGATGTAAATGTAATTTGTTCTTGTGTGTGAACCAACGCAGACTGCTCTGAGATTTGCTGAGAGCTAGCTGATCGATGATCAGGAGTCGTCCAGGATATGTAACTTTATCTATTTCTAGGGTCATCTAATAAAGTAGATTTTTGATAAGGTAATACGTCTCTTCCCTGGACTATTTCCACCAATTTTACACACACACTCACACACACACATATATATATATATATATATATACATATATATATATATGTATATTTATATATATATATATATATATATATATATATGTGTGTGTGTGTGTGTGTATGTATCCTGTATATATATACAGGGTGTCCCAAAAATGACTGACACATTTGAAAAATGCATTAAAAAAACAGAAGGCGATAGAAATGTAGCGTTTGCTGCATTGTACTTGGGAAACGAGGGAATTTTTTTAACCAATTTTCAAAATTTGTTACAAAGGTCACCAACAGATGGCGCTGCAGTTGTGTGAGAGCTGCAGGCAAAGGCATACTGTCAGATCGCCATTCTGTACTTTGCTCAGAATTCTGCTAACGTGTGCTTCTCAAAGCATTCAAGTTGCTGTTGGTTTATTCGTTGAAAATGGTTTACTCGTTGGGACAGCCGATATTTCTTGTTTTGGAGTTTCACTGCCTGAACCACAGTTTTGTTGAAACGAGGTGCAATTTCCAAAGGAAATTTAATGTCAAAAAAGGACCGTCAATCAATGCAATAAAGGTTCTGTTCGAAAAATTTGAACGAACTGGGAATAGCAATGATAACCGTGCTGGAAATGTCGGCCGCTCAAGTTCGGCAATGACATAGGCGAATGCTGAAGTCGTTCAGCAGGTGATCCAAGAACGGCCCCCCGGGTTTCCGTTCGCCGTGCTGCATCTGAGGCTGGACTACGACGAACGTCCACGCACTGTACCATGCGCCACAGCCTTCACTTGTTTCCTTACAAGATCCAGACCCGCCAAACCCTGGGTGCTGGTGCCATGAATGCAAGCGAAACGTTCGCGAATGCTATGCTGCAGCAGCTGGATGCCGACGAAATCGATGTTGGAAACATTTAGTTCTCCGACGAGGCATATTTTTCCCTCGACGACTTCGTCAACAAGCAGAACATTTGGGGAACAGAAAATCCTCATGTTGCCGTACCTTCATCCCGCAAAAGTCATGGTTTGGGCCGCCATTTCCTCCAAGGGACTCATTGGACTATTATTCCATCATGAAACTGTTAGTGCAGTACGGTATCTGGGCATTCTGCATGAATTTGTGTCTGCCTGTGCTATTTCAATAGCACGCGTATATTTCATGACTGAGATTTGATACTCAATTTAACTGGAAAATGCCTTCTGCAACAGTTTAAAAATCGTTTCCTACTAATAAAACAGAGCTTTACCCCCTCCCCTGTAATTGTATTTCAATTGTATCTCTCTTTGGTGCTGTGTTCAGTGTTCTAGAGTTCTGCACGAGCCGAAATTTCAGATTCTTACCCGCACCGGATTATTTGGCCGGACTGAAGAAATCGTCACCCGGCCTGAGACAGAAGAAATTTAAAAATGATGAACCCGATCCAGTCCGATAATTGTCGAGTCTCGGCCCGGTCCTGCCCGAAATGATTTGTATTCAAATGTGTTAGAAACATGAATGTGGGAAATGTTTCTAAAGAGTTAAGATTAAAAAAGAAATATAAACATTTATCTTTACATAACTGAAATAAACACAACAAGATCATGTACTTAATTTAAACCCATCTGAAAATGTTTCAAATTAAATATGTTTAGAAGGTATAAGTGTTATAAAACTCAATACCGGTCCGTGGGATGAGCCCGAACCCGTACAGGCATATACTGTGTTCATTATCCAAACTTTTTAAATTATCCGATAGGGGCGCTGCAATCCCTTTATTCATGGTTACTGTTCTATACATAAAACTAACATGTACACTCCTGAACATTTCTTTACGAAGTTATTGGGGTACATAAGAACTTTCTTAAAAAACCTTTCATAAATAAATCGGTTAATCTATTCACTGAATTCGCTATGTAATCTTAAATAATAAAAGGCAATGTCTGTGTGTCTGTCTTATACACTATAGGTTCAGCGACCGTGCGTCGCAGAGCTACGAAATTTGGCAATCGGAGACCCGGGGTGGGGGGGAAGGTGACACGTGGAAACACATTTTTAAAATTTGAATTATTTTTTTGTTATCTAATGTTTTATGCGATTTCGACCGTTTTTTCTTCACCATCCAGACGTCGTAGAAAAAAACAAATCACACGACCGGAAAGAGCAGACAATTGCGAGTAAAAATAGATCAATTTCAAATCTCAGGAACAAATTCTAATATTTTTTAAAGATTTTAAAACAAAAGTCACTTTCGGCAAAAAACAAACAAAAAAACAAACTCAAAAAAACAAACTTTCGTTTTTAAATCCTCGCATCGGGAAAAGTACCGAGAATTTCGACTAATAATTTACATTTTTAGAAAGCTCAAATATCAGGCATTTTTACAAGCCCAATCTGATCAAGAAATAATAAAAAGTAGCTGCAGAATCCGAATTTTAAGAATTTCCGAATTTCAATTTTTCGGCTAAAGAAGTTTTTCTCCCACTTGCCAGCGCAGACGCACTGAACGGCCCAAGAAGTTCGATTTCTTGCGCGCGCAGACGCAGTTGCCATAGAAACGGTTCTTGGCCTAGCAGATGTTTGGTGGTATATTTGAGGGTATTTGCATGAGGCAAATGTCATCAGTGATTGCTTTTTATACGGCTTTAGGCCTAGGGACAATTAAAAACCGAATAAGTGTTTGCTTTTTGTACGGTTTTAATTGAAAACCAAATTAGTGGTTGATTTTTATACGGTTTTGGGCTCATTATGCTGGATTGAATTGTGGCGATGTATTGTTTACATCGGGTGGTGGTTGGGACCACAATGAAAAAACTTAAACACTGAAAAAATAAAAAAATAAATAAAAAGAAAGTTATGGAGATTGTCGCGGTGCCTTAAAATTTCATTATTAGTTTTAACGTCATTAAACTAAACTTAACTTTGTTTACTCCACGGGGTTGAGGGCGCGGTAGCCCAGTGGTTAGCGCGCGGGAATTGCACTCGGTAGGCCCGGATTCGACTCCCGCCACTGCCAAAACTTCCGCCTTGTTCACGCGGAGTACGATCACGTTAAACATGTGGGTCCGTAAGTCCTTCCGAGAGGTTGGTGGCAGGGGAAGGAGGGTAAGGTCCCTGTGGATGCCTCCCCCACTGGGTTCCGGTCTAAATTGGATAACACTTCCTGGCCGTCCAAATAGTTACCTTACACCATTCTGGTAGGCCGAATGGTCTGGATCTCAACAACAACTCAATGGGGTTATGGCGCCAGCGAGTTTGCCACGGTCAGAATTTTCAAGGGTAGCGAACAGGCTGGTTTCCGAAGGCAGCTAGGAGACAACAGTGCGGACCTGGCCTACCTCTTGGTTTACAGGTTTAGTTCCGCACGTCTATATAATAAAAGGCAGCAACCGCGCGTCGCAGAGCTACGAAATTTGGCAATCGGAGACTGGGGGGGGGGGGAGTGGCACGATGAAAACCGATTTTTAAAATTTGAATTATTTTTTTTTTTTTGTTATTTAATGTTTTATGCGATTTCGGTCGTTTTTAACCCTTTTTACCCTTTTTTCTCCACCATCCAGACGTCGTAGAAAAAAACAAATCACACGACCGGAAAGAACAGACAATTGCGAGTAAAAATATATCAATTTCAAATCTCAGGGACAAATTCTAATATTTTTAAAGGTTTTAAAACAAAAGTCACTTTCGGCTCAAAAAAGCGAACTTTCGTTTTTAAATCCTCGCATCGGAAAAAGTACCGACAATTTCGACTAATAATTTACATTTTTATAAAGCTCAAACATCAGACTTTCTTACAAATCCAATCTGATAAAGAAATAATAAAAAGTAGCTGCAGGATCTGGATTTTAATAATTTCCGAATTTCAATTTCTCGGCAAGACCGCTATTGAAGTTTTTCACCCACAACGCACTGCGCGAGCAGATGCAGGCTGTTTCCAAAGAGAAAAAAATAAATAAAAAGAAAGTTATGGAGATTGTGGATAGGGTTAGAAAATTCCATTATATTTGGAGATTGTGCATCGGGTTAGAGAATTACGTTATTACTTTCCTTATATGCAATAATGTATAAGGAAAGTATTGTGACGGGGTCGAAAATTCGAATTCAAGTTTTCGACGGGAGAGCACGTTTCAAGCATCCCTGATCACGAATCGAACATTTTTGAAGTGATGTCTGTGTGTGTGTGTGTGTGAGTCTTTGAGTCTGTGGAGACGATAACTGACGAACAAATGGACCGATTTAAACGAAATCTGGTATAAAAATTACAATCCGTAAACACTGGAAGCCTATTGTTTTTATACGCAATCGAATGTTCGGAACCCACCTAAATTTCCGAGTGAAATTTAAAAAAAATCGTGAAAAAATCAAAACCTCTAATAAAGTTACGCAAATTGATATTTCTTATGTAATGTTTCATTGGAAAACGATTGACATAAATTTTAGAACGCTAACAAGAACCGCTCTCGAGATATTGCACATTTTTAAAAAAAATTATCAAAAACTCATAAAAAAAAAAAAAAAATTCCTATTGAGAAACATGTTCACTTTTCATATATAATGCCATGCGATAAATTTGTGACTGCATTCTCGTGGATCTAGCTCGTTCCATTCATGAAAAAAGATACTTTGAGTAATACTTTTGTATTTGAACGACAATAGTCATTTATCTGCTGTGAGAATAACTTATTTCTCCGTTTATAACGCTTGGCGAGATTTTGGCAATGAATTTGGTGGAATGTCGCCAACTTGGCTAGTTTTTTAAATGTTACTAAATTAACGAAAAACTCTCCAAATGGATAAAAATGACAAAATGACGCTAAATCAATTAAAATGACGACTTATTGAAGAAAATTCAATATCTTGGAAAGAATATAAATATCTACTATAAAAATAATCTATTTTTTTTACTGTAAAAATAGCAAATTCATTGCGTTATATAAGGGAAGTCATGTGCTGCCCACATCAGATTTTATTTTAGCATATGGTCATTATAAAATTTAAATGATTGAATTATGGTGGATTGAATTGTGGTGATGTATTGTACGACCGCGCGTCGCAGAGCTACGAAATTTGGCTGTCGGAGACCCGGGGTGGGGGGGGAGTGACACGATGAAAACCGATTTTTAAAATTTGAATTATTTTTTTGTGATTCAATGTTTTATGCGATTTCGACCGTTTTTAACCCTTTTTCCCCTTTTTTCTCCACCATCCGGACGTCGTAGAGAAAAAAAATCGCACGACCGGAAAGAGCAGACAATTTAGAGTAAAAATATATCAATTTCAAATCTCAGGGACAAATTCTAATATTTTTTAAAGATTTTAAAACAAAAATCACTTTCGGCTAAAAAAAAACGAACTTTCGTTTTTAAATCCTCGCATCGGGAAAAGTACCGACAATTTTGACTAATAATTTACATTTTTAGATAGCTCAAACATCGGGATTTCTTGCAAGCCCAAGCTGATAAAGAAATAATAAAAAGTAGCCGCAGGATCCGGATTTTAAGAATTTCCGAATTTCAATTTCACGGTAAGACCGCTATTGAAGTTTTTCACCCACAACGCACTGCTCGAGCAGAGGCACGGTATTTCCATGGAGGAAAAAAAAATAAAAAGAAGGTTATGGAGATTGTGCATCGGGTTAGAAAATTACGTTATATTTTAGCATATGGTCATTATAAAATTTAAATGATTGAATTATGGTGGATTGAATTGTGGTGATGTATTGTATACATCGGGTGGTGGTAACAGTATACAGAGTGAAATTATTATATTTATATGAAATTATTATATTTATTAGAAAATTACGTTATATTTTAATTGATAGAATCAAGAGTTTAGCTTATGGTCATTAAAAAATTTAAATGATTGAATTATGGTTTTAACGTCATTAAACTAAAACAAACTTTGTTAACTCCACGGGGTTATGGGGCCAGCGATTTTGCCACAGTCAGAAATTTCAAGGGTAGCGAACAGGATGGTCGCCGAAAGCGGCTAGTGTTACATAAGTATTATCACACTACGCTCTACTTTCTCACATTATCTTTGACCCATTGATTTTTCCGGAACAAATGTTTGACGTTGAGGCAAAAGGTTTGTTGATATCAGAATGATAACTGTTTCTATTTCAGGATTATCATTTATCAATCATGCGCAGTGACGCAAACAGAACTGCAGCATAATCAAAATGTTCTTCTGAAACACGTAATAAAGCTATGAAATCTTAAATTCCGGGTTTTGATACATTGTACCATTTTTTCAAATAGTTGATTCCACATCTAAATAAACACGTTTGTGTATGAGGTATAAGTGCTAATAACGAAGCTGTGTTGCAGTTGGATATTATTTCAGGTATGTTATGAATACTTTAATTTAAATATTTATTATCTTGAAATTTCTGGAGATTTAACGTATCGATTATGAGACTCTTCGTGTTTCATACAGTTAATTCTTTTTAATTACTTCTACCACTGAAATTTCAACCCCAACATGTCTAGAGAATGAACCATGGGCTTGCAGTTCCAACCATTTTGCCATCCTACCATTAGAGAATGTATCTTGGGCTTGCAGTTCCAACCATTTTGCCATCCTACCATTAGAGAATGTATCTTGGGCTTGCAGTTCCAACCATTTTGCCATCCAATCATTAGAGAATTTATTTTATGGTTGCAGTACCAACCATTTTGCCAAAGCCGCCTTAGCCCTTTTTATTTTGTCATCCAAGTGAATACATATTTTGCTTGCAGTCCCAACCATTTTGGCAGAGCAGCCTTCGCCCTTTGCAGGGCCCCTCGGCAAAAGTAATATCCAGAGCTGCCCCTCCCCCCTCCCCAATAGTTACTTTATAGTTAAAAACTTTTATAGTTAAAAAAGGTTACATTGAGCACGAAAATTATCCCCCAGAACTTCGAAAATCCCCAGAATTTACCTACTTTATCTATGGCCAAAAAACAGCGCAGAATTTTGTGCTCACAGAAGCTCAACAGAATATTCATTTCGCACGCCCTTTTTTACGACTGTATTTGAACCTTTTTTTTTTACCAGTTATAAGTTATAGAACCCGCCTGTAAAAGCAATCCAAAAAATGTTTAAAATTGGCAACTTCTGTCATAATGAACGCTCGTATACTCAGATTACAAATCAGAACTAAAAACTTTAGAAGCCCATACGATAACCCTGGTTTATATGATCAAGTTCAGATTACCAATATCAATAGCAGTATCTATCTATACTGGGTAAAGGCTCATGTGGGACATGCCAAAACCGAAATGGCAGACGCTTGTGCTAAGGAACAAGAGAGAAAATAATTGTGAACTTTAAATTCCCAACTACAAAACTGCAGCTAAGGATCTCCTCCAACTCGATGATGAGGAACTGGCAGCAAATATGGGACAGTGGTGTTCGAAGTAGAACATTATATAACCTGATGTACACAGTCACAAGTAGATGTTGGAGCAACTTTCTGATCAATCAAGTCATGGAACTTTTAAAACTTATCAAAACAGATTTTTCTATAAAAATCAAATCCTTGAAAAGAGAAATATTTAATTTTTGTTCTGTGACTTAAGACTTTGTATATAGTTTTAGTTTTATGCTCTGCCAAAAGTCTGTCTTTCTGTTCCTTCCAAGTTCTCCCCCTAGGGCGGACTATTGTACTAATTCCCCTACTGAGGAGGGGTGTTGCCGATCTTGAGATGACTACTGTTCGGCTGGTCCTTAGTACATGCAATTATCTTTGACTGATTGATAAGTTTACGCAGATTGGCTTTCATTTTGTAAAATGCTATCTGTTGCGTTGTGTTGTTTTTATGATTTGATTATTGTTATATATTGATAATTTGGATATCTTGCAGTATATTATCTAAATGTGATTTGATTTTAAGCTTTTATGTTTGAAGGGTCTTGGTTGAATTGGCTCTTTGCTGTTAGTTTTAAGTAATTATGACCGCCATGCTCTCCACCAGGCATCTGGATTGACTCCACATTGTATTTCGTGCTTTTATTTACTGTTATTTAAGTTTTATTTACTTTTATTTAAGTTTGATAATTGTGTCTTATTTGCTCGAAATTGAATTTGCTATTAGTTATCTTTTGTATGATTTTATGTGATTTAAGCTGTAGTTTTTAGGTATGTTTTCACTTTTTTTTTTCAGGAAATACTCTTGGTTAAGATTGTGATGTTTCTTATTGTTTCTTGCTGTTTGGATTAGTTCTTTATCATGCTGATTAAAATATGTTTCATTTTGTTTTTATTTCCCAATGAGCTGCTGTGTTGACTTGCGTGGCTCTCAATGGGTGAGTGAGGGGGAGGAGTCTCGATAGATGCAGAGAGATGGCAGGCTTTTGTTTTTGCTGTGGCGTCGAGACGCCTGGTGACACTTCGTTGAGGGCGATTTCATTGTGGTGGCCTTGGTGATTTCGCGTTGGCGATGTCAGTAATGGTCAGACAGAGGTGACCTTCGCCGTACTGGGCCCATGTGCTAAGTGTGACGGGAATTTTTCCATAAGATGACTCGTCTTTCCGTGTGCTCCCGACCAATAGAAAACCAACGCGAACCAAGACCACGCCTCAGAATGAAAAAGAAGAATCAGAACTTGTAGAATTTCACAAAATTTTGCTCCAATGTGAGCAAAATTATGATAGAAACGTTGTTTTAAAAGCATTCCAAATCGCTCTCCCAGAAATGAGAAAAGCAAACTCCCCTCTTAATAGTATCTTTTATTTGTACAGCAGTCTTGTTACTATGGCTAATGAGAGCCAGAAAAATCAGATTAAGAGTTCCACGGAACTCAACCCTTTCTTCCAAATTATTCCTTTCTTTCTTGGAGTTATTTTCTCCATATTCCAAATCAGCGACATGTAGACCGTATTGGGACTTGTCTCAATCCTGTCTAACATGCACCGCTATGATCCTTCCGGATCCCTAATTTATTTAAAAGTCCTTTTATGATTCCTAAATCATTTACACCTAAGACCGGAGGTGAAAGCAAGCTCTATTGAACTTTGCTAGATACTCCAAAAATAGTGATTCCTTGAGTCCTTGAGTAATTAAACTTTTGCTGTGAGGGCCTGCTAGGACATTTTCCCGGATTTCTATTGACGGGCTGTGAAAACCCCCTTCTCCCTTTCATCATGCTGTCTCTCCCCGTCTATTAGTCTCAAGCCGTGTTCCACGGAACACATTTCGACCCTTTAAAATGTGTTTCTTTATTTCTGAAGAGAATTTACTCTTTTTTTCCAAATTAAGAGATTCTAGGGTATTTGATTTGGGGCTTGTCCCAAATCACTTCCGAGAGCACTGCTCCGACTCTCTAAACTGTCACATGTTAAAATCTTTCTCGTTTTCTTCCCAAACTGTGCTGGGAACTCCCATAATTGGTTCTTAAGACGCTTTCCGTGTGCTTTAGGGCATGCCAAGTTTTGTTATTGCTTACAAGTATCATGAATCCCTTTTCATCAGTACTGTAAACCCTTTTTCACCACAATTGCAAGCCCTTTTTTCATAGTTGCAAACCTCCATTCCATTACTAGACTGCATGATGTTAATGTCCGAATTCAATTCTTTTATGGGCGCCCAGCACGGTTTTGACCAGTCGCATATTACCAAGAACGTTGTGAAAGCTAAAAATTATTTTTTTTTTATTTTTCAGTGCATTCTACTAAAACAGTGTAACGTAAACGTTTATTTTTATAATAGTGTATTTTTAATTTTGCATTCTATTATGAGTATTAAGCTAAGAAATGGCAAAAATCGGATGAAAACCTGGGTGGGATGCCATTTAATATCTTCAACTTGTTCGAATGCCAACACTTACTTTCTTTCACGACGATGGAGGGAAATATCTGAAGATTTGAGTGCTCGCCTTTTTGTCTGCCGCAGATTTCCTTTCCAACAGACAGTGGGATAAAGATAAAAGATTTTCTAATTTCTTGGATGTTCAAGCTTTAGAATTATTTCAATATTATAATAAGTGTGTTCTCGAAAAGTAGCTAGAATCCAATTAAAATTGCCACATTCCCGATTATAACCCCCATTTTTATCTAAGTTCATCTAACCATAAATAAATGAACACTATTGTTTAGAAGATATCACGAACCATTCTTGGGGCACCATAAAATGTACTTCTCCCCAGGTATCTCAAAAGAATCAAATAATTGCAATAAAATTTGTCTTATTTATTTTAATAGACAATTACAAAAATCACATTAATGTTCAGAGATATAGCATTATAAGAAAAACTCTAACTCCTATTATTGCTTCCTCTTATATAATATCAAATATGTTAATCTATGGGGAAAGACGTGTTAAGTATATGATGTTATTCATATACAAACTGTGCACTATTTTTACTTTCTCATACGTAGTATTGGGAAAGTATTATTTTCACAAAAATTTTCGATTTTAAGATTCTGATGCCAATATATATTTTAGGAACTTCTGAATACGTTTAGACTATTTTATGAGTGAAGTCCGTCCGTCTGTCTGTCTGTCTGTCTGTCTGCCTGATGTCTGTGGTCGATTTCTTGTATACACAATAGCGGTCATAAATATTAATAGATTTTCACGAAACTTTATATCCCATTTTGTTATCAAAAAATCTAGAACGGGATAGAATTTTTTTAATTCGAGCAAAAACTTCGAAATTTATTTAAAATTTTATATTTTTTTAACATAGCAGCATAGGACAAAATTTGACATAATCATGCATAAAAGGGTGTTCTTACAGCTCAATGATCACGAGACTTTATAGTTTCAATCGTTGATGTGAAAAATACACAAAAATACAATTTTTTTGTTCGTGGCGTCATTATCCCCCCCCCCTCCTTGGGGGGCGAGTTACTCACCACCCGGGAGGTACATTATCAAGTATGGTATCAATCGAAAGATTTTTTCAAAACCTTTAATGTGAAAAGTAGCACACTATAATTGTAATTATTTGGACCCATGATAACACATGTAATCATTTGGACCCAGGATCACCCCCCCCCCCCCTTCCTGGCAAAAACATTCAGAAAGAAGCCCGTTGCAGAGCTAAGTCCTTGTGTTTAACGTGCTTTATCAATTTATCAAACGACGTGTAAACTTCTTCTGGAGCAGATTTATATAATATATGTATTATGTTCCAGCACATTCATGGAGTTCGAACTTAGCGTTAAGGCTTCGGCCATCCTAACACCCCAGCAAGTATTTAAGTTCCTTGGTTTCTCCTTTATTCTTTGGTTATACTTTCCTGCTTATACCAACCTGCCAAAGGTAGCACAAATTCTTTGCACAAGGGGTCATCCTTGAAACATGACTTATCTTTACTTCGATAGGGTGTCCACCCCCACCCCCCAGCGTCCTTACCCCCGTCACAAGTGGACTTACTTCTTTCTAGGAGCAGTTGTGTTCGATGTTCAGAATAGAGGAGGACTTTTGCATGGACATCCAAACTAAAGAATTCTCGCTCTATGTTAAAATTAAAACTATTTCAAGGTCTGCAACATCAGCAAAAATAGAAGTAAGTCACTGAAGTTTACTTTATTTTTCATCGAGTTTTAGTATTTTCTCCAGTTATAGATTAACATTTGAACTTTGAGCATTGAATTCCTCCAGCTTCACTTAATGTAAGTACTTTTCCTGCTTACATAGTATAACGTTTAGGGAAAGTATATTCGAGAACGAAAGAGCACGTGTTAAGAAACTTTGAACTCAATTCGAACGTTTTGAAGGTGATGCCTGTGTATATGTAACAATGTATGTGTGTGTTAATGTGTATGTACGTGCGTCTAAGGAAAGAATATCTCACGAACGGATAAAGCACTTCAAAAATAATTTGATACGAATATTTCAATCAGTAAAAACTTGAATCCTATTAATTTTAAACGAAATCGAATGTTTAGAATCCCCACCAATCCAATTGTTGAATTGATTTTTGAAAATGTCAGAGCCTTTAAGGGGAGCAGGAAAGCAAAAATCGACTCAACAGATTTGTATTTTATTGCTGCATTAAATAGTACGAAATGTTCTCTTTCCAATGATGTATCATACTAATTAATTGAATAAGTAGAAGTTTGAAAATTTTGGGATTCTTCTTGAACCACTTCACAGTCCATTTCAGCTATAAATGCGTTTCAAAATCGACTTAAAAATATAGTTTTGTTATATTAGTGCATTAAATAGTACCAAATGCTCTCTTTCCAATGATGTATCATACTAATTAATTGAATAAGTAGAAGTTTGAAATTTTTGGGATTCCTCTTGAACCACTTCACAGTCCATTTCAGCTATAAATGCATTTCAAAATCGACTTAAAAATATAGTTTTGTTATATTAGTGCATTAAATAGTACAAAATGTTCTCTTTCCAATGATATATCATACTAATTAATTGAATAAGTAGAAGTTTGAAATTTTTGGGATTCTTCTTGAACCACTTCACAGTCCATTTCAACTATAAATGCGCTTCAAAATCGACTTAAAAATAGAGTTTTGTTATATTAGCACATTAAATAGTACAATATGTTCTCTTTCCAATGATGTACTACACTAATTGGGTAAAAGTAGAAATTTGAAAGTGTTGGATTCTTCTTGAACCACTTCCTATTTCATTTCAACTATAAATACTTTTAAAAATCGACTCAAATATAAATTTTGATTTTATTATTACATTAAATAGTACAAAACGTTCTCTTTCCAATGATGTGTTACACTAATTAATTAAGTAGAAGTTTAAAATTTTTAGGATTCATCTTGACCCACTTCGTAGTCCATTTCAGCTATAAATGCGTTTAAAAATCGACTCAAATATAGATTTTAATTTTATTGTTGCTTTAAATAATGCAAAATGCTCGCTTTCCAATGATGTATCACACCAATTGAGTAAGTAGAAGTTTGAAAGTTTTGTATTTTTCTTGAACCACTTCATAATCCATTTCAGCTATAAATGCGTTTACAAATCGACACAAATATAGATTTCGATGTTATTGTTGCATTTAATAATACAAAATGTTTTCTTTCCAATGATGTATCACATTAATTGAGTAAGTAGAAGTTTGAAAATTTTGGGATTCTTCTTGAATCACTTCATAGTCCATTTCAGCTATAAATGGTTTAAAAATCAACACAACTATAGATTTTGATTTTATTGTTGCATTAAATAGTACGAAATGTTCTCTTTCCAATGATGTATCACACTAATTGAGTAAGTAGAAGTTTGAAAGTTTTGGGGTTCTTCTTGAACCACTTTATAATCCATTTCAGATATAAATGCATTTAAAAATCGACATAAATACAGATTTTGATTTTATTGTTGCATTAAATAGTACAAAATATTCTCTTTCCAATGATGTATCACATTCATTGAGTAAGTAGAAGTTTGAAAGTTTTGGGATTCTTCTTGAATCACTTCATAGTCCATTTCAGCTATAAATGCGTTTAAAAATCGACACAACTATAGATTTTGATTTCATTGTTGCATTAAATAGTACGAAATGTTCTCTTTCCAATGATCTATCACACTAATTGAGTAAGTAGAAGTTTGAAAGTTTTGGGGTTCTTCTTGAACCACTTTATAGTCCATTTCAGATATAAATGCATTTAAAAATCGACACAAATACAGATTTTGATTTTATTGTTGCATTAAATAGTACAAAATATTCTCTTTCCAATGATGTATCACATTCATTGAGTAAGTAGAAGTTTGAAAGTTTTGGGATTCTTCTTGAATCACTTCATAGTCCATTTCAGCTATAAATGGATTAAAAATCAACACAACTATAGATTTTGATTTTATTGTTGCATTAAATGGTACGAAATGTTCTCTTTCCAATGATGTATCACACTAATTGAGTAAGTAGAAGTTTGAAAGTTTTGGGGTTCTTCTTGAACCACTTTATAGTCCATTTCAGATATAAATGCATTTAAAAATCGACACAAATACAGATTTTGATTTTATTGTTGTATTAAATAGTACAAAATATTCTCTTTCCAATGATGTGTCACATTCATTGAGTAAGTAGAAGTTTGAAAGTTTTGGGATTTTTCTTGAATCACTTCATAGTCCATTTCAGCTATAAATGCGTTTAGAAATCGACACAACTATAGATTTTGATTTCATTGTTGCATTAAATAGTACGAAATGTTCTCTTTCCAATGATCTATCACACTAATTGAGTAAGTAGAAGTTTGAAAGTTTTGGGGTTCTTCTTGAACGACTTTATAGTCCATTTCAGATATAAATGCATTTAAAAATCGACACAAATACAGATTTTGATTTTATTGTTGCATTAAATAGTACAAAATATTCTCTTTCCAATGATGTATCACACTAATTAAGTAGAAGTTTGAAAGTTTTGGGGTTCTTCTTGACCCACTTCATAGTCCATTTCAGATATAAATGCATTTAAAAATCGACACAAATACAGATTTTGATTTTATTGCTGCATTAAATAGTACAAAATATTCTCTTTCCAATGATGTATCACATTCATTAAGTAAGTAGAAGTTTGAAAGTTTTGGGATTCTTCTTGAATCACTTCATAGTCCATTTCAGCTATAAATGGATTAAAAATCAACACAACTATAGATTTTGATTTTATTGTTGCATTAAATGGTACGAAATATTCTCTTTCCAATGATCTATCACACTAATTGAGTAAGTAGAAGTTTGAAAGTTTTGGGGTTCTTCTTGAACCACTTTATAGTCCATTTCAGATATAAATGCATTTAAAAATCGACACAAATACAGATTTTGATTTTATTGTTGCATTAAATAGTACAAAATATTCTCTTTCCAATGATGTATCACACTAATTGAGTAAGTAGAAGTTTGAAAGTTTTGGGGTTCTTCTTGACCCACTTCATAGTCCATTTCAGATATAAATGCATTTAAAAATCGACACAAATACAGATTTTGATTTTATTGCTGCATTAAATAGTACAAAATATTCTCTTTCCAATGATGTATCACATTCATTAAGTAAGTAGAAGTTTGAAAGTTTTGGGATTCTTCTTGAATCACTTCATAGTCCATTTCAGCTATAAATGGATTAAAAATCAACACAACTATAGATTTTGATTTTATTGTTGCATTAAATGGTACGAAATGTTCTCTTTCCAATGATGTATCACACTAATTGAGTAAGTAGAAGTTTGAAAGTTTTGGGGTTCTTCTTGAACCACTTTATAGTCCATTTCAGATATAAATGCATTTAAAAATCGACACAAATACAGATTTTGATTTTATTGTTGTATTAAATAGTACAAAATATTCTCTTTCCAATGATGTGTCACATTCATTGAGTAAGTAGAAGTTTGAAAGTTTTGGGATTTTTCTTGAATCACTTCATAGTCCATTTCAGCTATAAATGCGTTTAAAAATCGACACAACTATAGATTTTGATTTCATTGTTGCATTAAATAGTACGAAATGTTCTCTTTCCAATGATCTATCACACTAATTGAGTAAGTAGAAGTTTGAAAGTTTTGGGGTTCTTCTTGAACCACTTTATAGTCCATTTCAGATATAAATGCATTTAAAAATCGACACAAATACAGATTTTGATTTTATTGTTGCATTAAATAGTACAAAATATGCTCTTTTGAATGATGTATTACACTAATTGAGTAAGTAGAAGTTTGAAAATTTTGGGATTCTTCTTGAATCACTTCATAGTCCATTTCAGCTATAAATGCGTTTAAAAATCGACACAACTATAGATTTTGATTTCATTGTTGCATTAAATAGTACGAAATGTTCTCTTTCCAATGATCTATCGCACTAATTGAGTAAGTAGAAGTTTGAAAGTTTTGGGGTTCTTCTTGAACCACTTTATAGTCCATTTCAGATAAATGCATTTAAAAATCGACACAAATATAGATTTTGATTTTATTGTTGCATTAAATAGCACAAAATATTCTCTTTTGAATGATGTATTACACTAATTGAGTAAGTAGAAGTTTGAAAGTTTTGGGATTCTTCCTGAATCTCTTCGAATTCCACTTCAACTATCACAAACTTTAAAAGCATATTTTCAAAACATGAATTTTACAGGTTCATGTTCCTTTTCCTCAATATCTGTCAACCCTAATGACTTGAATTTTTTCTGATATATTTGTTATGTAATATTGAAGATTTTAACATAAAAATTTAGAGATTTACTTCAAACACATTTTCAAGAAAATGAAACGTCATGAAAAATGCTACCTGAAACGTAGCGCACAGTTAAAACATACTTTGAAATTATAAATTTTTTGTTGAAAACAAATGAGCTGTTAAAATGTGTTGAACAAACATATCCCTCACATACAACTGGAAAGAAACAAACACGTTGAAAAGTTATTAATATAGATTTTGTTCAATAAAGCTTAAACTGATGAATTATAATAGAATATATGAAGAAAAATTTTAAGGGAGTGGGACTCAACTCAACTTCTCGTACCAAAATCTATTAATGAGCTGGTGATCCCCCCCCCCTTTATTTATTCATTTATTTACTATTATTACTATTATTATTATTATTATTATTATGGTCTTGAAGAAAGCTTTCGATAGATACCAAGTTTGGCAATGTACCCCCCGTTTGGATAACTTTCACCCATCCACCCCCTGAGGGTGTCTATTGATGTCACAAACACAAAAAGTCTGAAATGGGCAACACATGACTTACCTTATATAATGCAATGAATTTACTACTTTTACAATAAAAAAATAGGTTTTTCTTATAGTAGATACTTATCTTCTTTCCAAGATATTGAATTTTCGAAAATTTGTCGTCATTTTCATTGATTTAGCGTCATTTTTATCCATTTGGGGAGATTTTCGTTGATTTGGCAACATTTCAAAAAGTCGCCAAGTTGGCGACATTCCGCCAAATTCGTCGCCAAAATCTGGCCAAGCATTTTGGACGGAGAAATAAGTTATTCTTATAGCAGATAAATGACTATTGGCGTTCAAATACAAAAGTATTACTTAAAGTATCTTTTCTCATGAATGGAACGAGCTAGATCCACGAGAATGATGTCGCCCAATTTATGGCATGATATTACATATGAAAAGTGAACATGTTTCTCAACAATTTATATATTTTTTTAATTTATGGGATTTTTTGATAAATTTATTTTTAAAATGTGCAATATCTTGAGAACGGTTCGTGCTAGCGTTCTATAGTTAATGTCAATCATTTTCTAAGGAAAAATTACATAAGAAATGTCTATTTGTGTAACTTTATTAATGATTTTGATTTTTTTATGATTTTTTCAAAATTTCGCTCGAAAATTTGAGAGGGTTCTGAACATTCGATTACGTTTAAAAATAACAGGCTTCCAGTATTCACGGATTGTGATTGTTATATCAAATTTCATTCGAATCGCTCCATTGGTTCGTTAGATATCGTCTCCGCAGACTCACTGACACACACACACACTCACACACAGACATCACCTCAAAAATATTCAATTCGTGATCAGGGATGCTTGAAACGTGCTCTCCCGTCGAAAACTCGAATTCGAATTTTCGACCCCGTCACAGTACTTTCCTTATACATTATGTATATAAGGAAAGTAATATTATATCGCGGCTATTTTTCACTACAGTGATTGAAATTTTTAAATTTCGTGATCACGGAGCCATAAATACACTTATATGCATAATTATGTCAAATTTTCTTCCATACTACCGTATTAAGATAATATTAAATTTCGAACTTTTCCTACGAATTTAAAGAAAAAAAAATGGTATATAGTTCTAAAATTTTCGCTAACAAAGCCGGATATAAATTTTTGTGATAATCCTTTAATATTTGTGGCAGCTATAGTGTACACATGAAATCCACCAAAGACAGACAGACGGCCATCACTTTAAAAATAGTCAAAACGTGTTCAGGAGGTCCTGAAACATATATATTGCATCGCAATCTCGAAATCGAATATTTACGTGAAAACAATACTTTCTCTATACTATTTATATTCTATCAGAAAGTAATAAATAAGTCTCTAGAAAAGCCAAATGCTGTCCACATCAGATTTTTACTTTCCATGCAATACACGGTAATGTATAGGGAAAGTATTATAATCATGCCGAAAATCACAACTCGAATTTACGCGTTTTGGGACCTCTAGAATACAAAAAAACTATTTTTAGCGTGAGGTCTGCGTGTTTGCCTGTCTGTCTGTGTGTTTGTGCAATGTATGTATCCACTCTAAAAACTAATGGATCAAATTTCACAAAATTTGGTAGGTACGCCACTTGTGTGTGACCCTGATGCTGATTGGGTTTTGGTACGATTCGAGATAAAAGAACCCGCCTTTTTTTTTTTTTTTTTTTGCGAAATGACCCTCAAAAATTACCTGTATCCACTCTAGCTGAAAAACTAATGGATCAAATCTTACAAAATTTGGTAGATAAGTCACTTGTGGGATACCTTACTGCTGATTAGATTTTGGTACGATTCGGAAAAAAAGAACCTGTCATTTTTTCGTGAAATGACCCTCAAAAATCGTCAAAATCTAGCATAAAAACCTACGCGTATGCTCAAATATATCAGTAGGTGCTTGTTTCATACGTCATTTTTAACGATTAATAGAATAAGACCAACCCCATTACACTAGGGCCGGGCCATTCTTCAGATATTTTAGTTTTTTCGCATTTTCATTACGCCACCTTTGAAAATAAGTCCAGTTACCCAATGGGAACGAGAATTGAATCAAAAGTGCAAACTCAGTGTAATTTTAATTAATTATGGGTGTATATTTGTGTAATTAAACTCAATATACAAGGTAGGATCAAAAAGTGACTGTGCTGATATCTCCAACCCTGATTGGAGGACAGGGGAACTATTTCACCGCGGCGTAAAGACACATGTGACGCGAGATGTGGAAAGGAAGAAGCTGGTCCGCAGTGAAGGGTTTTTCCACTGTGTTTTTCCATCGGAGACTGTGCTGATATCTCCAACCCTGATTGGAGGACAGGGGAACTATTTCACCGCGGCGTAAAGACACATGTGACGCGAGATGTGGAAAGGAAGAAGCTGGTCCGCAATGCAGGGTTTTTCCAGACACCTGTTGCAGCAGGTGCAATGTTTCTGTTGACGATTTCCCCAAACGCTGGCAGAATTTGATATTCGCACGTTGTTCTTCCAACGCTATTTCCATTTTCGACGAACGCGAACGACTGCAGTTCACTGACACGCATTGTCTAGAAAAAACACCTGCTTCTTCCTTTTCACATCTCGTGTCACATGTGCCTCTACGCCACGGTTAAATAGTTCCCCTCTCCTTCCTCCAATGAGGGTTGGAGATATCAGCACAGTCTCCGAACTTTTTGATGTATGCTATATATATATATATATAGGGGTCGCAATCCCCCTTGACCTTTCTGCAACCCTGTAAACACAATCATTCCACCTATATATTTTCTTTTTTCATTTTAAATCTTATATATATATATATATATATATATATATATGTATATATATATATATATATATATATATATATATATATATATATATATATATATATTATATATATATATATATATATATATATATATATTATTGCTTTTACGCAGTACGGTTTTTATTACTCTCTTTGGCAACAGCAAATCACATCTTTTCAAGATGTGATATATATATGCTATATATGTATATATATATATATATATATATATATATATATATATATATATATATATATATATATATATATATATATATATATATATATATATATATATTATTGCTTTTACGCAGTACGGTTTTTATTACTCTCTTTGGCAACAGCAAATCACATCTTTTCAAGATGTGATATATATATGCTATATATGTATATATATATATATATATATATATATATATATAAATATATATATATATATATATATATATATATATTATTGCTTTTACGCAGTACGGTTTTTATTACTCTCTTTGGCAACAGCAAATCACATCTTTTCATTTCTGCATATGGCAACATTGGTTTAGTTATATTTTGCTCGTTATGGTTGTACTAATGAAATGTATTTTATTTTTCCAATCTATATGCTTGTCGTCCATATAACACAAGTTTATAGATAAAATCTATATTGTGTTTCAGAAACAAGCATTTTTGTGTTCATTTCGAAGGAATATATGGACTTGACAAGAATTTTTTCGAAATGAACTTATCTTAAGCCTAAAGCTCTTCCACGTGCAAGCTTTTTTGTTTGATTTTTTTGTTTTCCTATTTTCATTCCTCACCTTTGAAATTTGCTGATTGTTTTTGTCTTTATGACCTGCATTGCGCTTTATAATTTCCTCTTTATGTTTGAATTTCTTTTATTTCTTTGTATTTTGTTGAAAAATTTTGGAATAGTGTATTATGAGTTACTACTTACATTCTAACATTGGATTTACAATTTTAAATTTATATATATATATATATATATATATATATATATATATATATATATATATATATATATATATATATATATATATATATATATATATATATATATATATATATATATATATATAATTGATTGAATGTCCAATGATGGAATAGAGAGTAGTTGGAACTCAAAAATCCTAACTTAACATAAAACCTACAAAATAAAAAGAAATATTAAATAGCGAATCTTCAATCAAATGGAAAAAAATGCAAATTTGAAGTCATCAAGCTAAAGATAATCAACAAATATCAATGGTATGGAATCGATAATAGAAAAACAAATAAAAAATTCAAGCGTTAATGCTATGCACGTGAAGACAAGGACTGGGCCTAAATAATTGAATTGCATATATATATATATATATATATATATATATATATATATATATATATATTAAATCTGTATTGTTAGTTCAAATTATCGCAATTATAGCACAATATCCTTCATTTTAAAGGGATTTAAGAAAGCTTTCGATTCATACCAAGTTTGATAATGTAGCCCCTCGGGGGATTACTCCCCCCCCCCCTCCTCCTGAGGGTGACTAATAACATCACGTGCACAAAAATTGCATCGCTGCTACTTTTCACTACAATAATTGAAACTGTCAAGTTTCTGGATTGAAAGCGCAAATTCAGTGTAATTAAAAATAATTATGGGTATTATTTTGTGCAATTAAACTCAATATAGTGAATTATTGAAGACATAAAGCGAACGTGAATATGAGTCTGCAGGGAAGGTCACGTGCTGCCCACATCAGATTTTCATTTTACATTTTTTGCAGAACAGATCACGAAGATATATCTTTCACGCTTCTCTATATAACCAATATGCCAAAAGAGGCGCAGTCCAGTAGCAGTTCCAATCCAGAGATTCATCTTCCAAGGGATCTGGATTACGTCCCGGACGACCTCAGAAAGCGAGCTAAATCGGATCTTTTCGAGGATGAGGACACGCGGGTGCACAGCCTGAAATTGTTCAGATCCATGCTAAAAGGTAAGTTGAAAATTTTCAATTTTTCTGCAATTTTAATTATTAGCTTGTAGAGTACTATTCTACTTCAACTGGAGATCGTGACTCTTGTATGAATTCCATTACAATTTACTTCATTCTAAATTAAACTTCCAATAACCTAATGATTTGCGTTCGACGAAGGAATCACGACATTTAATAAATAAACAACTTTATTTACAGCTAGGTTGGCTGGAAACTCAAAACACACACACATATATACAGGGTGTCCCAAAAACATCGACCTCAGCTTTTATTCCTTAAATATTGATCTTAGACATATATAATAAATTACAAATTTGCTTAAAAAAAGGTACAGAATTTTATGAAATCAATTTAAATTTTCAAGGGAATTAAATTTTAAGAAATACAAAATTTAAATTTTTATACAGCCCCCGTACAAAAACATTTCCAATGAGTAAAATGTGCCCCATACACTAATAAGGTGATGTAAAAAAATTTCAGAATTTTATCATAAAAAGTCCCAGAGATATGAAAAGACAAAAATGATGACTTAAACCACTTTTCGATGCATCGACATAGGTTCTCAGAAGGGAAAAATCATATCGGCAGATCACGTTTCTAAATAATCCGTTGTTTATATACTAAAATCCGTTGTTTCTACGATTGCATAAAAACACGTCGTTAAAATTTTATGCAATCTGTGTCCAACAACGGAATAAACAAGATCCAGAGAGAAACGACCCATGAGGACAAAATTCAAACCCAAATATTATAAAATAACACATAATCATGAATAATATATCGCATAAATGCACAAACATGCAAAAAAAAGGAACTCACAAAGTCCGCTAGCTAGAATAATCTTCATGGGAGTCTCACCACGTGATCCAGCTTGAATGCTTACCACACGAAAAACCGCGATGGAATGGACCAGATTAAGGGTGAGCGTCAGTAAATTTTCTGCCCTATCCGCGCTTTGTTAACTTTCGCGGCACACATATTTCGCCGAAATTCTGCTCAAACAGTTGCGAAATATTTTCTGAAAGATAAAATGCTATGCTTAGATTATATTAAAACTAAATTTAATACCCAATAAAACATAGAATATATGTTTTATTTTAATTTAAAATATTTTTGGTGCTGCCATCTGTTGTCGTAATTTAATTCATACCGACTATTTTTATTTTTTAATGAACATTTTTAAATGTCTATTCCTTTTAATACGCTATTAAATACAACAACAGATCATATATAATGCCATAATCACGGAAACGTAATTGAACTTGGACTTGAAGACAAAGGAACTTGAAGACAAAACTGCAGTCCTCAGTGATGTACATTCAGATCCCTTATCAAATTTATAGAATGAAAAATTACCTTTCCGTGATTGTAGCATTATTATATATGATCTGTTGTTGTATTTAACACTGTATTAGAAGGAATAGATATTTAAAAATGTTCATTAAAAAATAAAAATAATCGGTATGAATTAAATTACGACAACAGATGGCAGCACCAAAAATTTTTTGGATTAAAATAAAAAATATATTCTATGTTTTTGGGGGCATTAAATTTAGTTTTAATATAGTCTAAGCATTGCATTTTATCTTTCAGAAAATATATCGCAACTGTTTGAGCAGAATTTCGGCGAAATATGTGTGCCGCGAAAGTTAACAAAGCGCGGATAGGGCAGAAAATTTACTGACGCTCACCCTTAAAGGAAGTGGGAGTAGTTATGGATGTTTTCGGTGAGACAAACCCAAGAGTTCATAAACTAACCGAGAAGTGACCATCACGATCGAAAACATTTAAAGTGCGTATAACACTGTTTTTTGGAGCAGTAGCTTATTTTCATTTTATTTGCTTTTTAGATATCCGCCTTAACGGTTTTATTAGTATTTTAAACTTTTTTTTTTACCCGCCGAAGCTGTTTTTTTTTTAATTTTGCACACTTTTTTGTGTAACCGAACTTACTGAGTTTTTAGTATTTGCACATTTTTATTTTTACCCGCCGGAGCGGTGTTTATTTTATGGTGTTTCCACTACTATTGGATATCGTACTTATACTGCTATCTACAAATAAGGTGTGAAAATTGTACATATAGCATAGACTTTTGAGGCGATTAATATGTGATAGTGTACACTTATTGTTATCCAGGCGTTTGATTCGGAGCAAATAGCTAATGATTAGATTTTTAAAAAACTTGGTTACTAAGGCAAGAAGAATAATGAGGGGAGAATTTTACATTAAATTTGAATTGATGTCTCTTATCATAAATAGTAGTATTGAATGAGTTATTTTGTATATAAATGGTGATATCAAGATAATTTACAAATTTGGAAGGGTTGGATTCATTAGGTATTAACTCAAGATTGGATAGATAACTATTAAGTGTGGGGAAAGAATCGTGTGGAGTATGAAAACAAAGAAAAACATCATCAATGTAGCGAAAAATGGAAATGTTATGTGTAATCAGAGTGGATTGTCTTTTGTAAAAGTAAAGATAAAAATAATAGCGCGCATAGAGCTACTAGTGGATCCTTGCGGTATTCCAATTGTTTGGAGGTATACAGCATTACCATGTACATGATAGTTGTTGTTGTTGAGACCCAGACAGTCCGACCTACCAGAAAGGTTTAAGGTAACTGTTTGGACGGCCGGGAAGTGCCACCCAATTTAGACCGGAACCCAGTGGGGGAGGCATCCACAGGGACCGTACCCTCCTTCCCCTACCACCAACCTCTCGGAAGGACTTACGGACCCAGATGTTTAACGTGATCGTACTCCGCATGAACACGGCAGCAGTTGTGGCAGCGTGCAAATCCAGCGCGCAAACCACGTACATGATGCAATAACAAAATGTAACAAATTATTAAAGGTAGACGAGTCATATTTAGTAAGAGTATTTAATTTGAATAGATCGAAGAGTTGTTTAATGACCGAAAATAAATCTTTGATGATGATGTTATTAAAAAGATCTTTAAAATCTAAAGTTTGGATTAAGTCAATGGTAGTAAATGATTTCAGTTTTTGAATAAGTCCATAGCTGTTTCTGATGATGCAATGGGGTTCCTTGGAAATTTCAGGAAATAGACTGTTTAAGGCTTTGAGAAGTTTTTTGTTACCTTTTGTTGTATAAGAGTTATGTCCACTGGTAACTGTTCTAAATTTTACTGGGTCCTTGTGAAATTTTGGTATGATTACTAAATATGGAATGTTTAAATTTTGATGAGTATCAAAAAATTGTTTGTACTTGGAAATAAGTTTTCGCTTTAAATCATGTATGGTTGTTTTTTACAACTTGAAGGTATTTATTTGATTTAAATTGGATAATAATGTTTCAATCTAGAAATATTTGCAGAAAATAGCATAGTTCGATGCAGCTTTGCCAACATGCGTAAAAACTAAGATTGTTGCATATGTGTAATTGTTTGTTTTAATTTTGATAATTGAAAATTAAACTTTGGAATATGCGTATATGATAGCTTAAGTTGAACATGAGTTAAAATTTTAGATTTCCAAACACAAAAGGATTCCATTGGTATAGAGTGCGTGACGGACATTTTATAGATGAATTTATCAAGATCAAGAGAGAAAGTGTTAAGTATAGATTTAGGATGATTTTTAGAAGGTAGTCTATATTTAGTTCCATATGACATAATGAGTTTTAAGGAAGGGTCAGTGATTATATCTCAGTTGCCCGTTAGTACATGACAGAAATGGATATTTATAAATGATTGCAATGCAGTGGAATGACAATTACATAGATTATTTTTATCTATCGGAGTTGAGGAGGATGGATCAGTAGATTTTGAAACCTGGTTATAGTTAAAAATAAGTCTACCGATCAGGATATTATATTTATATGATTTAACGATATTGATATTTTTATTGGAAATTCATGTGATAGGTGATGGAATAGTTGAGTGATATTGAAGGAATCAATGATGCGGTTTGAAAAGTTAATTTCACAATAAGAGTTAAATGGAGGGATAGCAGGTGGAACATTAGCAAGTGTGGTGTCGATATTCTGATAGTTTAGAATTTTCATTTCTTTTTAATGCCATTAAGCTTCGATTGAGATAATGCGCTCTGGTGACAATTAAGTCAAAGAATAAGTGGGAGAAGTGAGAGCTTGACAAATTTAAATTAATAAAGACATTATAAACAGTGTTTCACTTTTTAATGCCATTAAGCTTCGATTGAGATAATGCGCTCTGGTGACAATTAAGTCAAAGAATAAGTGGGAGAAGTGAGAGCTTGACAACTTTAAATTAATAAAGATATTATAAACAGTGTTTCATTTTTTTAATGCCATTAAGCTTCGATTGAGATAATGCGCTCTGGTGACAATTAAGTCAAAGAATAAGTGGGCGAAGTGAGAACTTGACAAATTTAAATTAATAAAGATATTATAAACAGTGTTTCATTTTTTTAATGCCATTAAGCTTCGATTGAGATAATGCGCTCTGGTGACAATTAAGTCAAAGAATAAACGGGAGAAGTGAAAGCTTGACAAATTTAAATTAATAAAGATATTATAAACAGTGTTAAAAAGTTTTTTCTTAATAACAAAAATCCAGGTTTTACATTCAGTTACATTGAAAGGAGTTTCAAAGTGATTTAAAAGCCTAACGATTTTATTTTTAATGTAGAGAAAGTTTGAATTATTGCTAGTATGTTTAATGGCCTTACTACCTAATTTAATGCGTTTGAAATTTTTAGAATGATTAAAATTGTTAACACTTTACAACATAGTTGAAAAGTGTTTATGACTTTGTTCATTCTGTCTGTCTGTCTGTCTGTCATTTAGCACGATAACTGCCGTAAAAATCACTTTATCAAAATGAAATTTTAGTATGTTGTTCAGACGGTCTATGAAACCTATGGGAATATAAATGAATAATTTCACCCGATTAGTTTTGGATTGAACCCGGGTTGAAAAAATGAAATACATTGAATCCTATGGGACCTAATTTCTCAAACATTTTTTAAGCGGATTTAAAATTCACAAATTGCTTCCAGAGTTTTAGAAAATGTTCAAATTATCCTATAAAATATATAAAAAAAATTTCAGCAAAATATATTCAGTAGTTTTTAAATAAAAATTAAAATAATAATTACTCCTTTTATGAAGCGATCACCTGACCCACTTCAAAATAAAATATAGCATCCATCTTGTGTTAAAATCGTGATTTTTAAAGTTCTTTTTAATTCATATTTAGTGTTGTATCCGTCCTAAAACCGCTTTATTTTTGCTTAAATTCTGTGCATCTACATACGGAAACAACGCAATTACAATTGAGTTCAAATGATCATCCAACTTTGATTATTTCTACAACGAAGCCTAATTTTCACTTATGGAGAATGTAAATACCAAAAGTTGTAGAATGAGTTCTATAAGACTTGCTGCATTTCTTTAAAGCAAAATTATTTAGCTCATGGAGTCTGCAATATAGCTGATATGAATGAAATACTCATTGATTTTACACAGAGAAGGACGATTTTTTCGATAAAGTTTTAAGCATAGAGTTTAATTACTTGTACCTCCATGGTCTCAAGTTTTTAAATAAATTAAATTATTATAGTATTGTGATGAATGAAACAAATGGAAAAAAGCTTATGAATGAAATGCTGCTTTTATAGAGAGAGCCAGGCGTGTTATATTTCGATGACGTCATTTGAATAAATTTCATTTGTTTTCGATGAAGTTTTCAAATCTAATAAATTATTGTAGTATTATAATTTTAAAAATATAACCGAGGAATGTATCGCATTTTAGAGATGCTTAAACCAGGCAATTTATATTTCAATGCCGTCATTTGAATGAAGTTCATTTTTTTCGATCAAGTTTTAAGTTTTCAAATATAATAAATTAATGTAGTATTGAGATAATTTTAAAAATATTACCGAGGAATGTATCGCATTTTACAGATGTTTAAATAAAATTCAATTGAAGTTGGAAAGTGTTTCATAATCAAAGCTTTATGCATGATTGATCTTTCTTGTTTATATTTCTGCGATGCAGATTAATTCTGAGATGTGGATGATTTTTAGTTTGTCCTAGAGTTTGTCCTTTTAGTATATACATATATATATAATATATATACATATATATATAATATATATACATATATATATATATATATATATATATATATATATATATATATATATATATATATATATATATATATATATATATATATATATATATATATATATATTTATATTTATATATATATATATGTATATATATATATATATATAATATATATATAATATATATATACATATATATATACATATATATATATATATATATATATATATATATATATATATATAATCACCTTAGCAAGCTTCCACAAATTCTTAGTTTCCATACCTTTGATTTTAAAGACCTATTTAATAATATTGTCATTAAAGATTTATATAAAGTTATTATCTCTCTTTATCATGACTATATATCTTCTAATAATGTTGCATTTAATGTCAAAAACTTTCCTACGCTCTTGCACTTTGTGTTATACAACAATTATATTATCCAAGGTGATAACATTTATTTACAAACATCTTGTGTACCACAAGGTCGCTGTAGTAGTAGTATTCTCGCTAACTTACATCTTTATTATTATGAATGTCATTTAAACTCTAATTCATATATTATGTATAGATATGTTAACGACTTAATTTGTATTATCATTGATGATTCCTATCCAAGTAATATTGATTTTTACCCATCTAACCTAGAATTAATTCCTAATGAGCCTAGCGTTAGTCAAACTGTAAATTTTTTAAACCTAAATTTAGATACCCTCAATAATCATGTAATCACCAATCTATATGATAAAAAAGATTTTTACAACTTCACTATCATAAAGCTGCTATCATATCAATCTTGTAATTCTATTCAATTGTTTAGAAACATCATTTTAAACCAGCTATTTCGAATACATCGACTTTCTGATCCTCAGTTTCACTTTCTCCACATCAATAATCTTAAACGCATTTGTCAAAATTACCAATATCCGGAAGTATTTGTAAATAATATTATTAATAATTTCAAATATACCACGTAATAATTTTACACATGCATTATTTATCTTTGATTAGATAACTCATTTTTGAGAATTCACCCATTCCTATCACCTAACTTACCACTTGGCCTGAGTCTAATACTGTTTACTATTTTCGAATGACTATTTTCCACTTGTCCTGAGTCCTATACTGATTACTATTTTTGAAAGTCTCCATACATATTATGTTTCGTTCAAATGTATTCATTCCGGTGCCCACTCTCATTGACGAAGTGAGGTGAAATGCTCAGTCGCTTGTTCAACCTACACGTGGTAGCAATGCTTGTGAGTAAATATTTCTGTTCGATGAGGTTTTATTTATCTGATTTGTAATTCAATTGATTTATTTTTCTCCTTCCACTAGCCAGTAGACAGTTTCAATGGTGTCTATAGTTAAATACTATCGCCATTGTCAGAAACTGGCTATTCTATCGGTTTTAATTAGAATTGTATGGCTGTCCTGATGAGAATGCAATTTCGAACTAACCGCCATTTTTTGTGTAGTTTCAATTGATTATTCTCTATGTCTTAATCTTTTATCTTGAGCTAATTATTATTGCCTTTTTTAACACTTTACAACAAAGTTGAAAAGTGTTTATGACTTTGTTCATTCTGTCTGTCTGTCTGTCTGTCTATCTGTCTGTCCGTTAGCACGATAACTGCCGTAAAAATGACTTAATCGAAATGAAATTTTAGTATGTTGCTCAGACGGTCTGTAGGACCTATGGGAATATAAATGAATAATATCACACAATTAGTTTTGGATTGAACCCGGGTTGAAAAAATGAAATACATTGAGCCCTATGGGACCTAATTTTTCTAACATTTTTTAAGCGGATTTAAAATTCACAAATTGCTTCGAAAATTTTAGGTAATAGTCAAATTGTTCCATAAAATATATAAAAAAAAATTCAGCTAAATATATTCAGTAGTTTTTTAAATAAAAATTAAAATAATAATTACACATCTTATATGAAACGATCACGTGACCATGATATTAAACGATCACATGACCCACTTCAAAATGAGATATGGCATCCATCTTGTTTCAAATTCGTGATTTTTTAAAGTTCTTTTTAATTCATATTGAGTGTTGTATCCATCCTAAAACTACTTTATTTCTGCTTAAATTCTGTGCATCTACATACTAAAACAACACAATGACAATATATTTGAGTTTAAATTCTCATTCAAATTTGATTATTTCTACAATTAAGCCTATTTTTCACCTATGTAAAATGTAAACAGCAAAATATGTAGAATGAGTTGTATTAGAATTACTGTATTTCTTTAACGCAAAATAATTCAGTCCATGGAGTCTGCATGGCTGATATGAATGAAATATTAATTGATTTTATAAACAGAAGGACGATATTTTTCGATGAAGTTTTAAGCATAAAGTTTATGAATTGTAGCTCCATGGTCTTAATTTTTAAATAAAATAAATTATTATAGTATTGTGATGAATGAAATGGAGAAAGTTATGAATGAAATCCTGCTTTTATAGAGAGATCCAGGCGTGTTATTTTTTCTATGACGTCATTTGAATTAATTTCAGTTGTTTTCGATGAAGTTTTCAAATATAATAAATTATCGTAGTATTATGATAGATTTAAAAATATTACCGTGGAATGTATTGCATTTTAGAGATATTTAAACCACGCAATTTATATTTCAATGCCGTCTTTTGAATGAAGTTCATTTTTTTCAATGAAGGTTTAAGTTTTCAAATATAATAAATCAATGTAGTATCGTGATAAGTTTTAAAATATTACCGAGGAATGTATTGCATTTTCGACTTTTTTAAATAAAATTGCATTGAAGTTGGAAAGTGTTTCATAATCAATGCTTTAAGCATGATTGATCTTTCTTGTCTCATTTTTGCCGTGTTTTCTTTTTCATTTTTATTTATATTTATATATACTGTTTAATTGTGATTTTTGTATCCTAATATTCTTCTCATCCCCCTTTTCCATTGTAGTGATATGTTACCTTCTATTTTTATCCTTAGTCTTGGTCTATAGTTACTCATTTGTAACAGATATGCTAGAGATGGGGTTTTTTTTGTACATACAGTAGTTTATGCATAGTTTTCGATTAAAATTTTTCAATTTTTATTTATATATATAATATATATATAAATATATATATATATATAGAAAGAGATATATATATATATATATATATATATATATATATATATACATATACATATAATCCAAGATGTTGTTTACTGGCTATTATATGATACATATATATATATATATATATATATATATGCTGATTTTAGAATACCTCACATTGAGAAAACAAAACAGCGCTATGATTGTTTCAGGACGAAAAAATATCAAGTTCTTTTAACCGAATAGTAAAGTTTAAAAAAAAAAATAATAATCAGTGAGTTTTCATCAGAATTTTACCATTTTTTTTAATATCTAAGCAATTTTTTGGAAATTTTTCTCAAATTTTTTTTTCTTTTTTTTTTAATCGGATATAGTGGACCCTCGGTTATAATAAACCTCTGAATCTTTGGGGTTCATTATAACGGTGTTCGACTGCACAAAATGAATAACATTACTCGCGTTGAGAGTGTAAAGGCACCTACTGACGCGATATGTTTCTACATCTCATTTCAGATGAAAGTGATCTGAAATTCCAAGATGATGACCTGTTCCTTTTAGCTTTCCTACGGGCCAGAAAATTCGACGTCAAAAGAGCCGTGACTCTAGTAAAAAATTTCTACACCGTGAAAAGAAAACACGCTGAACTATACGACAACTTCAACTATGATGACGTCAGGAGAGCCACCGAATCAAATAACATTGGAGTGTTGCCATACAGAGACAGCGAAGGCTGCATTATTTTTGTAATTCGTCTAGGCAAGTATTGATGTTGTGTTTGAATTTGAGTTTTTGTGAAATTCGTCGTATTTACATTTGAGCTTTTGTGAAATTCATCTGGATCGTAGATTACTATCAGCAGTTTTAAAAATTTAAGTATGTGTGTGTCTGCAACAGAAAATCGTAACTTCGGACAATAACGAAATTCTGTACAGAAGAACTTCAGGTACCCAAATGACACGGATTGGCAAGATTTTTACAAATTCTAATTAGTTTTAAAGTTATGAACGTAAAAGTCAAAATTCTACCGAATTTTCGCCATTTTCTTCCAGATTCCCAATTTAAATGATTTAATCCTTCAGTTTTTATTTTCCAATATTATAGAATATTATATATCGTTTTCACGAAATTTTTTATTTCGATATTTTAATGCCAATTTTAAAACCTCTGAAACACGTTTTGACGATTTTTAGAGTTACGTTCATCTGTCTGTCTGTCTGATTGTAGTTGATTTCTTATGTACACAATTGTTGCCACAGATATGAATGGATTTTCACGAAACTTTATATCCAGTTTTGTTACCGAAAAATCTGGAACTAGATAAAAAAAAATTTGAAATGCAAGGGAAAATTTCGAAATTGAAATTTATTCAAAATTTTATATTTTCTTAACATGGCAGCATGGGACAAAATAACATAATTTAAAATTCGAGTAAAAGTTTCGAAATTCAAATTTATTCGAAATTTTATATTTTCTTAACATGGTAGCATGGGACAAAATAACATAATTTGAAATTCGAGTAAAGGTTTCGAAATTAAAATTTATTCGAAATTTCATATTTTCTTAACATGGTAACATGGGACAAAATAACATAATTTGAAATTCGAGTGAAAGTTTCGTAATTGAAATTTATTCGAAATTTTATATTTTCTTAACATGACAGCATGGGACAAAATAACACAATTTGAAATTCGAGTGAAAGTTTTGAAATTCAAATTCATTCGAAATTTATATTTTTTAACATGGCAGCATGGGACTAAATACCATAATCATGCATAAAGGGAGTTATTTATAGTTCACAGTTCACAAAATAACAGTTTCAATCATTGTAGTGAAAAATAGCCGCGAAACAATTTCTTGCGTTCGTAACATTATTAATATAATCTGATGTAAACTGTTATTAATCTGATGTAGACATGAGCTGTCTGGATCAGATTTTTGTGTTTTGTGCTAGTTTATGGTAATTTATGATAGAATGTCTCACAATTTTCGGAATATTAATTGAAATGATTAGGAAATGTAATTTTCATGTTTCATCAAATAATGGCGTAATTTCGTACGATAAAGGAAATGTAACTTATTCCGATGCATTATATTATCAGATACATAAAGTATATAAGTAATATAATAAGAGCTGAAGAGTCGTGCATTGGTTTTATTCAAATTTTCTCTTTTTATCAGATTCCTGGAACCCACACATCCTCCCATTATCGGACGTCATGCGTGCCCTAACTTGCGGCCTTCTTCAATCCATTCTTAGCCCGGCCACCCAAATTGCCGGTTTCAAGGTCATAGCAGATTTCCATGGATTCAGCATTACGCAACTACCACATCTTACACCCTCTTACTTGTGGCTTTTTGCGGAAGCACTCCAGGTGAGTATTACAGAATGCCAGGGATTTCCAAAAATGTTCCATGCGACTTTCCCACATGACATCCACTTAATATCCATTATACAGCACTCAAAGATGCTAATATAAATAATAAGCATCCTGGAGTTCTTTTTTACTGAAGCACTTCAGGTAAGTATTACTGAAAGCCACGGATTTCCAAAAATGTCCCATACAACTTTCACACATAACATCCACTTGATACCCATTACACAGCACTCCAAGATGCCAATATAAGCAATAAGCATCCTGGAGTTCTTTTTTACTGAAGCACTTCAGGTAAGTATTACTGAAAGCGACGGATTTCCAAAAATGTCCCATACAACTTTCACAAATAACATCCACTTGATATCCATTACACAGCACTCCAAGATGCCAATATAAATAATAAGCATCCTGGAGTTCTTTTTTACTGAAGCACCTCAGGTAAGTATTACAGAAAGCCACGGATTTCCAAAAATGTCCCATACAACTTTCACACATAACATCCACTTGATATCCATTACACAGCACTCCAAGATGCCAATATAAATAATAAGCATCCTGGAGTTCTTTTTTACTGAAGCACCTCAGGTAAGTATTACTGAAAGCCACGGATTTCCAAAAATGTGCCATACAACTTTCACACATAACATCCACTTGATATCCATTACACAGCACTCCAAGATGCCAATATAAGCAATAAGCATCCTGGAGTTCTTTTTTGCAGAAGCACTTCAAGTAAGTATTACTGAAAGCCACGGATTTCCAAAAATGTCCAATGCAACTTTCACACATAACATCCACTTGATATCCATTACACAGCACTCCAAGATGCTAATATAAGCAATAAGCATCCTGCAGTTCTTTTTTGCAGAAGCACTTCAAGTAAGTATTACTGAAAGCCATGCATTTCAAAAAATGTCACATGCAACTTTCACACTTAGCATGCACTTGATATCCATTACACAGCATTTCAAGATGCTAATATCGGCAATAAGTATCATGGAATGCATTTTTGCAGAAACACTCCAGGTAAGTATTACTGAAGACTACAGATTTCCAAAAATATCACATGCAACTTTCACACATAACATCCATTATACAGCACTCCAAGGTAAGGTGCTAATATCGATAAATCATCCTGGAGTGTTTTTTGCATAAACACTTCAGGTAAGTATTACTAAAGGCTACGGTTTTCCTCTAATGTCACATGCAACTTTCATACATAACATCCATTATACAGCACTCCAGGATGATAATATCTGCAATAAGCATCCTAGAGTGCTTTTTGCAAAAGCTGGCCAGGTAATTTTACAGTATACCACTTAGTTTTTTCAAAAAATGTCACACATAATGCTCTATGCCAACGGCCGTACCGTGCTGAAAACACCGGTTCTCGTTAGATCACTGAAGTCAGGCAGCATCGAGCGCGGTTAGTACTTGGGTGGGTGACCACCTGGGAACACCGCGTGCTGTGGCACATTTCGGGCGCGGTAGCTCGGTGGTTTGAGCGATGAATTTGCACGCTGCCACAGCTGCCGCCGTGTTCATGCGGAATACGATCACGTTAAACATGTGGGTCCATAAATCCTTCCGAGAGGTTGGTGGTAGGTTAGGAGGGTACGGTCCCTGTGTATGCCTCCCCCACTGGGTTCCGGTCTAAATTGGGTGGCACTTCCCGGCCGTCCAAACAGTTACCTTACACCTTTCTGGTAGGTCGGACGGTCTGGGTCTCAACAACAACACATAATGCCCTTTATAACTTTTTATTTATAACTTTTCGAAGAACTCCAGGTACGTTTTTCAGAACACAAACTTGCTGCTTCTCTAAAATTATCGCATGCAGTGATTACACATCACACCCACTTATTTAAGCAAAATCACTTCAGGTAGGTTTTATAGAACACCCCGTGCTATTGTTCTAAAAACATCAATAATGGTCATTATTTCACTTATAGAATTAGACAATCTGAAGATTCAAATGGTTTCATAACGAAATTTTATTTTCCACACCAACAATCCTTACTTGAATTTTCTACGCTCCATCCATGACTTCACAATGTAATAAAAGATGGTACAACACCACAACAGCCACTCAATATGCTTTTATCATATATCATACCCATTTAAATGTGGCTTCTTATAGAAGCACTTCATATAAGTTTTACAAAACACGACATACGGCTGTTCTGAAAATATCAATATCATTCATTTCATTATCTAACTTTAAAATAATGGCGTAGACAGTACACAATTTATACATAAAACAATACAAAAATTTGATTAATGCACAAATTGTATTTGTTTCATTTTTCTAGCACCTATCCATGACTCCAACGCATTACTGTCTAGAGCTTTAAAACAATCATAAATATAAAACAAGAAAGATCAATCATGCATAAGCATTGATTATGAAACACTTTCCAACTGAAATGTAATTTCATTTAAAAATTTCTAAAATGTGATTCATTCAGTGGTAATATTTTACATTATCACAGTACTACAGTAATTTATTATACTTAAATATTTAAAACTGTATCGAAATATAAATCATCTGATTCTTTATGCAAAATCAATGAATATTTCATTCATATAACTTGTATTTCAGACTCCAGAGCTAAATAATTTTGTGTGAAAAAAATTCAGCAATTCTTATGTAATTCATCTTACAATCGCTTGAGATATTTGCATTCTGCATATGTTAAAATTAGGCTTCCTTGAAGAAATAATAAAAGTTTAGGGATCATTTAAAATCACAACTATTGTAATTGTCCGGCCGTCCAAATAGCTGCTCTTAGTCCTCAGGACGAGTCGGACGGTCTGGGTCTTCAACTATTGTAATTGCATAGGCACGGAATTTAGATACACAGATAATATATATGTGTATGTGTATGTACTCAAAGTATTGGAATCGTGCCGAAGATCGGAACTCGAATTTTCAAAGGATCAACAAGTTTTGGGACTTCTAGAACACGAAAAAACTACTTTTAGGAAGACGTCTGTGTGTGTAAGGGTGTATCTGTGTATGTTTCTGTGTGTCTGTGTGGATATTACATCCACTCTAATTGAAAAACTAATGGACCGAATTTCATACAATTTGGTAGGTATGTTTTTTGTGGGAAATCCTGATGTTCATTAGATTATAGTACGATTCGCAATAAAAGAATCTGCCTTCTTTGTGAAATGGCCGTAGAAATTGCCTTTATCCACTCTAGCTAAAAACTAATGAACCAAATTTAACAAAATTTGGAGTATAATATTTCAATAACCTACAAGTGATTTATATACCAAATTTAACACAATTTTGTATATAAATCATTTGTAGGTTATTCTACTACGATTCGGGAAAAAGGAACGGGCTATTTTTGCGAAATGGCCAGCAAAAATCGTTATATATAAAAATAAAAGACTACGTGTGCTCAATTATATCAATTAAATTCCTATTTTATATGTGATTTTTGACAACAAAAAGAATAAGACTAACCCCATTACTCTAGGACTAGCCGTTCTTGAGATATTCTAGTTTTTTCGCGTTTTCGCTACGCCACCTTTGACAATAAGTCCAGCTATCAAATGAGAACCAAATTTAAGTTTAACGTGTAAATTCAATGTCATTTAAAATACTTATGTTGTGCAGATAGACTCAAATTATCCTTGAATAAATAAAGAGAACGAATATGAGTCTGCAGAGAAAGACATGTGCTGTCCACATCAGAATTTTTAACAATATTACACCAATGATTTATAGAAGTGAACGGGGATTATTTTCAGGCCATTTCGAAAAAAATGTATGATCTATATTTAAAGATCCATCAAATTTTTGTCGAATAAAATGTTCAACAAATTTAAGCTGTGTACCAAATTTTAACTCTCTAGGACGTAGGAAAGTGCATTTAAAATGCCATCAATTAAATTTATCAAGAAGAGTTATATAAAATTTAAAAAAAATGAAAAATTGTTATCTACCAAATTTATTTTTAAATATGAAGCCACTCCCATATGCAAAACGTTTAAACAAATGGAGAGATATTTATTATATAATATCTCTCTCTTTTCTTTCTGGAAGATATCCCAAAGTCAGAATTTAATTGAATTTGTTTTTTTCCCTATATTAAATAATTTTTTTAATTAAAAAACTACTTAACATATTTTACTGAATTTTTTTTTATATATTCTATGGGATAATGTGAATATTTCCTAAAAATTTCGAAGCAATTCGTTAATTTTAAATTTACTTAAAAAATGTTTGAAAAATTATGTCCCATAGGGTTCAATGTATTTCATTTTTTCAACCCGGGTTCAATAAAAAACTAATTGGGTGATATTATTTATTTATATTCCCATAGGTCCTACAGACCGTCTGAACAACATACTAAAATTTCATTTTGATAAACTCATTTTTACGGCAGTTATCGTGCTAACGGACAGACAGACAGACAGACAGACAGAATGAACAAAGTCATAAACACTTTTCAACTTTGTTGTAAAGTGTTAAAAATCTGATGTGGGCAACACATGACTTTCCTTATATAATGTGATTAATTTACTACTTTCACAGTAAAAAAAAGAGGTTTTTCTTATAGCAGATACTAATATTCTTTCCAAGATATTGAATTGTCGACAATTAGTCGTCATTTTCATTGATTTAGCGTCATTTTTATCCATTTGGCGAGATTTTCGTTAATTTGGCAACATTTCAAAAAAGTCGCCAAGTTGGCGGCATTCCGCCAAATTCGCCGCCAAAATATCGCCAAGCGTTATGGACTAAGAAATAAGTTATTCTTACAGCAGATAAATGACTATTGGCGTTCAAATACAAAAGTATTATTCAAAGTATATTTTTTCACGAATGGAAAGAGCTAGATCCACGAGAATGATATCACTCAATTTATCGCATGGTATTACATATGAAAAGTGAACATGTTCCTCAATAGGAAATATTTTTTTTTATTTTATATGACTTTCTGATAACTTTTTTGAAAAATGTGCAATATCTCGAGAACGGTTCATGCTAGCGTTCTAAAATTTATGTCAATCGTTTTCTAATGAAAAATTACATAAGAAATGTCTATTTGCGTAACTTTATTAGTGGTTTTGATTTTTTGACGATTTTTTCAAAATTTCATTCAAAAATTTAATGGAGTTCTGAACATTCGATTGTGTATAAAAACAATGGGCTTCCAGTGTTTACGGATTGTAATTTTTGTACCAAATTTGGCTTGAATCGGACCATTCGTTCGTCAGTTATCGTCTCCACAGACTCACTGACACACACACACATACTTTCACACACACAGACATCACTTCAAAAATGTTTGATTCGTGATCAGGGATGCTTGAAACGTGCTCTCCCGTCGAAAACTCGAATTCAAATTTTCGACCCCGTCACAATACTTTCTTTATACATTATGTATATAAGGAAAGTAATAAGTTTCAGGATCCACACTTTTGTTTTAAAATGCATTAAAATGGGAAAAAAAAACCTTTTCATGTTTTCATCTCATGCAACAAAAGTGGGTGGCTTAAAATTTTATAAAACTAAAATTTCATTATAATTCGATATACTCTTGAATACTCCAATTTTGGACAATGATCATGAACTTGAATTTATGAACCATGAATTTGAATGATTATGAACTTTACATTCTGTATACACTTCTATAAAACAAATATTCACAATTATTTCAATAACAGATAGTGTTCGAGATTTCAATACGGGATTTTGTTTGTATTGTTTTACGGTTTCTTTGTATAAAATGTTTAATGGAACGGTGGACGTTGAAATGAGCAAAAATCGACTAAAAACAGTTCTAAAACATATATAACTTTATTTTACACATTTAACATTTGCTTACGGGTGGTACAGCGTCAATGCCAAACGAAGAACCTCCCAAAAAGACAGGTCGCTGACAGAAACATTGCACCTGCTGCAGCAGGTGCAATGTTTTTGTTAGCGATTTCCATGGGCGCCAATGCCTGCAAAGGGGGTCGAACTGTTTTGGGATAGGGTATGTCAAATACCTGTCTTTTTGGGAGGTTCTTCATTTGGGATGGACGCTGTCCCAAAACGCTGTAAGCAAAAGGTTGAATGCATTTTTTTCGAAACGGAATTTTCAAAGGTTTTACATTTTTAAAATGCTCCATGCATCTTAATTTTTGTCTGAGATGCATGAAATTTGGCAAGAAGGCATCTCTCATACTTTTTAATGAAATTGGGTATGCATTTTATAATTGGACTTTATTAAGGTAATTAAAAGTGAATAAGAACCTAATTAAATGATGAAAATTAAGTTTTAATGCAGAAAAATATTTTTAAAAAGTTAACTTTCTAAGGGATTTAAAAATGAATACCCAAATTTGTTCATAATGTGTTTTTGAGTGATCATAATGTAAAATATTAATCAAAAATGTGAACAAGTGGCACACAAAGAGCATTTTCAAATTTTTGTTAAAAAATAATACAAAATTATAACAAAATTGAAAAGAAAAATTAATGGTATTGTATATAGTAATGTAAAGAGGAATATTTATACAAATTTTCACGTTCCTAAGTCAATAAATAAATAAAAAAAATTTCAACGTCCTCCGTCCCCTTAAACAATAAAGGTCAAACCTCTCAAGCTGTAATACCCTTTCTCTTCCAGAACGTCTTCCCTGGTCGATTTCGAGGCGCCCATATCGTGAACGAGAATCATCTCTTTGGTTACGTCTGGGTCGTCTTAAAGCAATTCCTCACCAAAAAGCTTAGAGACAGGGTAAGAAATTTTATATTTTTTTACTCTGCTTACTAATTACTATTTCTGAAACAGAAAAAGGCATAAAATGAAATATCAATCTCTCTCCAATAAACACCATTAGTGGATTGGTTTCACACTTTTGAAAGAACTCATCAAACGTTTCAGAGTTCACTTCGGCGATAAGTGCTTGCAATTTAACCCCAATATCTCAACGATAGAGAATCGGCTGGCCAGTTCGGAGATTCAGGGTTCGATTCCCAGTTGGGGCAGCAAGGTTCTTTACAATGGCGCCCGAACAAATCAACCCTGTAGGTTAGTGCAGGGGTCGGCAACCTGCGGCTCTTTTGATGTACAGTTGCGGCTCTCCAATTCCATACGAAAAAATTAATAATTTATTATCAAAACCCTTAAAAAATAAGAAAATATATTTTTAAGTACCTAATTTCTCAATAGTTTCTATTTTCATAATCGTTAATTACAAATCGCTACGCTTAACATGACCGTAATGAGATAAATTTGAACTATTGTTTTGTTCTTAGAGATGAGACTCCGTGACCATGTTTATTTTTCAGCCAGTTGCATTCCATTTCCGTCTCACTCAAACAGCCACCGTCTAGAGTCTAGATAACACGTCTAGACTCTAGACGTGTTGTCAGACAGTCGTCCTCGGATAGCGCGGTCGACGTTACGTTGCATGTGTGTTAATTTATTCGCTTGCGGTTTTTGCGTGTCTATTCCCTTGTTGTTTCAAGAAGAATACGATTTAGGAACGAACTATCTTCTCAAAGGTATGTACGCGTATAATATAATAAAATCAGTCACAGAATTGGATTACATATCTGAGGATCGTGTTAACGAAGTAATAATGGTAAATAAATTGTTTGCCGTTTTAGATAGCTAAGTAAAATTTTAAATCATTTTTTCAGCTCCGCCGCCAGCATGGCATCTGGTAAAAAAAAGAGAAGAACTGAAGAATAAAACCGAGAATTCAATCAGGATTGGACGGAGTCGTTTGCATTCATATGCAGCACAGATGGCCTTCCGACTTGTTTCATTTGCCACGAAAAACTCGCACACGATAGGCAGTCAAATTTGGAGAGACACTTCACTACAAAACATACCCAGTTTCCTGGTAAATATCCAACCTGGTAAATATCCAGCACGAAAAAAAGCTGTTGAAGAGCTAAAAAAAAAAACAGTCAAGTTCCATGCTAAGTAACTGGGCGCAATATCTTCCAATAATCTAAATCTGACAAGTTTTGCAGTATCATTAGAAATTGCAAAACGAGGAAAACCATTCACAGATGGTGAGTACGTCAAAGATTGTTTTATATGTGCATATGAAGAACTATTTCGTGATTTTAAAAACAAAGCAGAAATCATAAAAAAATCAAAGATTTGCCATTATCTGCTAAAACAGTACAAGATAGAACTGCTAAAATGTCTTCAAATGTAACACATATGCAAGTGGAAGACATTCAACTGGCTTCTGCCTTATCACTTGCTATAGATGAGTCTTGCGACATAAAAGGCACGGCACAAGTTACCCTTTTCGTCAGGTATATGTCGTCCCAAGGTCCAAAAGAAGAACTGCTAGGATTGCTACCGCTCTCAGGGCAATTTCGTAGAGAAGATATAGCAGATGCTGTGCAAAAATGCCTGGAAGACGATGGAATCGATATAAATAAAATCGTTTCTATAGTACTGATGGAGCCAGAAGTATGGCAGGAATACATAGAGGGATCAATTCTTCAGAAAAAAAATAAACCACGAAATTCTAACGTTCCACTGCATAATTCATCAAGAAGCGCTTTGTGCCCAAACATTTCCGGCCGAAATAGCTGAGGTCATGAACTTGGTAATTAAGATTATTAACAGCATCTTGGCAAAAGCACTCTACCATCGCCAGTTTAAAGATTTCCTTGCAGAAATAGATAGCCAGTTTTCTGACCTACTTCTGCACAATAAAGTGCGATGGCTTTCCAGAGGTAACGTATTGCAACGTTTTGCTTTGTGCTTGAGTGAAATAAAAACATTCCTCAATGAAAAAAGCATTGACCATCCCGAATTGGAAGAAGACAAATGGCTGCAAAAATTCAACTTCATGGTAGATACCACAATGAAACTAAATGAACTAAATCTAAAACTGCAAGGAAAGGGCAACCCAGCCTACGCCTTGCTTGAAGAAGTAGTTTGTTTCGAAAAAAAAATTACTTCTTTTTATTGAAGTCATGGAGAGCGGTAAATTACTTCATTTTAAAAATCTGAGCAATATCGCGATGAGACCAATGCAACTATTGACACGAATTACTTCAGCATAGCTTTAAAAAAACATGAAGAATGGATTCGCTGAGAGATTCGAGCAATTCAAAACAAACAAAAGTACTCTCGCGTTCATAGTAAATCCCCTCAACACAAATACAAATGAGATCAACATTGAGCCATTTGGAATTGATGTTGGATCGCTCCAAATGCAATTGCTAGATTTGAAAACCAAAGACTTGTGGAGTGGCAAGTTCACAGAACTCAAGAGCAAGTTGGAAGAGTTGGAGGTCCAGAAATGCATGTACATCGCGCAGCACAAGTAGACAGCTCTAAAAGAAATTCCGAGAGTTGAGACCCTCATAGTCGGCGCATGGAATAGTCTTCCAGAATGCTACAGCAGTGAGGTGAAGAAGTTGGCATATGGAGCGCTGACGATCTTCGGGTCGACATATTCGTGCGAGCAAGCGTTCTCTTGCATGAATATAATAAAAAGTAAAGTTAGAAGTCAACTAACAAATAGAAATCTAGAGTCGTGCCTGAAACTTAAAACAACAAGTTATAAGCCAGATTTAATCAAACTTTCAAAAGGCATGCAAAGCCAATGCTCCCATTGATGTAACTATCTATAGTGTTTTTATATGAATAAATATTATTCCGTATTTAAAGCCGTTTATTTTAAAATAAAAAATCAAATATATATAAGCAAATACTATAATATTGAAACGAAAATTTTTAGTGGCTCTTTAAAAACTGGGAAATTTTGTAAATTGTAACTTTTGGCTCTTCCGTTTCAATAGGTTGCCGATCCTTGGGTTAGTGCAAAGATGTCGAAGGTCTGAAGACCCCAGACCATGCGACTCACATAATGGATTTAGAGTAGCTAGCTGCACGGCCGGGAAAGGATACCTCCTGCACTCAGGAGGCACCTAAGGTCTACCATCCCGCCAAACGAACATTTATTTAGATCTAAAAAGATAACAATTGATGAAAAATAGTGTGATTAAGCAGACAGTTTTACATTATATTTGAACTTGACAAGTACGTCCATTTTTTAAAAATGGGAAAAGGGTTATTGCGAATATAGATAAAAAGATCATTGAAAAATAAAATTTAGTGTGAGGTATAATAACATAATGAAAAATAGATTAAAATTAAAGAAAATAATAAAATTTTAAAAGTAAAATTTAGAAAATATGTGAAAAGGAAAAGAAATTAGGCGTATGAAAAACAAAAACAGAAATTTTGAATAAAATTTAAAAAAGAGAAATAAGAAAAAATACAAATAAAAAGGGTCAAAAGAAAAAGAAAGATCCAAGAAAATAAGAACAATTAACATAGCTTTTTTTTCTTTTTTTTCTTTTTTTTAAAGAAAAAATGGAGGGAACACAATAAGTTCATATAAGTTAATAAGAATGAAATAAAGGGATTCATTGATCAAAATTACTTGAAAGCAGAGTCTTCTCATAAGCTTAGGTCACTTTATTAGAAATTTCCATGGCAACAAGAATACAGTTTTTAATTTCATCTACTGAAGAGGGATTTGAACGAACTTTGGAGAACCAAATTGGTTTATTAGAGGGGGAGGGTCTGCAGAGATGGAAATTTTTAGATAAAGGACAATCGAAAATGTAATGGTCAACGTCACCGAATTTATTACAAATGCAGATGTCGGAGGTCTGAAAGTGACCCTAGTACGACTAGCATGGATTCAGTGAACTCTGTGATATTGAGCGCCGATTTCATATCGAAAGGATAGCGACCAAGCAGGATACTAACCTGGGTAAACATAGTAGTAGCAGGAGCCTAACCTGAGGAAAAAATAGCAGGAGGTGGGCAGTCAGATTGTCAGTTGCTCGCCAATCTGATATTATAGAGTGGAGAATGCAGAGTCTACTCCGGCGATAAGAACTTGCAATTTCGTTCCAGTATCTCAACTGGCCAGTTCGGAGATCCAGAATTCGATTCCCGGTTGGAGCAGCAGGGTTCTTTACACGGTGTAATTTCAAATACTTATCCATATTTGTTAATGCAATTTAATGAATTAAACTCAATTTAATGAATCATAAAGGAAAGGAAGGGAAAATGAATTTGAGACTGCAGAGAAAGTCATCTGCCTAACAGCATTTTTTTTTTTTCACAGTGATGTAAGATTTACGTCACACTGTGACTTTGGGACGTCACAGGACGTCGCAGTTCGTCTCGATAATGTCATATTGAGGTCACAGGGAAGTCATTTTTGCTATTTTCATGGTCGTTTGTGACGTCGCATATTAGCTTGTTTGTGACGTCACATTGTAGTTGCCATTGTAATGTCGTCACATTGTTACGTGCTAATAAAATTGTGGAAACGTCACAGAATATAGTCACAATGAAGTTACAAAGTTACTAATACGTAACGTCGCATAGAAGTCACAAATGTGATGTCACATTGTGACCCAGGTGTCACGTGACTACAACGCCACTGTCACACATGTGACGATCTTTGCTGTGAGGGCTGTTGTTCACATCAGATTTCTGTTTGTTAATGAAAAAGGCGAGCTTTCGTTTTGAAGTTATTTGATGCATTCTTTTTTTCTTTATAGTTTCATTTCCATGGCAAGAATGTAAAAAGGCTTCAAAAATACTTTTCTCCTAATATCCTGACAGAAGAACTGGGTGGCGAACTTCCCCCTTTCGACAGCAGCGGATGGGCTGCAAAGATGGAGGAGTCAGCCGAGTACTTCAGCCATGTCATGACCTTTGGTTTTGAGAAACACAAGACCAAAACACAAGAGAAGAATTCGAAAAAGCCAAAATAATCTCGAGCAACATCAATAATGTTCTTGGGTTGACAATGACAATAATGTTCTTAGGTTGACAATCATCCACCTTGTTCCACCAGAAGAATGAAGCGAATACGAGTCGGGGGGAAAAAACGGATTCACCAAGTGGGTGAACGGAGATTACCGGAATGATGCATTCCTCTTGATCTCTATTTGCAATTCAGACCTGGCTACATTCAAAAACTCTTTCAAAGCCAGAGCCTTGCAAAACCAGACACTCTTGCAAAATCAGACACTCTTGTAAAAGCAGACATTTTTGCAAAACCAGACACTCTTGCAAAGCCAGACTTGAAGAGAAAAGACAAATCAAATGCCAGTCAAAAGATGTAGAAAGAATTCTATGCTCGGGGGTAAAAACTGCATTTTCTGAAATGAACATAAAAAAAAAGGAAACTTACACTATAATTTCAAACAAGTTTTTCGTTCTGACTGCTAAGGGAAAGAATCTGGAAAATCAATTCTTTTGTCAACAGCAATGAAAAATACTTTTGTCAACAGCAATGAAAAATAAATACTTTTGTCAACAGCAATGAAAAATAAATACTTTTGTCAACAGCAATGAAAAATAAATACTTTTGTCAACAGCAATGAAAAATAAATACTTTTGTCAACAGCAATGAAAAATAAATACTTTTGTCAACAGCAATGAAAAATAAATACTTTTATCAGAAAAATCAGTACTTTTGTTAATACCTTTGTCAACAGCATATAAAAGTTGAATAAGGTATTAGCTGGTTTCAAAAGCAAATATGAGCCTTCTTCGTCGGGATAAATCAGATAAAATACCAGTACTAAGGAGGCACGCGTCTGTCAAATATATATCATGTGATCCAGAAAAATAATTGTTGCCAAGCAAAAATTTCGAAAAGATGAAAGGAAAAACTAAGGATAAAGAAAAAGTACAAGGATTCAAAACACTTTTCTGTGGAAAAAAAATTATGTGCTAAGTGCCCTATGATGAAAATTAGAGGAATAACCGATTTTGGAATATACATAAGTAATAACATCAACTAACTTAAAAAATCATGCCCAAAAATTATTCTAAAAGTACTCCTAGGAAAATGAATGAAAAAACAACCCGTTTTGCAAGTTTGATGATTAAATTATTTTAGTGGTTTTACTATTGTTTCACAATCAAGACCACTTGTTAATTATAACGCCACATTCATTTCTTCTACCTGACAATATCTTTAATTCTTATTTTCTCCATTATTTTCTGTTATTTATTATTGTGAACTTATTCATTTTGTTATTGCTTTGTTCTTTCTTTATGTTAAGCATTTCTAACTTTATTCACTTCACGGAAACGATTCTTTTCTTGTTTCATTACCTTAGTGTTATTCTTTTTCGGATTAAAGTGCCTGTTGTAGCTAGCTGTAACCGTTTGTTTCCTGCGTCTTTGTATCTTTCTTGGTGACATTATCTCATCCAGCGTCCGAGACCTTTTTCCTTTGTATTTTCGTTCATCTACACTATATTTTCATAGACTTAATCATCAGTATTTCTTGTTTTTGATGAAAGTGGCTCATTTGATAATTTTAAAATCGGTTGTTTTTACGCCATTTTTTGTTTTATTTTACTTAATTCTACGGTGAATTATTCACCGGAATTCAAAGTAGTTTAATCCAATGAAGTAAACTTATGTAGCTCCTTAAATCAGTTTTCTTTCCTCTGTTGGTATTTTTGCATTGTTTGATCGATCAAACGTTTTTTTTTTAATTTAGCTGATGAAGTTAGCTCATATAGTTTCTGAAATCAATTACTTTTCCCTTTTTTATTATATTCTGATTTCAACAGTATTTTATACACTGATATTTTATTGTTTTAATAAAATGTAATTTGAATGTAGTTGAAGATCGCTCATATTGCTTCTAAAACTCCTTTCCTTTATATTTTGTATCATTTTCTTCTTATTTCTGCAACCTTTTATGCATTGTTTAGTTTATTTGATGAAGTTAGATTGTGTGGCTTCCAAAACCGATTACTTTATTTTTTTATCGCATTCCTTTTCAGTCTTTTATTCACTGCTGTTTTTAATGTTTGAATCGATTGCTAATTGAATTTAGTTGATGAAGTTAACTCAACAGCTTCAGCTTCCTAAATCGCGCTCTTCCTTCATATTTTGTGTAATATTCTGCTCAATTCTGCAAGGGGAGGATTGAATCATTTTAATTCAATTTAGTTGATGAATTTGCTCATGTAGCTTTCCGAAACTGGTTGTTTTTCCTTTATTTTTTTCCAATTTTGGTTTTAAAGTTATAGGGTCGAGAAAAAGTGTGAATCTTGTCTTAACTCAAAGGTAAGAGCATCAGCTAGAGCACCAGCTCGAAGATCCACAGTCTGATCCCCGTTTGAGACAGTGAGGCCATTACAAAGTTAGTTGATGTTATGGAACAATAACACCAACTAATTTTGTAATTAGTTGGTGTTATTGTTCCATAATACCAACCATATATATATATATATATATATATATCATGTCCAAATATCACAATTCAAACTTGCTAAATCCTTTAATCTCTCAAGGATTAACGGATATCCAAACGGTTTATCCAAACCGCTTAATCCCTCAGGGCCACTTTTGATCATGAACAAATTCTAGGGGACAAGGAAACTCTAGGAGCCCATCTTCCATGCTCAATGTATATTTTTTTACTGTTAACATTTTATTGGGCACCTTAGAAATTATATTTGCTTGGAAAGTTTTAAGGTAGCCCTGAGTCCCCTTAATTTTCATCATTTTTCTCGATAATTTTTCCTTTCACTTTTAACAATTATTACTTTCCTGGGTAAAGTGATACATCTATATTTAGACAGCTGCTTGCTTGTTCTTATTGGTACTGGCTTTCTATCTAATTTATCCTGACGCAAAAAAAAAAGATTTATGCGTTATTCAACCTGAATGCTGTTGAGTAACTAAATATTTATTTTTAAGTGCTATATAATGTAATTTTTATTGCCAACAATATGATTGTAGTATATTTGATGTCTGAACACTTTTTAAAGGAATAAAACTGTTTTAATGGCCGATATCGACTTACACCCCGTATCTCTGTGCTATGTATTCTTATGTTGTATTTTCCATGCCCCTAAGCTTAGGTTGTAATGGAGTACAGCAGGTGAAAAACACGAGTCCTAAAACCAAAGTTTTGAGGTTGTGTTTCAACAACTGATTTTAGGCCAATCAAAGTTGATTAAAATTATGATCCAAGGCGCCCGTTAAGTTAATCACTTGTCAATATAAATTGCAGCTGAAATGTAATCACTGAATGGAAAAACAAGAAATATCATTCATGCATAAAGCATTGATTATGAAACATTTTCCAACTGGATTGCAATTTTATTTAAACACCTGTAAAATGGGATACATTCAGCGGTGATACTTATTAAATTATCACAAAACTACAATAATTCAACAACAAAAAATGGACTTTAAAAAAATTAACTTTATTGAAATGACGTCATCTAAATATAAATCGTCTGGCTCTCTATGTAAAAGCAATGAATATTTCAATCATACACTTTTATTCCACACTCCAGAGTTAAATAATTTTACTTGAAAAAAATTTAGCTATTCCTATACAACTCATATTACAATCCCCTGTTTGCATTCTGCATCCATTCAAATTAGGCTTCGTTGTAGAAATAATCAAAGTTTAATGATCAGTTAAACTCAAAAACATTATAATTCCGCTGGCGCAGAATATAGATTCACAGAAAATACGCAAAAATAAAGCGATTGTAGGACGGATGCAATATTAAATATAAATTTGAAACAACTATAAAAATCATGATTTTCACTTTGAGAAAAAAAGATGGATGACATATTTTATTTTGAAGTGGGTCACGTGATCTCTGCATATATATGGGTGTAATTATTATTTTATTTTTTTATTTAAAAAAACTACCGAACATATTTTGCTAAAAAATTTTTATATATTTTATGGGATAATTTGAATATTTCCTAAAATTTTCGAAGCAATTTGCGAATTTTAACGTCGCTTAAAAAATGTTTGAAAAATTAGGTCTCATAGGGTTCAGTGTATTTCATTTTTTCAACCCGGATTCAATCCAAAACTACAATTGGGTGATATTATTCATTTACATTCCCATAGATCCCACAGACCGTCTCAACAACATACTAAAATTTCATTTTGATAAAGTTATTTTTACGGCAGTTATCGTGTTTTCAACTTTGTTGGAAAGTGTTAAAAATGAGTCCAAAAAGGTTAAAAATGAAGTGAAATTGTCATTTTGTTCTTTATATTAACGATTGGCATGATGAGTATTAAAAGGAGCAAGACCTTTCACTAAAACTGTTACTGGCCTATGAAAAATTCGGTTGATATGAAAATGCGAATGAGTTAAGGACAGCACTCATTTTACTTTCCCTGCAATACATGGTAATGTACAGGGAAAGTATTGGAATCGTACCGAAAATCACAACTCGAGTTTTCGACGGATCTACACGTTTCGAAACCTCTAGAATACAAAAACATCATTTTTAGCGTGGCGTCTGTGTGTGTGTGTGTGTCTCTCTGTGCAGATTTTGTATCCACTTCAACTAAGAAACTAATTTACCGAATTTCATAAAATTTTGTAGGTAAATCACTTGTGGTCGAATCTGGTGCTGATTAGATTTTGGTACGATTCGGAAAAAAATAACATGCCTTTTTTTTGCGAAATGGCCCGCAGAAATCGTCAAAATCTAAAATAAAAACTACGTATGCTTAAATATATCCACACGGTTTTGAAAATATTACTATACATATTTTGGATATAAAAACAAATTCAGCAGATAGGATTTATTTTGAAAACTACTATATTAAATCAAATTGTAATATATTTCCATATGGATTGAATCAAATATATCTAAATGGTAATATTGTAAAAAACAATTTCGTAAATAATAAATATTCTATTTTTAATCACCTTTTTTTGAAACCCCATTTAAATAATAGTGAATCAGTCAAATTCAAAAGATTTAAAAGTGGAAAGGGACATTCCTTACAAAATGATCATAAAGCTGAGATAATATGTTTACATAATCAATTTAATAGCACTTTTCAATGGAAATTAATCAAATCCTGGGTTTTTGCTGTAAAGAAAAAACATTTAAATAAAGTTTATGCAATTTTCTTAAAATTAAATCTTGTTAATGAATATTTTAATCATATTTTCTATGATTTGCTTATTACAAGATCAAAGTATTTAAATTTAAAACTTAATCAATTTCATAATAATAATACTGTGGGAAAGCAAACTGAAAGTTAGGCTTTTATCTTAATTATCATTAACATATCAAATATCTTAACATGGCCGTAAATTACTCGTAATAGTGAACTTATTATTATTATTGTACATTGTTTTGTGTTGTGCCGCTATATAAAACCCTCCAATTATTTGACTTTGGAGCGAGTTCTGTAAAAGAATTATTAATTAATATAGTACTAAATGAATTACACCACTTTAACTTTAACAATAAAACATTTATTAACAACATAAAATATTTATTAAATTCATTACACAACTAATTATATCATTTCGGCGGCGGGAACATGTGAGACCACTTAAATTGCCTAAAATATGTTTAGACCTAGATATCCTTTTCAATGGGCACATGCCTTCAAGTCTGTTTTGAACATAGACCATAATGCTTACATCAGTAACTTGTACCGGCCATAACTCAGGGTGTTTGTCTCCGTGTCATACGTCTGATTTGCACTGCACACATCAGATCTGGCCATTATTTTGGAACATCTACGGAACACTCTGCATCTCTAGTATTGTCGTTCTTTCATAATGTCGCACCAGTCTCTATATATAAGAACAAGCGTTGTTCTTGAGTCACAGATTGGGGCTTTTTTCCTCGGGGGTGTTACTCCCCCTTTTCTCTGATTTGCAGCATTCAGGTGACGCAAGAGGCACCTTCACCATTGGTTAACCTTTTATCCAATGTCGTTATTTCCATTTTTGTAAGGGCCCGCTCGGCCCCCTCTGTCTTGACACTCCTGGTTTATGATAGTTACCTTACACCTTTCTGGTAGGTCGGACGGTCTGGGTCTCATCAACAACAACTCCTGGTTTATGGTTTTATCTGATCTCTGGGTTCACATGCTGTAAAACCTGGCGTCATCCAGACTGGAAGTATTGTTTGCCGTTTCAGACACAATAAATATCGTTCATAAAACTGTCTCACCAAAGTGTGAGATCTATTTCTGGTCTCACAAATACGTCTACTAATTCTTATTGTGTAATCTCTTTCAAGCATCCCATTTATAATTCTCTAAATTTTGGTCATCTATTTAACAAGTTCAAACATTTATTGCCTATTGGAGATTTGAGTGTTTCAAAGACTTTTAAATGCAACAAGCTTATTGGTAGATCTATATTTAATTATAATGAAATTTCACAATTTCTCTCTATAGATCATGATTCTCAGTCAATTGTAGATAGTGCATGTATTTGTAAAGTAAACAAATATGCTAAATTTCTAAATCCAGACTTGGGGCATATAGTTACAGGAGACTTAGATATAGTTAAAGACAATATGTTAAAAACCATTATATCATTTGGCACTAAATTTAGGAAACCTTCTTGTAATAATTATTTTAAAGTTTTAAAATCGATTAATCTTGATCTTGATAAATATATATATAAATTAGATTGTAAATACGCTCTGCCTTTAGAGATATTTAATATGTGGAAATTTACTTTATTAGAATCTATTAAAAATGCTATTAGTGATATTGAATTGTCTAGATCTTTATAAAATATTGATAATACTATTAAACATTCCATTAATGATTTAAAGATTTTTTGTTATCACCTATGTTGATAAAATCTCTAATAATTATGCTATTATCTGTAAAAAAATGTATATACAATTTCTGTTAGATTATTTAAAAAAAAATAGTCTATTTAAACTTGATTTACATTTCATTAATAGTATCAAATTGAAAATTATCAATATGTATAGTGATTTAAGTATTAAATATAAATATTTTAAATTTCCTTATATAGTGCTTATTCCAAAATTTCATAAAAATCCTATTAAATTTAGAACTGTAACTAGTGGTCATAATACTTACTCTACTACTGCGAGTAAATTATTACTAAATTCTTTAAATCTAATAAATAATAGTTTACGCCAGTCTAGCAATATAATTACCTTATTCTAAATAATAGTAAAGAATTAAAGAATAAATGAACATCTCTTAGAAATATTATAGAATTTCAACCTTTTGATATTAAAAATCTTTCTAATAATACTTAAGATCTCTGGTCTATATGATGTAATTTCAGCTCTATATACTGCTTATATCACTAATCTATCAACTCAAATAAATTTTATAAATTTTCCTAAACTTCTTTGTTATTTCAATAATTATATTTTTCAAGGAAATAAACTATACTTACACGTCTCAGGAGTTCCACAGGGTGGCTGCAGTAGCAGTATGTTAGCTAATTTATACCTTTATCATTATGAAAAGTCTTTTACTTCAATAGATTATACTTTTTACAGATATGTTGATGTTCTGATTTGCCTAGTACATACAGAAAATTATCTCATAGATATAGATTTCTATCCAGACAATTTTGAATTAATTCCTCTCTAATGAAGCTACTGTTAGTAATAATGTTAATTTTTTTGGATTTAAATCTTTTTATTGATCCTTCTAATAGAATTGTTACAAATTTATATGATAAAAAAGACTATTATAATTTTAATATTAATAAAATCTTACCATTTAATTCCTGTAACTCGATTCATATGTTTAGAAATATTATACTTAATCAGATTTTTAGAATTTATAGATTATCTGATAAAAAATTTCATGTTATGCATATAAATAATCTCAAAATTTCCAGCAATTTATATAAATATCCCTCTTATTTAGTAAATGGTATTGTTAAAAAATTTAGAATAGCTGGATTTTTTTAAATTCTTTTCATAATATCTTATAATTCTAATCATAGTATTTTATATTAACCAGTCGTCTCCATTCTCTTGTATTTTTAATACTTTTATTTTTACATCCTCTTCCACGTCAGCATTACTTAATTAGCCCCTCCTTTTAGTAGCTCTTTTTGTATATTATTACTTTTTCTTACCATTTCGCTTTACTGTTTTTCAATTCTTATGAATGGCAACAGTAGATCGTTTTCTATTTTCTCTTTGCGAATGGCAACACTGGTCTCTTCAATCAGAGTTCCCGGTTTCGACTCGTTTGTACATATGCTGTGCATTTTCCATATGCTGTGCATTTTGTTGTGCATATATATATGCTGTGCATATATATATATACATATTAGCTCTATATAATGCTTATATTACTAATCTTTCAAATCACATTAATTTTATAAATTTTCCTAAACTTCTTCACTTTGTTATTTTCAATAATTATATTTTTCAAGGAAATAAATTATACTTACAAGTTTCAGGAGTTCCACAGGGTGGTTGCAGTAGCAGTATGTTAGCTAATTTATACCTTTATCATTATGAACAGTCTTTTACTTCAATAGATTATACTTTTTACAGATATGTTGATGATCTGATTTGCTTAGTACATACTGAAAATTATCTCATAGATATAGATTTCTATCCAGACAATTTAGAATTAATTCCTAAGGAAGCTACTATTAGTAATAATATTAATTTCTTGGATTTAAATCTTTTTATTGATCCTTCTAATAGAATTGTTATTAATTTATATGATAAAAAATACTTTTTTAATTTTAACATTAATAAAATCTTACCATTTAATTCCTGCAACTCGATTCAATTATTTAGAAATATTATACTTAATCAGCTTTTCAGAATTTATAGGTTATCTAATAAAAAATTTCACGCTATGCACATAAATAATCTCAAAATTACCAACAATTTATATAAATATCCCTCTTATTACTTTCCTTATATACATAATGTATAAGGAAAGTATTGTGACGGGGTCGAAAATTCGAATTCGAGTTTTCGACGGGAGAGCACGTTTCAAGCATCCCTGATCACGAATCAAACATTTTTGAAGTGATGTCTGTGTGTGTGTATGTGTGTGTGTGTGTGTGTGTGTGTGTGTGTGTGTGTGTGTGTGTGTGAAAGTATGTGTGTGTGTGTGTGTGTGTGTCAGTGAGTCTGTGGAGACGATAACTGACGAACGAATGGACCGATTCGAACCAAATTTGGTACAAAAATCACAATCCGTAAACACTGGAAGCCTATTGCTTTTATATGCAATCGAATGTTAAGAACCCCCCTAAATTTTCGAATGAAATTTTGAAAAAATCGTCAAAAAATCAAAACCACTAATAAAGTTACGCAAATAGACATTTCTTATGTAATTTTTCATTAGAAAACGATTGACATAAATTTTAGAACGCTAACATGAACCGTTCTCGAGATATTGTTCATTTTTAAAAAAAAAATTATCAAAAAGTCATATAAAAAAAAATTCCTATTGAGAAACATGTTCACTTTTCATATGTAATACCATGCGATAAATTGGGTTACATCATTCTCGTGGAACTAGCTCATTCCATTTATGAAAAAAGATACTTTTAGTAATACTTTTGTGTTTGAACGCCAATAGTCATTTATCTGCTGTAAGAATAACTTATTTCTTAGTGCATAACGCTTGGCGAGATTTTGGCGACGAATTTGACGGAATGTCGCCAACTTGGCGACTTTTTGAAATGTTGCCAAATTAATGAAAATCTCGCCAAATGGATAAAAATGACGACTAATTGTCGAAAATTTAATATCTTGGAAAGAATATTAGTATCTACTATAAGAAAAACCTACTTTTTTTTACTGTAAAAGTAGTAAATTAATTACATTATATAAGGAAAGTCATGTGTTGCCCACATCAGATTTTTTAGTAAATGGTAAAGTTAAAAAGTTTAGATTAACTGGATGTTCATGAATTCTATTCACAGTATCTTATATTAGACAGACATCTCCTTTCTCTTGTATAATTAATACTTTTATTTTTACATCCTCTTCAACATCAGCCTTACTATTATTAGCCCCACATTTTTGTAGCTCTTTTTGTATATTATTACTTTTTCTTACCTTTACGCATTACTGCTTTTCATTTCTTACGAATGGCAACAGTAGATCATTTCTTTTTCTTTGCGAATGGCAACACTGGTCTCTTCATTCAGGGTTCCAGGGTTCGACTAGTTCGGGCATATGCTGTGCATTTTCCAGGTATTCATGTTTTCTTTTATTTTTCTTTCTTTATGTATGCTGTCCAAGTACAAATAGTTTATAGATATAATCTATCTATTTCTTCAGAAACATACATTTTTTTTACTTTCCCTGCAATACATGGTAATGTATAGGGAAAGTATTGGAATCATGCCGAAAATCACAACTCGAGTTTTCGACGGATCTACACGTTTCGAGACCTCTAGAATACGAAAAAACTATTTTTAGCGTGACGTCTGTGTGTGTGTCTGTCTGTCTGTGCAGATTTTGTATCCACTCTAACTAAAAAACTAATGAACCGAATTTCACAAAATTTGGTAGGTAAGTTACTTGTGAGCGAGTCTGGTGCTGATTAGTTTTGGGTACGATTCGGAATAAAAAAACCCGCCTTTTTTTTGCGAAATGGCCCGCAAAAGCTTGTATCCACTCTAACTGAAAAACTGATGGACCGAATTTCACAAAATTCGGTAGATGAGTCACTTGTGGGTTACCTTGGTGCTGATTAGATTTTGGTATGATACGGAAAAAAATGACCTGCCTTTTTGTGCAAAATGGCCCGCAAAAATCGTCCAAATCTAAACTAAAGAACTGGGTATACTCAAATATATCCATTAAATGCTGATTTAATACGTAATTTTTAACGACGAAAAGAATAAGACCAACCCCATTACACTAGGACTAGCCGTTCTCGAGATATTTTAGTTTTTCGTACTTTCCCTACGCCACCTTTGAAAATAAGCCCGGTTACCGAATGAGAACGAAAATTGAATTAAAAGTGAAATAAATTTAGTTTAAATAAAGAGAACGTTAATATAAGTCTGCAGGGAAAGTCATGTGCTGCCCACATCAGATTTTTTGTGTTTGCTTCATCAAAATACTTAGACCAGAAGAAGAGTTTTGCGAAGTGAACATTTCCATTTTTTAAGGCCTAGCCCATGTCCACTTGTATAGCAATAGTGCTTGATTTTTTATGTTTTTCTATATTCGTTTCCATACCATTGAAATTTGTTGATTTTCTTTAACTTGATGACTCGTAATTTGTATTTTTTTCCATTTGATTGAAGATTTGCTGTTTTATACTTTTATTTTGTGGGTGTTTTAGAAAGTTTGGTTTATCGAGTTGCAGCTTCTTACTTTGCTTTCATTGGACTGTCAAACTATTATTATTATTATTATTATTATTATTATTATTATTATTATTATTATTATATATATATATATACTTAGTAATAATAGTAGTTTGAAAATCCAATGAACGAAAAGTAAGAAGCTGCAACACGATAAACCTAACTTTCTAAAACACCCACAGAATAAAATATAAAACAGCAAATCATCAATCAAATGGAAAAAAATACAAAACACGAATTATCAAGTTATAGAAAATCAGCAAAATTCAATGGTATGGAAACGAATAAAGAAAAACTTAAAAAATCAAGCTATATCGCTATACACGTGGAAAAAGGGCTAAGCCTAAAAAAAGGAAATGTTCACTTCGTAAAATGCGTTTTCAAGTCCAAGTATTTTAACGAAGCAAACACAAAATATGTATGTTTCTGAAGAAATAGATAGATTATATCTATAAACTGTTTCTACTTGGACCACATACATAAAGAAGGAATAAAAAAGAAAACATGGATACCTGGAAAATACACAACATATGTACAAACAAGTCGAAACTGGGAACTCTGAATGAAGAGAGACCAGTGTTGCCATTCGAAAAGAAAATATTAAAAATGATCTACTGTTGCCATTTGTAAGACTTGAAAAACAGTAAAGCGAAAAGGTAAGAAAAAGTAATAAAATACAAAAAGAGCTACTAAAAGGTGGGGCTAGTATATATATATATATATATATATATATATATATATATATATATATATATATATATATATATACACTGAGAAACAACATACATAAATTTAACTACTGCCTAGAAAGGGTCTTTGCAATGGCTAATACGACAATAAAAAATCTTACCTTTACGTTATATAAACAATCCAGGTTATTTCAGTACTCGTATAAGTCATTTAATAATTGAATTTATTTAACATAAACAAGAAATCCGAGATTATTATGTTGACAAAATTTAAAAGTTCATAAGTAGATTACTGCATAAAACACTACAATTGAAATTACTGCAAAAAAATAAATAAATAAAAAAGATTAATACCTGTTATAAGATTATTGAGCAAAAGATCAGCACGAAATATAATTTATCCAGATTTAAATTTGAAATCGATTAATAATAGGTTGTATCAATAAGTATATACTTGAAGTCCGAATCGTCAAACATAACGTCACATGAAAATCATATACTATACTATATCACCCATTATATTTAAGTAATTTCTGCGACATAACATTCAATATGTTTTTTGATTAATCTTGTTTCCATTTTATGTAAAAAAAATCCGTCGCATATTTCACGAACGTCATCCATAGACGCCATTTTGAGTAGGAATGCGCATTCGCAAGATCTACACACAGATGCAAACCACCTAAATTGGATGGGCGAAATTTCTCAGTTCAAGCTATCCAAAGTTCGCTATAACCACGAGAAGATTCCATGATGAATACGAAATTGACGGTACGGCTGAGTTTCGCCATGGTTAACTTTTAACCTTCTGCGTTGAATACGGGGGTAAAATTCTAAAATAACCGATAGACCCTGATCGTCCTTGTATAAATTTGAAGTTTTCGGTGACAATAATCAAAGCGATAAATGTTTTTCTAAATTATGGAAATTCCATTTCCGACGAGCTTTATCTTAGTAGTGCGCAGTGAAATAAGGGATTTTTTTTTGACACACACACAAAAAAAATACGATTGATAAACTTCACCTTTACTCTGTTTTCAAATATTCTAATTGACCTTGCATGATAAGAGCCATGACAACAATTTGCTGTACTTCACAAATACTTTAAATGCAGATATTGAGATATATCTCTGAAATACTTTAAATGTTATCGAATTTAATTTTTCCATTGACTCTGAATGGCGTCATCGGTGTTTATTGTCTATTGCTGGAGTGTTTGCCAACCTTTGTCAAATAGAGCATGGGCACGACCGTAAATAAACAACCTGCGCAGTAGAATGCGCAGAAACGTAACGGCAAAAGGGCATTATTTTTACCATAGCGTGTAATGGCAAACGGACGATGACGGCAAATAAAAATTGAAACTAAACCCATTAAACATCGAACTTTATCTTTGTGATGAAAATAAGTCATTTAGAATACTTGAAAAACTATATGCATTTAAAGATTTCATTTTCTAAAATATTGTACTTTAAGTGAATATACACTACTACTCATTTTTACCGTATTCACTAACTACCGTTCTAAAGATGTATACTAGCAAATTCTGCAATGTATATGCGAGCAGGAAATTAAAGATATACATATAACGATTTCTCTTTAAAAAAACTCGTGTAAATAATTTAATTAAAGTGAATATTTTATTTTCCGGTTAATTAAAAATATCCATCAAACAAAATAAATTTAGTAAAATTAGAGGTACGATTGTAAGTTTTTAAAGTAACCGTTTTTAATACAGAAATAATGAAAATTTCCATACTGCTAAGCAAACGAGTATTTTGTTTTGGTCCCACGTGCTCATACTCTATCGACTCCTTGTTGTCTTTCTCTTACTGTATACCCACCTCTTTCTGAGAGTCTTGCAATGTTTTTCAAGTTTGCGTAAATCAGTGAATAATGGATATAAATTATGTTGTTTTTACTTTCTCATGCTACTGTGTAGAGAAAATAACTTTCCGTAGATTTTCGAATTCGAAATTTCGACTTAAAAGCACTTAAGACCGAAATTAAGTGCAAATAACGTAATTTTGTGCACAATCTCGATTAATAAAATAAGATGTCTGTCTGTCTGTCTGTGTTCAATCTGTAGCGGGAAATCGTATGTCCATGACCATGAAATTTGGTACACATGTACTTCAGGGCCCTAAATAGGAGCACCTCGGCGTTATTACTATTATTATTTCTTTTAATTTCGAAGTAATTTTTTAGTTATTTTATGTTTTAATTCGTGCTTATCGATTCCTTAGCGACCTAAATTATCATCACACCTTGTGATTATTATCACATCTTGACACCATCGGAAAGATCGAAAAAATCTCTTTCAAACAAACATTGAACGGAGTCCATACAATTAATAGACAGTTTTTAGTGAATTTAAAAAAAAATACATATACTTTTCGTGCGTATTAAACATCTTCGATTTTTATATTACGATATACAGAAATTGACATGCCATCCATCGTTCTTTTTTATCAGCACATGTTTATAATATCACAGATTATTCCAGAAAAAATAATTTCATAAACCCATCCATTGATTAATTATAATCTTTTTATCCGAGGCATGTCTTCGATTTTTGGAACAAATTCTGCAGGTTCTTGAACACCTCGAAAGTCGAAACAGAGAAACCACTCATTTTATCGTAGGGGAGTGGATATTTTGGAATGGGAAGAAAAGGGGTTGCATGGAAAAATCATCTGTACAGAGATGGTCAGCCTTTTGCGTTTACATAGCTGCGAGCTAAAAATGCGGAGAAAACGTGCTATTTGATTCGTACAATTTTCGGATCGAATCCATTTTAAATTGTGTTCAAATGTATTAGTTAAGCAGAGGGTGCTTATTTAACTATTTATAAGTAGTGAACGCTTATTTAGAACCCGGGGAATTCCTTCTAGTTAATAATAAACTAGATCACAACGTAAAATGTGAAAAAAAAGAATAACAATAATAAGTAAACATAAAATCGGGGATTCTTACCTGAAATAGTTGATCATGCGTTTCCCAAATTTTCGAAGCCAAGATGCAAGGAAGATCCAGTTAAAACTTTTAGCAAAATTATTTACCTTCCTTTCTATCTTAAAATTATACACATATTTGTTAGAAATTTCAATAAGTTTGACTTCAAAGTGATATTCTTCATTATCAATGTGATTCTTTGTCTTCATTATCAATGCTTCATTCTTCATTATCAAAGTTATGTTCTTCATATTTGTAATAAAACTCAATAAGTCAATTCATTATCAATACTTCATTCTTCATTATTAAAGTTATATTCCTCATATTTGTAATAAAATTCAATAAGTCAATTCATTATCAATACTCCATTCTTCATTATCAAAGTTATATTCTTCATATTTGTAATAAAACTCAATAAGTTTGACTTCAAAGTGATATTCATCATTCTCAATATGATTCATTGTCTTCATTATTAATACTTCATTCTTCATTATGAAAGTTATATTCTTCATTATCTTTTCTTAAAGACTCTGTTGAAAAGTTCAATATATGGGGTATTTATCAGATTCTTTGCCACTGCAGGCTATCGTATATTTGTCAAACTAAACGTGCTTTAAAGTACCTCGTTAAAAACATCAAAATTGTATCAAAATCAAGAAATCGCCAAATCTTCAATCGCTAATCTTTTCTGGATGACTAGTCACCGGTTTGATTTTTACTTTCTCATACTTAATATAAAGAAAGTATTGTTATCACAAAAAAAAAATCAATTTTGGGATTTTGATGCCAATATGATGTCTTTTGGGACCTCCTGAGCACGTATTTACCAATTTTGGAGTAGTGTATGTCTCTTTCTCTCTCTCTGTATGTGTGTGTGTGTGTGGTCGATTCCTTGTGTACACTATAGCTGCCACAAATATTAATGGATTTTCACGAAATTTTATTCTTGCTTTATTTAACGAAAAATCTAGAACTAAATAGAATTTGTGCTTTAATTCGAGCGAAAACTTCGGAATTTTATAATTCCTTAACATGGCAACATAGAACAAAATTTAACATAATCATGCATAAAAGAGGTCAACGATCACAAAACTAAATAGTAAGCTAAATTGCTGCGATACAATTTTAGTATTGCTGACGTTATTAACCCGAGAACCGGGGCAGCTACAAATTTCGCATGTCGTCATCTTTCATACATTTATGCTACATGTACACTCTAGCCCCGTTCACATGCACAATTTAAAGCCGGTATCATAGCCGCATTTCGACTAATTCGAGTGTTCCTCGATTTCAGGATAATTTTTATAGAAATGTTTGTTTCTTAATTACAAAACGTATACAATTAAGTGTTAGTTAAAAGTCGTAAGCCAGCTGATTTTCCTTTGAAGCAGCAACTTTAAAATATAATGTTCTGTTTCTTGGGCAAATTTTCTGAATTTATCTAAGTAGTTTTTAACAAATGATACAAAGATTTTCTTAGTTTTATATAAGGAGAATGTATGTTAGATAAATCTATCTTAATACTCATTTATTTTATATTGTTAAAAAGGAGTATAATGTGTTTATATTTAAATGAATATATGTTGTTAAAATTATTGTAAATAAATTATACATTATATTTCAAGTTTGATTATTTAAGTTTTGTATTTTAAGCTTTTACATATCAATGCGAAATGTTCCATAACTTGAGATGATGTGATTATGATGCCAATATTATGATTAGTAGAGAATTGCGTTTGATAATTATGTATATCAATAACAAAGATAAATGTTTCAGGCATTCAAAATAACTTTACATACATGCATTTTGCAATAAACTGAACTGTGTAAATTAGCTTACAAAATGCTCTCCCCCCCCCCCTTAAAAAAAAAAATACTCCATGATTGCTAGTATCAGAAATATAAATTATTTTTATATATTTTAGATACTAACTACATATGAAGACGATTTTATTTCATTAATTTTATTTTTAGATTACTTAGAGGACCACCTATTTTACATTTCAATGAAACATGTCCATCATAAGTATTTTTTATACTGCTATATTAAAAACATTATTTTTAATTGCGGTATTAGTGGTATATGAGATTTTTTGTATCTAGGCCATGCAGTAAGGTCTTACGTGTTTTCAATAAAAAATGAGTTATACCGATTTTGTAAGAATTAAAATGTATTCGGTATAAATATGCATATTTTTTTCTCTATGCCAACTTCTTATATCTATTTGTCTTGAATAAAGTTTCTTAAAATGGTGTTACACTTTTTCCACTAATTCAAGTTTATACGTCATAATTTAGCTTAGAAACGAAGATTAAATGAGAAAAACTTTCTTTTTTGACTTTTAAGAATGAATTCTTTAAACAGTTTCATGGAATAAAACATTTATATATATATATATATATATATATATATATATATATATATATATATATTACAATAAGCATATATTTATAGTTTTAAAAATATATTAAATTTAATTTTGCCCATATATTAAAATATTTTAATAATTAAACTATCAATTTGGCGTCGTTTTTGTTAATTAGCTTCATTTTTGCAATTTTAACGCTACTTTCATCAATCTGAGGCAAAATAACGCCAAGATGACGATATTTCGCTAAATTAGTCGCCAAATTTATCACAAAGAGTTACAGACAAACGGAGATAAGAGATTTTCTTTTTAAAAAATGATTGTTGGCAAATTGTTATTTGTCAAAGTACAAAATTATTACGTATTATGAACGGTATATACTGTGTTTCTAACGTTTCTAACGTCACTGGGCGCTTTTCCGGATGACAACATGTAAAACTATTTCGAAGTACCGGATTAACTTATGTTTCACGCAACTTTAAATTGACAATTATCAATATGGATAGCATCCTCAATAAGCTACACAGTTCATATATTAAAATATTTTAATAATTAATTCATGAATTAATTACGCTTAATGGATGAACAAATTGGACGTCATTTACATTAACTTGGCATATTATTTTTAATTTGATGTTTAGTTTATAAAGATCCAAGTTTAATTTATATACATTATTTAGATTTAATGTATATATATAAGATTATTTTGTTTCTCATTTCCGCACATTTGTCATATTAAATAGATAAAATAATAACATGGAATAATGAATTAAAAATAATACGCTTTTTAAAAAAGCAATTAAAAAAAGAAAAGAAAAAGATATATTGTTTACCAAAAATGAATGTCAAAAGCATTTAAGAAAAATTGGTCCTAGCCCTTTAAGCGGGAGTAATGGGGATTGCACATGTGAACGGGTCTAGAATGGATCCCGGAAAATGCCCCCTTTTTCACCCCAATGTTTCATGGCCAGAAAATACGGCCTTGCATGTGAACGGGGCTTATGTTGCAAAAAACTATATACATCCATAAGAAATTGAGCTACAGCTGCGAAACGCAGCATGTACGTGTCGTTTGAAGAGGTGTGCAAATGATTAAAATTTGAAAGCAAAAAAAAGTTTCATTAAGAAATGGTGGCTACAAGATGGCATTTTAGTAAGTGGTAAATCCCCCACTGGCAGCTATACAAGCCGATATTTGGTGTTGCTTAGAGTCAATTAAGTTGTGTATATCCCTCTGCGGAAGATTCTGCCACTAATGTTGCAACTGATCAGCTAATTCAGTGTATTCTGTACTTGTATGTGTGCGGTTGTGTGAGTGTATGTAGTTGTATATATGTGATTGTGCGCGCGTATGTACTTGTGTGTGTTTATGTATGTGTGCTTGGTATGTGTATGCGTGGTTGTATGTGTGGGGGGGGGGGGGTGGCTTGTGTGTGTGCTTCTCGAATGCGTGTGTGTGTGTGTGTGCGATTCATTATGCGTGTATGTTTGTACATGATTGAGTGTGTGCGTGTATGTACTTGTGGATGTGTGTGTTCTTGTGTATATATATATATGTGTTTATATGCGTATTTATGTATGTGCGCTTGGTGTGTATATATGTGTTTGTATGTGGGGGGGGGTTGCTTGTGTGTGTGTGCGATTCTTTATGTATGTGCGTGTATATAATTGTGAGTATGTGCTTGTGTGTGTGTGTTTATGCGTGTGCTTGGTGTGTGTATACCTGGTTGTGTGTGTGGGGGGTTGCTTGTGTGTGTACTTCACAAATGTGTGTGTGCTTGCGCGCGATAAGTTATGTGTGCATGTGTGTACATGATTAAGTGTGTGCTTGTGCATAGATGATTCTGTGTGTATGCTTGTGTGTGTGTGTACTTGTGCGTGTGCGTACTTGTATGTGTGCGTACTTGTATGTATGTGTGTGTGTGTGTGCTTGTGGTTTTGTCTCTGTGTGTGTGTGTTGAATACATCAAGAACACAGGCACGTACCACCATAGAATTTTATTCTTGGACTAATTTAAACCTGTCAAAGATAAAGAAAATAACACTCTTAAAAAAATAAGCTGTCACTGTTTTTTCAATAATTTTTATTTTGTTCAACAATGTGCAGTGCTAAAATTTGAAATTACTTGTCTCATTAAAAATTGGCTCAGTTAGATTCTGCGCCATGGTCGATACTCTATAATATGCAACGTTTCAGCCTCCTGGGTCATCAAGAGATCCCTGAAGGAACTGGAATGACTTTTCGCCTCCCATTTTGTACGCCCCGTGTGAGAAATCTAAAATATGGCTCCATAAGTTCTTTCCCGTAGTTGATACTATAAGTGTGAAAAGATTCAACCTTCTACGTACGTCACAGGAAAATTTTGGAGGGTCTGTAAAGACACTTTGCCCCCCCCCCCCCCCCTCATTTTGTACACACCGGAGAAAAAAAAATAAATCCCAGTTCATTAGGCTCATTTTTGAAGTCGATACATACGCAACTTGAAATTGAACACTTTGGTCAATTTATGAGTCCAAACAGAATGATTTATTCATGCTCACGTGCAATATCTTCCTCAAAATGCAACGGGCATTCAAAGATAGCTACCCGCGTAATAAGTAACTAATGACGAATTCTTGAGCTTCAAAATAAAAACTAACAGGAAGCAATTTCTCTCGTAAATGGAACGCGATAAATCCACACGAAAATAACGTTAACAAATTTTCCGCATAATATTGTATGCGAAAAGCGGGACAGTTTTGAGAGCTACTTATTATTTCTTTTAATTTTATGCGATTTTTGTTGTTGTTGTTGAGACCCAGACCGTCCGACCTACCAGAAAGGTGTAAGGTAACTGTATGGACGGCCGGGAAGTGCCACCCAATTTAGACCGGAACCCAGTGGGGGAGGCATCCACAGGGACCGTACCCTCCTTCCCCTGCCACCAACCTCTCGGAAGGACTTACGGACCCACATGTTTAACGTGATCGTACTCCGCATGAACACGGCGGCATTTGTGGTAGCGTGCAAATCTAGCGCGCAAACCACGGGGATACCGCACCCGAGATGGCCAACAGCACGCGGTGTTCCGAGGTGGTCTATGCGATTTTTGTGAAAAATTTATTTGAAAAATGTGAACCACCTCGAGAACAAATGCATATCATTCGTTTGCTAATGAAACACTACATCTGAAATGATTATTTTGTTAACATTATTGAAAGTCTTTATTTAAAAAATAAATAAATAAATAAATATGTAAAAAAAAAAAATTGGGGGTGGGGGGGATTCTGAACAATTGCTTGCGTTTAAAATCAATAAAGTTCCAGTATTCACTGATTGCACCAATCGCACAAAATTGAGAATTTGAAACACTCCATTCATTCCTAATGCATAGCATCCATACACTCATGGACACATACACATACATACTTACACACACATACATATATGCACATACATACACACAGACACTAACATATATACACATACATGCAAACATCACCTCATTTAACGTTCGATCCGAATTCAGGGATGCTTGAAACGTGCTTTTCCGTCAAAAATCTAATTCGAATTTTCGACCTCGTCACAATACTTTCCCTGTGCATTATGCGTATGGGTAATATATGCAGGGAAAGTAATATGGAATATAAATGTGGGAGAAGATGGAGTGGAAAGCCAGATATTGTATATAGCATCTTTAAATAGTTTAACATAATCAATTGTCTTTCTCTGTCACTTGCTTTCGCAGTCAGTTCTGAATTACAACATTTTATCTATCCGCGCAATCTCTACAAAGATATTGATGAAGTGCTTAAAGCTGAAGAGTTGCCTTGGCCCATATACTTGCTCTAAAAACACTTGCACTTTTATCTGAAAACACGGTTTTTCGACCTTGTCCTAATCTATAGAACCAAACAACATCGGCACATCATCAGTTATCGTGATTAGCCTATATGTATAGTGACCAACGTCTTTTCGAGTGATGAAGTTGCTATTGCCACGAGAAATATAATTGGCCAACGGACGCCACATAAGTAGGGGCCCGGTCGTCACAGGAAGCTCGAGCCCCAATATATATATATATATATATATATATATATATATATATATATATATATATATATATATATATATATATATATATATATATATATATATATATATATATATATATATATATATATATATATATATAATATTTATTATATTTATTATATAATAAATATATATTTCGCAGTCAGTTCTGAATTACAACATTTTAATTTGTAATTCAGAAAATTGAAATGATTTTCTGAATTAAATGATCTATTATATACTCGTATATATATATATATATATATATATATATATATATAATATATATATATATATATATATATATATATATATATATATATATATATATATATATATATATATATATATATATATATATATAAATAAATATATATATATATATATATATATATATATATATATATATATATATATATATATATATATATATATATATATATATATATATATATATATATATATATATATATATATATAATATAATAAATATAATAAATAAATATATATATACATATTTAAGATAGTGTATTATGAGTTACTATATATATATATATATATATACTATAGCTTACTAAAATATGAAGGATACTATGCAAATATTATTAAATAAAGAATTTAAAGTTATTAAGTAAATGGATTGAAAATGCAAAATACATTTAATTTATTGCGCAAATGCAGCTCATAAATAAAATGATTTCAATAATAATAGAAGTTTGAAAATCCAATGAACGAAAAGTAAGAAGATGTAACACGATAAACCTAACTTTTTAAAACACCCACCGAATAAAATATAATACAGCAAATCATCAATCAAATGGATAAAAAATACAAAACACAAGCTATCAAGTTACAGAAAATCAACCAAATTAAAAGGTATGGAAACGAAAAAAGAAAAACTTAAACTAAATTCAACTATCTAACAGGCTTACAAAACAAAAGTAAAAATCAACTAATCCTCAAGCAAATGGAAAAAAAAATAAATGAAATAAATATCGAATCAACAAGTCAATGAAAAATATATAATACAAAGGTATGGAATCGAAATAAGTATAACAAACGAAATCAAGCACAAACGCCATACACGTGGACGAGGCTCTAAGCCTAAATCATGAATTGTTAACCTCTACAAAAATCTAATCATGTCCAAGATTTTTGTAGAAGCAAACACAAAAATGTATGTTTCTCAAGAAATAGATAGATTAAATCTATAAACTATTTCTACTTGGACGACATACATAAAGAAGGAATAAAAAAGAAAAAATGAATACCTGGAAAAAGCACAGCGTATGTACAATCGATTCAATACAGGGAACACTGATAGAAGAGACCAGTGTTGCCATTCGTAAAGAAAAAATAAAAAACCATTTACTGTTTCCATTCATAAGAATTGAAAAACTGTGAAGCGAAATGTTAAGAAAAAGTATTAATATACAAAAAGAGCTACTAAAAAGAGGGACGAATAATAGCAATGCTGAAGTGGGAAGTGAATGAAAAAAAAAAAAAAAAAAAAAAAACAAGAGAATGGAGATGTCTGTCTAATATAAGATACTATGAATAGAATTATATGATACTATGAAAAGAATTATAAAAATCCAGCTATTTTAAATTTTTTAACAATACTATTTACTAAATAAGAGGGATATTTATATAAATTGCTAGTAATTTTGAGATTATTGATATGCATAGCATGAAATTTTTTATCAGATAATCTATAAATTCTAAAAAGCTGATTGAGTATAATATTTCTGAACAATTGAATCGAGTTACAGGAATTAAATGGTAAGATTTTATTAATATTAAAATTATAAAAGTCTTTTTTATCATATAAATTTGTAACAATTCTATTAGAAGGATCAATAAAAAGATTCAAATCCAAAATATTAACATTTTTACTAATAGTAGCTTCATTAGGAATTAATTCCAAATTGTCTGGATAGTAATCTATATCTATGAGATAATTTTCTGTATGTACTAAGCAAATCAGATCATCAACATTTCTGTAAAAAGTATAATCTATTGAAGTAAATGACTTTTCATAATGATAAAGGTATAAATTAGCTAGCATACTGCTACTGCAGCCACCCTGTGGAACTCCTGAGACTTGTAAGTATAATTTATTTCCTTGAAAAATATAATTATTGAAAATAACAAAGTGAAGAAGTTTAGGAAAATTTATAAATTTAATTTGATTTGAAAGAGGTGTAATATAAGCATTATATAGAGCTAAAATTACATCATATAGATCAGATATCTTAATATTATTAAAAAGATCTTTAAAATCAAAAGTTTGAAATTCTATTATTTTTCTAAGAGATGTTAATTTATTCTTTAATTCTTTACTATTATTTAGAATATGGTAATTATTGCTAGTCTGGCTTAAACTAATATTTATTAGATTTAAAGAATTTAGTAATAATTTACTCGCAGTAGTAGAATAAGTATTATGGCCACTAGTAACTGTTCTAAATTTAATAGGATTTTTATGAAATTTTGGAATAAGCACTATATAAGGAAATTTAAGATATTTATATTTGATATTTAAATCACTATACATATTGATAATTTTCAATTTAATACTATTGATGGAATGTAAATCAGGTTTAAAAAGACTGTTATTTTTTAAATAATCTAACAGAAATTGAATATAAAATTTTTTACAGATAATAGTTCTTACTTTTCGTTCATTGGATTTTCAAACTTCTATATATATATATATATATATATATATATATATATATATATATATATATATATATATATATATATATATATATATATATATATATATATATATATATATATATATATATATATAATATATATATATATATTAAAGAAAAGTGGCTAACGCCGCCGCCGTTTGACAAATTTCTTGTTTCTCAAGATTATTTGCTTTGTACCGCAAAAACTATTGCATATAAAACTATGAAATTTGGTACACTTATAGGAAAAGCTTTGGGGAATACGCTGAAATAAACTGTTTTCTATATATATATTATAGGTTAAGAAATATATAATGTCAATGTCAAAATATTTGTGCTGCGAATTCGCGCCCTGGATAGACTAACAATAACAATACCACGATTTTTTGCACGCAGATACCTACATGGGTGAATTTTTGCATTTAAAATAAAAACTAATATTACCAGTTGTAAATTTATTAAAATTTACTTCTGCTTAATTTTTTTATCACATACAAAATGTAGGGGCCCCTTGAAATGTGGGATCCTAGGGCCGCGGCATCGTAGGTCCCGACGTTAATCCGATGAACGATCTCTCATCGTAAACATATTTAAAATTAAATTACTGTTGGTAAAAATTATTAATAGTTTTAATTTTTGCTAATTACAAGAAATAAATGTAACATTGTTTCCATTAAAGCTATGCAAGAATTTTAAATATACCTTGTAAAGAATTTCTATACTAGGTACAGAAAATCCGCTAACCTCTGCCTACATAGTCAATGTTCTGTCCATTGAACTAAGACTATGATCGTTTCTTCTATAGGTGAATTGGACCTTTTATACTCCTTCAATTACAGATAGCAATAAAATTTCGAATCTGTACAACTTTTATCATCGAAGGAAAACTTGGTCAACGTATAACATGTACAACGCACAAATAACACAATAATGCAGCATGGAGCTGTTTCAAGGATACGCTGGAAGCGAATATCGTACGGGATATAGCACCAGGCGCGACGAGCCTTTAATCTCCTATCTAAATATGCTGTTCTTATCATCAAACTGTAACATTAATTCATTGCCCCGTGGTTGGAGGTTCGAAGTTTTTATTTACTACTTTTTATTATTTGACCTAACTCCTAGTGTGGCAGTTTGTTGCACATGTAGAGTTTAAGCAGTTTGGGGGGTTGATGCAGATCTAAGGGTTACCTAGCAATTTGGAAAGTTAGTTTTCAGTTTAGAGTTTAAAACATTTTTGTAAAAACATTGATCACGATTTTTATTTAATTTCAGCTGTTTGAGGTGGGATTTTTTAATTCCGATTATCTATGTTAAGTACAGCGCGGGATCTCTTACGAGATTTGGCCTTGCGATGATCATAGTCATGCAGATTCAAGAATAGTTCATTTGGAACAGATGGCAAATTTTTGTAGAATTTGAGCGCTAGCTTTTTAATTTGGGTTCTAACAGTTTTTATTTTGAAGTCATTCCTAATTACCGAGTTTCTTAAGTATCTAGGGGCTTTCCTGATAATCCTTAGGATTTTATTTTGTTTTGTTTCTAGGAAGTCTATTGTAGTTTTATAGGCATATCCCCATACGGGTGCTACATACAGCATTCCAGGGCAGATGACCGATTTATAATTTAGGAGATTGTTTTGATAACTGAGATTTCCGTTTCCTATCATTGGGTATAAATCTCCTGTGGTTATATACGCTCTTTTGATTAAGTTCGTTACGTACAGTTTCCAAGTTAGGTGGGAATCTATCGTTACACCCAGGTATTTAGTAGATTTTTCCGCGCGTAGGGCATGGTTGTTTATGTACAGTGGCGACGGAAGTTTATGTTTCCTTGAGAAATAAATTCAATGACATTTATTGGGGTTTAATTTTATTTGCCATTTTTCCAGCCATGCTTGGAGTATGTCTAAGTGTTGTTGTAGCTGTCTGTGCATTACTAAGAGATATGTGTGTTTTGCAAGTATCGCACTGTCGTCTCCATAGAGTGCCAGCTCTGTGTTTGGAGTCCTGTGAATGTCGTTCAGGTATATGTTAAAGAGTGTCGGGCTCAGGATAGAACCTTGCGGTACACTACTTTTAATGAGCTTGGGTGTAGATAAGTTGTCTTTTACTCTGACTTAAAAGTGTGTGTTATTGAGATTAAAAGTTTGACAAGTGCGTCAGGGACTTTTAAATTGATCAATTTGTACGCTAATCAACGGTGCCACACTTTATCAAAGGCTTTTTGTATGTCCAGAAAAATCGCAGCTGTGGGTGTCTTGTTATTGAGACCAGAAGATATGTACTCTACCATTCTCGGTAATTCGTGAGTGGTGGAGTGTTTCGGCCGAAATCCAAACTGCTCCGGAATGATGATGTCATTCTCACTAAGGTGCGTGTTCAGTCTCTTAAGAATGATTTTCTCAGTAATTTCACTAAGTGTCGGTAGCAAGCTAATTGGTCTATAGTTGGCTGGAATTGTGACATCCTCACCTGGCTTATGGATCGCTATGATTATCGCTTCCTTCCATTCTTTGGGGAAATAGTTTAGTTTTAATATTTTATTTATTAAGATAGTCAAGTAAAATATTACGTTTAAGAGTAGGTTTTTTACCGCTATATTTCTGATTTTGTCGTGCCCTGGGCTTTTATGGTTTTTAAGGTTTGGGATAATTTCTACTATCTCTTGCGGGGTGGCTGGGTTAATCTCAGCCTTGACTGGGGAATTCCTGAAATAGGATACGCTGAAAGAAGCAAATAGAATTATATACCCAAGACCTGGATTAAGAGAGAACCAATCAGGAAGCAGCATGAAAACATTCCAGCCAATCTGAAACGGGAGTTGGTTCTCTTGCGCTGAAGAAGGGGATCCCACAGTAATCATTTGTCAAAAATAAAACATCTCACTACACGTTCAACCAACATATTAAATATTCAAAATCCTGGATTATCTGATATAATTTAATATCAAATGTCTGAACCAAATGACTAACCATATTATCTGCAATTTGGAAACATTCCCCACCTTCCCTCTATAGAAATATAAATGAACACTGAGAATTTAAAAGCCTATGTCTGTACTATTAAACAATATGTAGAACTTTATCTATATATAAAAAGCAATATTCCGGAGTTCTACTTTAGGTATGACATCAAATACTGAAAACGACTCTGGATGTTGTACTCTCATTTTTAATTTATTTACAACAATGTATATTATAACACCTCCTTTTGTGTTGTGGCGGACATAGATGCCATCGGGCCTTACTAGTTTATTTAAATAACAAATTTATCTTAAATTGCATTTCAAAATTATTACATGTATCAATGTTTATCACTTATCTTCCAAAAAAATTTATAAAAAATATTTTTCATTATAAAAGAATGTTAAAATTTGCTGATTTTAACAGTTGAAAAGAGGTGAAATTGCTAAAAATAATTAACTGTGTTGAAAAGGGTCTTAGAATTATTTTAATCATACGGCCATTTGAAAAATGAATTTTCAAAATATCAAAAACTTGAATATTTTGAACTATATTCTTAATTTTTGGTGCGTTTTAACATCAAAAACCAGCCTCTGGGCATGCTTCTAGTGGCCATATCCGATTGAATAAAAGTAATTGCAGCGCCCCGAGTGGCGAATTTAAAAAGTTTAGATAATGGACTCAGCAACAAAGCGAAATAGATGAAATAGAAAAACTAACTTCAAAGTTATAGAATGAGCGGGAATCAACACTAAAATTGTTACAAATGACAATTACTTTAACGAGTACGGTTATTCCGGCCGTTCAAATTGCTGCTCTATATCCTAAGGATGAGTCCGACGTTCTGGGTCTTCAACTAGTGCGGTTATTGGCGATTGGCTGCCCTTTTACATATATTACACAAGAATCTAATGTAGAAGTCGTTCAAAATGCCCTTCGGGCAGAAACTTATTTTCCAGAAAAATTTATCGAAATTTTTTTTAATGTTAAAAAAAATGTTAAAATTTACTGATTTTATGGGACTGAACAAAAGTTAAAAACAAAAGCGGATTAAGATTCTTAAAAAAGAAAGTTGTGTATATCAATGAAAAAACTACCACAATGGCACACTTTTAAAATTTTCTGGAACTGCTATAATGCGTCGTTCTAGCGCGCCCGTGCCAAATCTGGAGCTCATTTGTAGAAGCGAAGGGGGACATACTGGCCATGCTTTTAAGATAGCTAAAGAAAGGAAAGGCTACCTCCAGTGATTCTTTCTTGTTCTTTGGTTGTTGTTGCTGAGATCCAGACCGTCCGACCTACCAGAAAGGTAGCTCTTTGGTTGCAACTCACCACGCATGTGTAGCGAGAATGCGCAATCACCAACTTAGCAGTGCCGAGGTTTGATCCCAGAACCAAAGTGTGGTATGCCAGTATCATAGCGTTGAGCTAAAGGCGTCTCCAGCTTAAGACAATTAATACTGCCTTATGAGCGTTCTCAGCAGTACTCCCCCTCACAGTGAATTTCGTTGAAAAGAACGAAGTTGTCGCTGGGGGTGCAGATGAAGCCGCGAGATCCAAGTTGAAGTCGGCCTCGTAATGAATCATAAGGCCCAATAAGATACGGTGACTCGACGTCAAAGAATCTCGAGAAATCGGAAATGGCGCCATCTCATGGGGAAAGTACATTTATGCAATACATATGTAATACTCGGAAAGCAGACTAACTGGAAATTATTGAGCGAAGGTTGCGTTGTGCTCGTGTCCAAGGTCACCAATGTAGCAAGAATACGAAATCACCAACTCATAGTGCCGGGGTTTGAATCAGGGGTCAAACCATGGTAGGCCAGTATCATAGCGTTGAGCTAAAGACGTCTTCAACTCAAGGCAATTAATACTGCCTTATGAGCGCTCGCTACACATGCGCACAAACATATGATTTTCCGATAATTGGCAGAAGACATAAGCATATCTTATATGCTTTATAATGCTATATTTTTTTTAATTCGCGAAGTTAAAAAGCCGATATTCAAGAAATTATACTTGAGATTGCTTAAAATAAATACTAATATATGAAAATACATAGTCTCTGAAAGGAAAACGAGATTCTTTACCTCAGAAATAAAATTTTAAAAAATGATTGCTATCTCAGCGAATAATAAAACAACCAATTTTTATAGTAAATTGTTTTCAGAAAGTACGTATCAGTCGCAGAACTTGTTAAAATTTGCTGCAACTTGCTAAAAAATACTACAAAGACTTGCTATAAAACTTGTAAATTCTGCGCCCACAGAAATCGCAAGGCAACAAAAGTAGATCGAACAGCTGAGAGGAACCCGTGAAGTCTGGATTCAATTTATACGTTAGTAATAGTAAATGTTGATACATATAAAAGAGTATAATTTTCAAAACCATACAAAATTCTCATGTCAGCAAGCAATTACATGATTTCATGTTCAGCATGGGCAAGTCGAGTGGGTCCATAGCATAATAGAGAATACAGCGTGAAAATTAGATCAAAATCGGAGCAATAACAGATTTTAAAAAATGCTTCCGCTTCTTTTCCCCAAGTGACGAGTGAAAATTGCATCCCAGCAACCGAAATAAAGAAGAATACAGCGTGAAAATTAGATCAAAATCGGAGCAATAACAGATTTTAAAAAATGCTTCCGCTTCTTTTCCCCAAGTGACGAGTGAAAATTGTATCCCTGTAACCGAAATAAAGAAGAACACAGCGTAAAAATTAGATCAAAATCGGAGCAATAACATATTTTAAAAAATGCTTCCGCTTCTTTTCCCCAAGTGACGAGTGAAAATTGCATCCCTGCAACCGAAATAAAGAAGAATACAGCGTGAAAATTAGATCAAAATCGGAGCAATAACAGATTTTAAAAAATGTTTCCGCTTCTTTTCCCCAAGTTACGAGTGAAAATTGCATCCCTGCAACCGAAATAAAGAAGAATACAGCGTGAAAATTAGATCAAAATCGGAACAATAGCTGATTTTCAAAAATGTTTCCGCTTCTTTTCCCCAAGTGACGAGTGAAAATTGCATCCCTGCAACCGAAATAAAGAAGCCCCCGCCCGCCCCCCCTCCCACACACACCGCTAAACGAACAACACGTATACTCATTTAGGAACGCTCTGAAGTCTGCGCTCAAAGATCGTCTTTTGAAACTCGTCCACCTCTTTTGAATTATCAGAGCAACCCGCGAATATGATATGCAAAACGTACTACGGCGCTTAAAATTAAAACTTATTGAATTCTTAATTTAATTATAAAAAATTACCAAATAAAGTCACAAAGAAAACAGCTGTATCTTTTCAGAGCTAGGGAATAACAGTTCATGACAAATTTTTAAAATTGTATCTCGAAAAGTGCATGCCGGTTGGCGCCAGTTATTAAATGACGCAGGCAGAGATACTCGAAAAAGCCGACGTAGTAATCGAGTGGTCAAGGCGAGCGTTTCCACAGCAATCGCTCGACCGCCGCGTTGAGGGTTCGAGTCCCACGTAAGGCATGGATGTTTGTGTTGTGGGCGCAGTGTGTTCCGCCCCCCCCCCTCTGGTGCGCCTGGGACAACGTCCTAGGACTGCTAAATGGTTCACGTTCTGGCCTCTGACAAAAGGCGAATGATGATTGGTGAAAGTCAAATGCCTGGCCATTTGCTTTTTAAAAAAAAATACTCTAAAAAATTTGAAATACTCGTTTCAATTAGTTCTTAAAACTCTGTGTTAAAGAAAACTATCAACTTTTTGGAAATTCGGGCTTACAGGCTTTTGGAAATTTATCTGTCTCCCGTTCAAAGAACACGTTCTAGAGCCTAATTTTATTTTTGACCAAAAAAATAGTTTTCTTCGTATTGCCCCACCCCCTCCCCCGAAAAAATAGCAACATTTTGAAGCCAATATAATTTCTATTCTACAAAATTTCAAGCTTTAAAATATAAATAAAAGGGACTCCATTAAAATGGTTACAGAGTTGCCCATAGGGAAGGACGGATTCTAGACACTCCCAATAATTTTTTCAGGTAGGAGAAGATATAGCATGTTTGGGGAAATCAAATATGGAGGTGGGGCGTGATAAAGGTGTGTAAGAGGCCCACAATTTTTATGGTCGGTTTTGACACCCATATTTTTTGCTATATTATTTATTACATTTCGTATTTTTCATTTGTTAAATACCAGTTTTGTGTTGCTAGATAATTCTAGGATCACTAAACCTAATATTCTCCTGTCCCTCCCCGACAAAAACATCAACATTTTAAAATCAATTTAACTTCTATTGTACAAAATTTCAAGCTTTAAATGCTTTAAAATATTAAAAAGTAAATAAAAAAGAAATTCCATTGAAATACTTACAGCGCTGCCCATATGGAAGGACGGACACCACTCGATTGAAAGGGGATGTCTAGAAAAGGCCGGGACCCCAATATTTTTTTCACGTTGGAGAAGATATGGAAATTTTACAAAAGATGAAAATCAAATATGGGGAGGGGACGTGATAAAGGTTTGTAAGGGCTCACAATTTCTATGGACTTTTGATGTTTATATTTTTGTTAAATTATTTTTATTACATTTTATATTTGTCATTTGTTAAATACCATCTTTTGTTGGCCAAATGATTCAAATATCACTGAACCTAGTACTCCCTCTTTTAAAAATATATCGACATTTTAAAGCCAATATAATTTCTACTGTACAAAATTTCAAGCTTTAAAATATTGAACAGTAAGAAAAAAGAGATTTCATTAAAATACTTACAGGACCGCCCATAGGGATGGATGGACTTCATTAGATTGAGGTGTGGCTCTAGAAAATACCCAATAATTTTGTAGTTTTCATTTGTTAAATACCAGCTTTGTATTTGGCTAGATGATTGAAACATCACTGAATCCAGTACATTCCCTTCCCAAAAGAAAATACAGTAGAGGACAAAATTGTGGAAATATTTTGGAAAAAGTGTGTTTTTGAGGTTTGATGGCTCATAACACCATTTATTTTGTACCAATATCATAATATTATATATCAATAGAAAGATAATTTAATAAAAATTGTAATGCAATAACAGTTGTTCAAATATCTGTATTCTATCAAAAGTTATAGCCAAATAACGAGAAAAAAGAACTTGCTTTGGTTTATATGAAGAAGCTTTCCTTCATTTGAATGTAGCCAATGAGCATGAGTGTTTATTGAACCAATCAGGGGTCATCTTGTTTTGGTAATGAGCAAACAGATCACAGGACATTTATCAGTGTGTTATGTAATTGCTATCAAGTTGGTTGGGGGTTTGTCTCAAAAAATGGCTAAAGGATTGGTCACCCAGAAAGCGATGTAAAATAGTACTATTAAGTGAATAAGGCTACAGTTATGAAGAAATTAGAAGAAATATTAGGGGAAACTTAAACAAAGGTGGAATTTCAAAATTTTTGAAGAGGTATAAGGAAACTCAGTCACTACAAAACCAGACTGGTAAAGGCAGGAAAAGGTGCACAACAGCAAGTGATAGTAAAAGAATTAGAAGACTGTGCCTAAGTGACAAAAGAAAACTATCTCGGTATATACAAGGTGAAATGCCGCAATGCAATGTGAAGTTGAGTGCAAGAACTGTTCGGCGCAGATTGCATGAATTTAGTTTAAATTCTAGAATTCCACGAAAAAAGTCAGTTTTATCTCTCAAAGGTTGAAAACATTAAAAAACATGCTGGAGGGAAGCGAAAAAGCGAGATAAAGATTTGTAGGATGCCCCAGTTTGTATGGGCGACCGTGATTAACTTTGTCATTCACATACACTGATTTACAATCAGGAAAAAAGCAGGTATCAAAAACCGTATTTCAAGAAAATAAAATTATAAATTAAAATGAAATAAACATCTAATCAACATAATGCTATTTGAATGGGACATAACCGCGTTTACTAACAGCAGCGCCACTAAACTGGAACCTTTCTTTCTACAAATCATTTCTCGTGTCTGAAGTGTAACTCACACTGAACTGCATCCATGGTTTTTTATGATATTTCGATTACCATGGCAACAGGTGTTTCCATCAAAGCTGTTTACATTTTAACATGAAAAATGAATGTGGCCGTACGTGTAGAAAACGAAGATTAAAGAAATTAAGCGTTTCTTCCCATTTTATTAATTACAATGATATCTATATTCTTTCCAAATGGATGGGTGAAAGAGGTTACAAACCGCTGAAAAATCTTAGACCTATGTTATTTAAAGGTAAAACATTTTGCTCTTAGAAACAGTGTCACTAATACTTTAGATTTCTGGTAACCTACGAACAGATTAGAACGCGTGAGACGAATTGATTTTATCCCCCCCTCCCCCCACACCCCTTATAACCACAATAAATGTATATAATGGTATGATAATGTTGTATATATATTTTTTGACTGGGTTTCGGACTTTTCACGAAATCCAGCTGCTTCTTGATGCCCTTTATTGGTTGTGCTATATTCTGAGACAGTGATTTAATTTTACCATATGTTCATTTTTCTATATCTAAAGTTAGCTATCTTCTAAATTTTAACATTTGATTAATAAGTATGATATTTTAAAACTCTTGCCTTTTGTATTATATAACTGGTTATACCAGTCTTTCAACCATTTTCGCCGTATTTATAAACATTTCTTGTTGATTATAAGCAGTTTCAGGTATAAATATCTAAAATTTTTACAGATACTGGGCGTGGTTTAATGGCAGGCGAAACAGTTAACGTGGATGATGTTATTATTTCCATACCTGGAAATTTGCTTATTACTCCAAAATCAGTTTTAACTTCAGATTTGGGACCTTTTTTGAAAAAGTAAGTGATTCAATTATTTTTCTCATTTTTTTATAATATAATCTATATAATACTTTTATGTATTTGATTTCCTAATTGGTTTATAGCCAAGTTGTTATGATGCTGACCACTAAATTATGAGGAATCAAGTGAATTAATTCAACTCTCCCTGCAGATGAAATTACTGTGTAGAAAATTTTTATAGTTTTCCTAGATGTAAATATGGCACAATTTCTTATAAATATTTTGTAAAACATCTTCTTTTTGCGTTTTAGTTATATCTAGACCTTGTCTAATAATATCCTGCTCCTTCCTTTACTATTTGATAACCAGCAAACAAGTCATTTCTCCAGTTTTGTTCTAATTTTGAAAATGAGTTAATTTCATCAACTTGGACAAAATTTACTATGACTTTTGAATAAAATTGTATTCAATCTTTGATTATATTTTTTAAACAGCAGACTGTGTTTGCAAATTTGTATTGTATGCCGTATAATTACAGCATACAATACAAATTTCCAGTGATGTAGCTAAACTTTTGGCAGAGAAAACATATTTTGATTATATAATTTAAATTTTAAAATGCTCTTGTTTATTGCCTGTTTTATTTAAATTTGAAATGTTTTGTTTAATTTTAAATTATGCAGCCTAAAATAATAATAAAAAATAATTTTAATTCAATGTTTGTATAGTCTGGAAATATAAAAAATGACTTCTCTTCGTTCTAAAATAGTAATGTAGCTAGGGCATACCATCCAAAATATTACAGTAGAATTAACAGTACTACTTTAGTATTAACCGCATGCCATTGGCAAATATCAATCAAGTTTTGTTTCGAGTGGAAAATGTTTAGCAATTACCCTTAGGATGGCATCAAACATATCATTATCATTTGAGGCTTGTCATCCACATAAACTCTATGAGATAGGACTCGAGGTAGTGGTGAGATGTTCCTCAATTTTTTTTATTGCACCATTTTTCACTTCCCCAGATGTATTCTATATTCTGTGTGTGCGTGCGAGTTTCAGGATCAATGAAATTGTATTTGTAGTTCACTTAGAAGTGAATATAACCAGATTGTTCCAGTTCTTCTGTCTTATACCCCATCCAACTGTTGGAAAAAATGGTCAATCCAGCTTTAATGTGTTTTTTTATTTCGTTCATTAATGTGGTAGCACTACAATCGGGGACCCTGACAAGAAATGTTTCTCTTGTTTCGCGATAAATGCCCCTAAAAGTCCATTGGGGAGAGGCTATTCTTTCAGCATTATTTTTACGTCTTGTGAACATGCTTTCATCGATCTCTACAATGCAACCCATGCCGTCAATTTTTTCATTTTCTGCTTCTCTCATTTCAAGGACGCATATCTCTCATAGATAATTATTCCAATCAACAACCGTTTTGTCTGCCATTTGTAGTTGTTTTTAGCAGAGTTTGTCTGATGTTAGTTCTTCACACCAGCAATAAATGAAACGTAAAGCTGTTGTACATGTTATGCGGCTGCTTTCAAACCAGTTTTTTACAGGCATTCTAACATTTTTTTGACGTGTGCGAATGTTGCACTACCAATAAATGCGTTCTTTATTGAAATATAACTTCATTGGATGTGAAAGATTGCAATATTGATTTTCCTGTAGTATGCTGTATTTAAGGAAATAGCGGGCAGACCCTGTTTCATTTGGAGGTAAGATCCACAGATTCATAACGATCAAGTGTTACGTAAAAATTTAATTCGACGTAAAAACAGAGAAAATAGAACACTAGTATCTAATACAAACACACTGAACACTGAACTGTGGTTCTAAAAAAAGTTTTGCAAAACAACTGAAGGTCATTGGTCACTTCACTTCAGTCCATACCAGCGATTTGTCGCTGGCATATGATTAATACAAACAAAAGTACCAAATTAACATAATGTATGATTGACTGTTGAAGGATGGAGGATTTTCCTTCCATTGCCTGTATTGAAACAAATCATATTTATGCACTTTCCTTTTTTGCTCCTTATAAACATTTCTAATGCTTTATTTTATTTTCATTTTAGACATTGCCCTAAAGCTTCAGGTCAAGAAATTTTGAGTATTTTTCTGGTGTATGAACGTGCTAAAGGAAAATTGTCAGAATGGTTTCCATACATTTCTTCCCTTCCTCAAGCATATAGTACTCCTGCCTATTTTTGTCAACATTCAATGACTATGCTACCTAAACCTATTTATGCATCAGCTATAAAGCAGTGTGAGTCAATCAAAAACTCTTTTTTGCACTTAATCCCATTATTAGATGAGTTAAAAAATAATTACCCAGTTTGTAAAGACATTAATTATGACATTTTTAAATGGGCTTGGTGTAGTGTAAACACCCGATGTATATTTATGGAATGTGGTGATAAAAGCTGTTCTGGAAAATTATGTTCATATCATCTTGCCCTAGCTCCATTTTTAGACTTGCTTAATCACAGTACCAATGTCCAGGTAAGTTGAAAGTTAATATAAGGTAAAAACTCAAATTATGTATCAAAAGTTCAATTTCAGAAATTTGGTTTAATTTTAAAATTTAATTTAAAAACTGTTAGCATTAACACTTTCTGTTTTTTATAGATTATCAGTTGTATGCCTATGTTAAAAACCAGTTCTTTATGGACATAATATATCAAAATTCTTGAAATTAATACTTTGATGCCAATAAATATTTAAAATTAATGTAGCTACTAGCATAACTGAAATGGTCACTAATATAATAAGTGTTACTAGTTTATGGCTAGGTTTCTGAAACTAACCAGATTTCTGAAATTTTTCATTTACTACTTTGAAGGGAGTCATTACATTTTAAATTTTACTCCTAATGCAGCAGGTGGTATTGCAAGTCCAGTGGGCAGAAATCAAGGATAGATTTTAAGCTAGGCATTTAAAAAAATAGCCCAGTAGTAGCAGCTACATGCCTCTAGTACATAGTAGGCAACAAGCCTATTTGAAATCATCTCTTCTGAACTGTTAATATTGTAAATCACCCAAGACTGATTTTATTGATATTTATTATAGCTTATCTAGCAAAAAAGTCATTAACTGCAGTGGAAGCAAAATATTTTTCAACCTCATTGGTATAATTTTTTACGATGTAAAAATAATTATCCAGTTTGTGACCATTAGTTAAAACATTTTTAAATAAGCATAGTTAGGTGTAAACACCCATTGTATTAAATCACACTCCCAGTAGAAATAACAGCATCCATGGACCCACTTTTGTGCTTATTATGCACTCACCAACATGGAATAGTTGATGCCTACAGCAACACGGCAGCAAAAAAACCTCCCTAAGTAACAGCAAATTAACTACTAAGTTTCCTTTCTCTCATTACAGTTATCGGTTATTCCATGTTGATGAGTGAAAAGCACAAAACTAGTCCAGATGCTGTTATTTGCAATGTAAGGCCCATCCTAACTTCGATAAGGCCTCCTATAGGTGGATTCTGTGAATATAAACTTTGCCATTGCAGCTTCTATAGCCTGAACTCAAATTTAAAGCCAGTTACATAATTGGATAAATTTATGGATCTTCATTAATAAAATTGTGTTAGTTTGCAAAATTGTGTCAGTTAGCACATTTTTTTGCCATTATAGGCATCAGCTATTCAATGCTAACAAGCACGTAATAAGCACAAAACCAGTCCATGTATGCTGTTATCTACAATGGGAGCATAAACCTGACTTTGGGAACACCCTTATAGATTAGTTCTATGGATATGAACCCAATGTATCTTTATAGAATATGATGATATTTTAACTGTTTTCATATCATCTTGCTCTGATTCTATTTTTAGATTTTCTTATTATTCATCCCCTTACTCTGCAACTGGTATTAAATCTGTAAAAAGTCAAGCACAAATTTCACATTTTTTGTAGCTAAGCTCAGTTATGTGTTTTGAAAACCTGTGAATAATTTACAAAAGTTATCTTCCTATCAGTATAGTTACTGGTTTTCCATTGATGATGAGTTGTTATAAATAGCTGGAATTTTTAATTTGGGGGGGTGGGGGGATTTTTAATAACCTTAACTATTTCTCTTGCAATGTCAGATAACAATATTAGTTTGAAATATCACTGATAACTTTTTTTTTTTTTGGGGGGGGGGGGGGGGGGGGTTGACTTTAGCACCCTCCTTTATCACACATGCAAAATACTCCAAGATCTACTAGCATATCTATAACAAGAGCAAAATTGGCTCAATGAGGCAGTTTTCTATCCTGGGAATTAAAATTGAAGCTTTGAATTACTTCCTGTACTAGTGATTCTAATAATTATAGGCAACAATTCAAATTTACAACACATGTCACTTTAGAGAAATTTGAAGCTGTTTATTTAATTGGCTGGTTCTCAAACAGACCTGAACCTGCATAGAGTGTTTGGACCACTGAACTTGGCAATTAAGTGTTATAGACATAAAATAATGGTGGCAAAATTATAACTCTTTGTATGTTTCCTCCTGCCATTGCATTGGCTATTCCATGCTGATGTCACATAATAAGCATGAAACTAATCCATGGATGCAGTTATCTACAATAAAGTGTAATCCTAATCATAAAATAATAGGTCTATGTTGTACTTGGTATATAAATTACTAAAAATGATAAGAGTATTTTAAAAAAGCTCTTATAATCAGTTACATAAATACCTCTAAAAAGTATTATGAACTTTTTTTGTAATAAAGGTTTGATTTCATTTATGGTTTCCTCATTTCAAATCCCCCCTCCCCCCCCCCCCCCAAGAAAAATACCCTCTTTTACAAGCAGTTATTTAATTTTTCTTTCTTCTTAATTGTAAGCAGAATAAATGTAAGAGCATGAATGAAATTGCCCACAAAATGTAACCTGTTAAGCATGCTCATTGTCATTACTATATGCATATTTAGTGCTGGGCCATTCAATCAAATAACTTATTTAAACATCCTCATATGTGTAATTATTGTCTGTTAAAAGCAAACAAATATCATCAAGGATTTCCTTAGCTAATGCGGAGCCCAGACCAAAAAATAATTTTAGAGCCCATACAAATAAGAAAACAAAAAAAAAATCAAAATTATAATTTATTGTTATAAATATAATAATTTTATGCTTAACTAGCAAGATTTGACCATAGAATTTTATTAAAGAATATAACGTAAATAAAATTAATTTTTCTGGCTTTCAATTCAACAAAATCTAAATTTTCACAAATTTGGTGTTTGATGGCTAACAAGGTTAAATTATTTAATTTTTCTTAGATCATTCCCATTCATAGGTAATTGTTTATTAATTTTGGCCTTGAAGAGCTTCTTTCAGCTTTGGCTGTGGTCACAGGTATCATTAACAAAATTCTCAAAGCAATTGTAAATTTAAGAATGAATCACAAATTAAGTTTTTAAAACATTCCAAATGTATTAAGCTTGTTAAATTTTTGCAACACATGGGCAAAAAAAAACTTTTGTCATTAATATCATGTTGAGAATCATCAAGCAAATTGATGTCCAGGTTTATGCAGCATTTTTTTTTAATCATTGTCTGTCATGTTTTTGCAAAGGCTTCAAGAAGTGCTGCACAGAACATGGGCCCTGTTCACTTTTGCCTAAGCACAGTCCCTTTCAACCCTTACTAATCATACCCTGACACTTGCAATGAATTTATTCTCAATGACACATCATGCATGTGCAAAAGAAATTTTTTGATGTTAAAATGAAAAAGTGATGTATTTTATAGAATTGAAGACTCACAACCTGATGACAAAACCATTGTGTTTTAATGTAGGTTTCTATAAAAATGTGTGGCATGTTTCTATAAAAATGTCATATGCAATAATCAATTTAGTGGAATGATGTTATAGCCAGAATTGGCTGTATTTTGTTTAACTAATTGCAAGAAACATTTACTTTCAATATAGATATTTATAGAAAGCACCAAGAAAGGTAAAATGAATATTTTCAGATGATGTTTTGCATTTAAAAATGTAATTAAAGTCTAATCAACAGTCAAAACTTTACCCCTTAGTGAACATGGGTGCTCATAGGGGAGGGCAAAAGGCACCCACATAGATCTTTTTCCAGGGAGGGGCAAGTCACTGGCATCAGTAGGGCAAACTCAAACATAAAATGTACAGTATCAACTAGCTAGATGCCCACCTTTGTTACCTTGGACCTTTGTTCAGGGGAGGCCAAGTGTTCCTGCTTGTTTGCCTTCCCCTATAGGCCAGGGGAGCCTTTGTGAAAGGGAGCACTTCCCCATCCTGAATGCTCAATGTCACATAGACAGGCATCAAGGTAATTGATATTGTGTGCCTTATCCTTAAGTTTGCCCCCCTCCCCCCCACACACACACTCTGGAAAAAGCTCTGTAGACACCCATGTTTGTAAAATAATAGTATTTAATATTTTTTTTTTCCTAAAATTTTGAAACTAAAATTTCAAAGTGTTGTAGCTTTCAAGTGAGAACATTGATAAATAGATGCCTATTTTTGGTTTATTTTTGTAATCAGTCTTTTTCTTTCAGGACTGTTAACAGAAAACTGATATGTTCAAACTTTTTATAGTGTTCCTTTTATAGGTTAGTGCTGGTTTTAATAAAGAAAATAATTGCTACGAAATTATCTCCCATAACAAATTTAAGAAATATTCTCAAGTTTTCATCAGTTATGGGTGCCACGATAACCAAAAGCTGTTCCTTGAGTATGGGTTTGTCATTCAAAACAACTCTAATGACCATATTGCCTTTTCTCTAGGTAAGTATTATGTACTTACAATTATAATTAAAGAATATGACTTTATGCACAATCAATAATGAACTGGTTCCCAATATAAATTTGAACTTTTAAATGATGGAAGTTCTTTCTATCTTCATTAATCAAAACTTCTCCAGTTTTCAATTTTAATTTCTTTGAAGCTTTTTATATCAATAAAAATTCCAGTAATCTGGTTAATAATTTGTCAATGACTTCATAATTCTCCAAGGTATAACATGACTACATTTAAATATTTGTTTCTTCGAGTTTATATTTTCTGTATTTTATTTTTCTTGTTTTCTACTCATGTTCATATTTCCTTGTTTTTCTAGTTTTATTTCCCATTTATCACATAAGTGACACTACTATACTGGGCTCTGTTGTTTAGCCATTTTTAGTTTGGCCGATATTGTCTTGCGTTTATTTGGACGTTCAGATTCAGACACCTTGCACTGAAGAAGGAAATCCAAATGATTTCCAAAATGTATGTATGCTCATTTATCTTTATTTGTGCTGCATTTTACATTGGGAACCAGTTCATTACAGTCTACATTTATTTTTATTTTCTCAGCATAGTCTTGTTTTCTTGAAAACTCAAATGTGAGTTTTTGACAAAGTAATAATACCCAACTCTAAGATATATTGATCACTTAATGATGTTTATCAGAGCATATCATTTAGTGATGTATTGATACATTATTAGTATTTATTTTCTCATTGTATCAATACTGTATCATATTGAGATCATCACTGCTCCTTCAATACTATTCTTCTGACCTAGAAATTTTCTGAAACTAGCCTTTAAATTTAAAATAATTCAAAATTTTGAATAATCACATTATGGAATTAGAGAGAAGGAAGTCCTATGAATCAATGAATTAAAAATGCCATAATGCTTTGAGAATTATATTTAAATGTCGCTAGTGTTAGTAAAGTGCCTCACCTTTCACCCATTGTGCAGGTGCCTGTAATCCACAATGTGTGTTTGTTAGGATTGAAAAAAAAAGCAGAAAAGTTATGCATCAGAAATGGCCACTGGGTCTAAAGTCTCTGTCATCAAAATGAAATTTATAGGAGAAAAATATGATTAATGATGAACCCTGCTCCCTTACATTAAACCTGATATTGATTAAACTCATAAATAAGCTATTCTAAATATTGTTGAAAATATTGGATGACAAGTTCTTCAATATCATGTTTAAAGCTTAACCCAAAATATTCATCCGTCAGATAGTAATAATTAGTCAATTATTAATTACAAAACAATTAAGAGCCTCTTATTCAAAAATATTAATCATTTTTTAATCATTTGAAGTATGTTACTTTATTTACTAAATTGGAAATATTATGGTTCTACAAAAAATAATTTTAAACCTTCTTTTTTCGAAACAGCTATTAATAATGCATTGTATGGTTAAAAGCAAAAAAGTAAAAATTAATCCATGTTTCGACTGCCTACAGTTGAATGGATATTGCAGACTTCGTGGATAAGCAGTATTTTGTTTCTAACTTTTTGCAACAAAATATTTCAGAGGTTCATAAAAAGCAATCTTGCATTTATTGCAAATATATATTAAGAATACCTCAAATTAAAAGCAAATTATGATTATCTAATAATTCACTGTTGTTCTAAATTAAGCCTCCAATCATTTAGAATTCTGTGTTTTATATTTTCTTGGAGTTTAATAAAGGAAAATGTCTGTGTGTGTGTGTGTGTGCAGTCTGTAGCAGGAATTCTAAGCAGAGGTACACAAGATCAATTCAATCTTGTGTGATCAATTCAATCTGTCCAATCAAGAAAATATTTAAATGTCATATTTGTTAATAGTGTTATAAATTTACAAACATGTTATTCCATATTGCATTAGGAAATTAATTTTGCACTCATTTTAAAATTTCAATGTCTTTGTTTGCAGTACTCCCTAAAATGTAAATATTCAAAAACTAATTTTTCCTGTCTGTTTTGTTGGCTAATATCTATAGATCTTATTTTTTGTTTTATAAAGTTATTATATTAATTTGTATAATTTTATTTTTAGATGATATTCTATCAGCTTATGATTTCTGCAATCTTTCTTTAAATAATCTTCCCCAAAAGCTGAAATTTATAAAAGATAAAAAACTTTTAAGGTAAGCACACCTTATATTTACAAAAAAAAAATTTAGCAAGATCTGGATTTGCCTGAAATTAAAAATATATATATATGTATTTTCTGATCCTACATGAATTTAAATGGCATGATTAATAGAAGGAACTCCAAAGCCAGCATCAACGAAATGAATCATTGCCAACAGAAGGACAATCAATCCTAGAACATTATCAATTTAATTAAAATATCATTCAGAATTTTTTAATGTATTAAAATAAATTAAATGTTTGAAATGTAAATTTATAAACTTTTAATTTATATTTTGGATTTTTTAAATAATAAAATAAAAAAATAGGAGACTGACATTTAAATGCTTCCTTTATATTTGGAATTTAAAAAATGGTTTTAAATTGATATATTTCGAATTTTAAAAATTTTATCTATGTAAAAGTAAGTAGAATACTTAAATTTTTAAATTATCAAAAATAGATTATTTAAAATTTAAAAATAAACAAAAGCATTTCAAAATTGAAACGTAAAGAATCACATTTCAAAATTTAAATCTATTTTAAGAAATTTAAGTAATTTACAATTAAAGAACTCTGAATGCAAGCAAAAATATTTAAATTTTTAAGCAGTGCTTGAGCCAAATTGATTATACAACAACTTTTCATTTCGCCAATCTGGCTATGAAGTCAACTCTCTCATTAATTTGCACAATCCTATGCTTCTTGATATGTAGTAGTATCCCATAATACAGTGCAAATCAATATGTTAAAAATAGAATGTGATGTGGACCCACATCAGATTTTCATTTTATCTTATCACTGTTCAACTAACTACAGAATAGAGGTACATGAATAATAAACACATCTGAATAATCAAAGATCATTTTAACACCTAATTCTATTTATGAATGGGGCTTTCTTGAAAGTTTCTCTATTGTTCCTCAATCAAACTCTCTTGTTAACAATCATTGTCCCTTCTTCCCTTCCGCTTGAAAATCTCTGGTACAATTTTTTCCATTCCTATCTGTTTTCTTCATTTTTAGGTTATTTGTCTTCCTTTTTTATTTTCCAGATTTTAGTTATATTTTACGAAATTCTTCTGACCTCTGAAACTAGATGGTCCCTTCATATTTGCATTTCATTTTTTTCTGTTTGTTCTAATTGTTTTGCTGTAATTTTTCAATATTTTCTACTTATTTTTCTTGTTTGTATTTTTTTTTCAGATGGTTTAAATGTCTAATGTTCTTTCGTTATCGTTTTAGTAGGTTTCATTGCTATTTAGTTGTTTCTATTTGCTCTACTATCCGTATTTTTCCACCTTGTTTCCTTGCCATTCTGTCTTTGTTTCTAACACTTTACAACATAGTTGAAAAGTGTTTATGACTTTGTTCATTCTGTCTGTCTGTCCGTTAGCATGATAACTGCCGTAAAAATGACTTTATCAAAATGAAATTTTAGTATGTTTTTCAGACGGTCTGTGGGACCTATGGGAATATAAATAAATAATATCACCCAATTAGTTTTTTATTGAACCCGGGTTGAAAAAATGAAATACATTGAACCCTATGGGACCTAATTTTTCAAACATTTTTTAAGCAAATTTAAAATTCACAAATTGCTTCGAAATTTTTAGGAAATATTTACATTATCCCATAAAATATATATAAAAAATTTCAGTAAAATATGTTAAGTAGTTTTTTAATTAAAAATTATTTAATATAGGGAAAAACACAAATTCAATTAAATTCTGACTTTTGGGATATCCTCCAGAAAGAAAAATGAGATATATTATATAATAATTATCTTTCCAATAGTTTAATCATTTTGTATATGAGAGAGGCTTCACATTTTAAAATAAATTTGGTAGATAACAATTTTTCAATTTTATTTTTAATTTTATATAACTCTTCATGATATACTTATTTGATGGCATTTTTAATGCACTTTCCTACGTCCTAGAGAGTTAAAATTTGGTACACAGCTTAAATTTGTTGAACATTTTATTCTACAAAAATTTGGTGGATCTTTAAATATAGATCATACATTTTTTTTTTAAATGGCCTGCAAATAATCCCCGTTCACTTCTATAAATCATTGTTGTAATATTGTTAAAAATTCTGATGTGGGCAGGACATGTCTTTCCCTGCAGACTCATATTCATGTTCTCTTTATTTCTTCAATAATAATTTGAGTTTATCTGCACAAAATAACAGCCATAAATATTTTAAATGACATTGAATTTGCACGTTAAACTTAAATTTGATTCTCATTTGATAGCTGGACTTATTGTCAAAGGTGGCGTAGCAAAAACGCAAAAAAACTAGAATATCTCAAGAATGACTAGTCTTAGAGTAATGGGGTTAGTCTTATTCTTTTTGTTGTCAAAAATCACGTATAAAATAGGAATTTAATTGATATAATTGAGCACACGTAGTCCTTTATTTTTATATTTAACGATTTTTGCGGGCCATTTCGCAAAAATAGTCCGTTCCTTTTTCCCGAATCGTACTAGAATAACCTACAAATGATTTATGTACCAAATTTTGTTAAATTTGGTATATAAATCACTTGTAGATCTTTGAAATATTATACACCAAATTTTGTTAAATTTGTTCCATTAGTTTTTAGCTAGAGTGGATAAAGGCAATTTCTGCCGGCCATTTAGCAAAGAAGGCAGATTCTTTTATTACGAATCGTACTATAATCTAATGAACATCAGGATTTCCCACAAAAAACATACCTACCAAATTTTATGAAATTCGGTCCATTAGTTTTTCAATTAGAGTGGATGTAATATCTTCACAGACACACAGAAACATACACAGATACACTCTTGCACGCACAGACGTCTTCCTAAAAATAGTTTTTTCATGTTCTAAAAGTCCCAAAACGTGTAGATCTTTCGAAAATTCGAGTTCCGATCTTCGTCACGATTCCAATACTTTGAATACATACATACACACACACACATATTTTATCTGCGTATCTATGTATTATCTGTGTATCTAAATTCCGTGCCTATGCAATTACAATAGTTGTGATTTTAAATGATCCCTAAACTTTTATTATTTCTTCAACGAAGCCTAATTTTAACTTATGCAGAATGCAAATATCTGAAGCGATTGTAAGGTGAGTTACATAAGAATTGCTGAATTTTTTTCACACAAAATTATTTAGCTCTGGAGTCTGGAATACAAGTTATATGAATGAAATATTTATTGATTTTACATAGAGAATCAGATGATTTATATTTCAATACAGTTTTAAATATTTAAGTATAATAAATGACTGTAGTACTGTGATAATGTAAAAGATATCACCTCTGAATGAATCACATTTTAAAATTTTTTAAATGAAATTGCATTTCAGTTGGAAAGTGCTTCATAATCAATGCTTGTGCATGATTGATCTTTCTTGTTTGATATTGTTTCTTTGCTAAATGGTTTTTACAGTTCATTCGTAGTATCCTGCCTTATTGGTTTTTCCTCTTTCATATCTATGCGAGCATGGCAATTTTTCTCCTACCTACAGCCATGTTTGTTATTCTACCACAGTTGCCGAACTTAATTGAATAAGCGAGGTCACAAGGAGAAGGCAGTTTTATGCCTTCAAAACCAAAGTTATGGATTATTCAGTTATGTATTCATTTTTTGTGCAGCTCACCACTGCAGAAACCAGCTGTGTGGCCCCATTCAGGTTTGAACCATGGGCTTTAAGCATCATATCTCAATTCTATACGGTTAGGCCAAAAGCTAACTTCGCTTCAGCCCTAAACTTATAATTCAGGGTGTACTGCTTAGTACGGTCAATTGGTGTTGGAAGAAGAGCTGGTCTGCCACAGTTGTTTATTTTAGCATTCCTAAATAGGACAGCCATTCCGCAATAATCCTATTGTATCCAATAAATACCCCCCTGCAACTGTTTTAATGTCGATTCCTATTCACTAGATAATGCTCTACAACTTTGTAATTGGCTTTTTTCTTCTATCTGGCATTGTTGTCTAGTTCATCAGCCTAACTTTTTAATTCTCCTTTAGAGGTGTTGCAATCAATTTTATTTGATCGGGCATAGTCACTTTACTCATACAATTTTCCTTACAAAGTTATTTGGTGCCTAGGAACTTTCCTAAGAATCCTGCATACTGTCTTGCACTTAATAGTAATTACCTCATCCCATTATGATGATTGCAAGAAAATTCGAAGAAACAACCATTGAGGAGTTGAATGGACAGTTGGCCTAATGGGCAGTATTTGATTTTAAAATCTAGAAAAGGAAACAGACTAATTTAAAAACCAATTTGAAACCTTTTTTTTTTTTTTATAATTATATATAAAATGACTTTACTTTTAATTTACCAATAAAAATTTTTTTATAGAAACAAGATGGTGGATAAATCTTTGTTTGATTCAGATGCTTTTTACTTTGTTTATATTTCGGATTCAGCAGGTGCAGTGGCTGAGATGTTTAAGGCAGTGGTTCTCAATCTTTTTGAAGTCGGTGAACACTAAACTCTGACATTTTATTTTATTTATTTTTTTTTTTTGAGCTGAACACTTACAATACAGCATAAGCTTCTAAGTAGGGGTGGCCATTACATTGTATTGATTTTTCTTTTGCAACAATTTTTAATTGTGTATTTAATTTTTTCATGTAACACTTGAAGTGACTTCATGGAGCACCAGTGTTCTGTGGACCACGATTTGAGAACCACAGATCTAAGGCAAGCATTTCCTTATGCTCTCTCATCTGCCAGGTTGTGGGTTCAAGTCCCACCTGCAGGGATAGAAGTTATAGTATCCTCTAATGCAGGCCACACATTGAGGACATACACCACATCATGCAACGTGCAATTTGTTGAACAATTATTGCTACCTACTGTCCATACACTGAAAACACATAGCCACATGCTGCACTAAAGATGCAAAACACCAAGCGAAAAAATTATGTCTAGTGCATATTTGAGCAACATACAAGATGCAGTGCACAACGTACAGTGGGTCCTGAATCTTTAATGAGTGGCCTGCCTAAGGGACAGCACACATTGAGGAAGCATGCTGCATCATGCAACATTCAGTTTAATTTGAACAATGGTTGCTGCCTACTGTCTACACATTGAATACAAATGGTTGCACACTGCACTAGAGATGTAAAATAACATTAGAAAAATCAGTTTCTAGTGCATAATTGAGCAATATACGAGATATAGGGCACGACATACAGTGTGTCCTGAATCCTCAATGTGGCTTGCATAAGGGCATAATAGTTTGTTCTTGTCCTGCCCCCTCTGGTGTGCCAAAGCAATGTCATATGACGGCAAAATAATTCAAGATCCAGCTGCTAAAAATAAGTGAATGATTGGACGATTAAATGCCTGGCCATTAAAAAATAACAAATTTCAGATTCATTGTAACTGCACTTTTAACTATCAATGTATTTGTATATTTAGCAGTATGAAAATATCATCATATCAATAAAATTTGATATATAGAATATAGTTTTGAGGTGAAGGAGAAAGGAAGGTCTAGAAGCTGAGGAAAGAAATTGAACGTCTTGGCTAAATGTTTGTTTCAAGAACACTTTAATGTATGGCACAATATGTAATATAACTTTTTGATGTGAAACATCTTAGGGAGCGGAGTATGGTGTAAATTATGATACAAATGTGATGGAGAAAAAATGGAAGTATGTAACGGAAGTGACATCATTTACAAATACCTAGCAGAAAGCCATTGCTATAATTTGAAGGTCTAAGTCATTTAACCTTGGCAAAAAAAATTTAGTGACCTTGATGATGAATTTAGTAAATATCGCTAGTTTGGTGAGTTCTGGAAACTTGTTGAATTTTGTAGATAGGCTAAGAACTTTATGAGTTACATGCTTTTTCAGGAAATTTTTACATAGGAATAGGGTATATAAGCTTGTCATCATTCAGCTAGATTGTTGAGATGATACAAATAAAAGCACTTGACAAGTTCGGCATTTGCCAAACTCAATACAGAACTTAATATGTCATTTTTCTTCTGACTATATATACTCTTTACACTGTATAAAATAATTCTGGTAAAAAAAATTTAGTTTTAGATCTGCAACATCTATTCTATACACAAATATGAGCTTATCACTTATGCTGGCCGCACGTTCACCCTTAGGAATGACTGCAAATATTGCATTCAATGTATTCCAATTTGAATGAAATAAACTATTATATTAATCTATTGAAACTATATATATATCATGATCGTAGAAGAGTTAATACAGTAAAGAGGCTCGCTAGTTTCAAAAAATCTACTTTATTACTTTCATAACCTTAGAACACAATATTTTACGCCGAACTCTCTGTCTGCATCCCATCTCACAAGAGATCTCAGTGCAGTCTGCCATGGTTTCACACAAATTACATTTATGATGGAGGGTGAAATCTGATGATGGCATGGGAAACATGCTGTTCTCGAGGTTTCGATACTTCAAATATGTGATGCGGATGCAGTTTCAGATGAGAAACTTTACGTAGTAGATAGGATTAGTGGCCAAATATGCTGTTGTAGAGGAAAAGAAGTAGTGCATGCATTCTCTGTTAATATACAACAGACATCAACCTTGAATTATGCAAAAGGAGTGATGTTTCACATCAATCTATAATGAGTAACAGAATTACTCACTATTTTTTATTTTAATGCAATTGAAAAATGTTATATTTTCAAGTTTTCGAAAACAATTAAAACTAAAAATAAAATTTGTGACTAATTATTAGTGAAAAACCTCATATGTTAATTTGCAAATGTTCTATACTTGCTAAATCATTGCTTCTCTTACAGAAATGCAGTTATTTCTTTGGATGGTATAAGTTGGAATCTCAGCATTATTATGAAAATTCTAATTTCTAATTATGACATAAGGTAAAAATATTTCATTTTATGCTTTAAAATTATATTTATTTAACAGTTGAAGATTTGACTAACAAAAACATGTCTTTTATAGGCTTTGGAATTCTCTTTTTCATGGTTGTAAACAGGAAACAGACGATTTAGAATTTCAAAATCTTGAAAGATCTCTTGTAAATATAAAAATAAGTGAATATAAACTACCACCATTATGTTTAAATTGCAGCGAATGTTCTAGTCATCAGTGCCTTATATCTGATTTGTATTCATCTGTATGTTCAATTTTAATAAAAGCATTGTCTTGATGAGAAAAAATTTAGACTTTTTTGTTTAAATGTATATATGTATATGACCAGAAAGTGGACTATATCAAGTGCATTACATGCTTAAAATGCTAAATATTGATTTTTGTTTATTTATTTATTTTTTAGTCTTTTTTGCAGGCTGTACAGGGTGTTTCAAAAAGACAGATCAGGCGCATAGCTTTTAACTGTTAGTGCTAGAGTCTAGCACTAACCAAGAGTCTAGCAATTTATTTAAATCTTCTCATTTCTGCTCTTTTTACATTTTTTTTTTAATGGTGAGTGTGCTGGTCAGTTATTGTTTTACTTAATGATCAAACTGCATTGTTTAATCGACTGCGGTGAGTGGCCTATTTTCAAATCAAATGCGCTGTTTCAAGTCTAAAACTGCACTCTTAAAATTCTTAGCTGATCAACTAAAAAAAACTTAACAGTTTGGCTGATCTTGTCCCTAATGTGGACCCACCCACAAACACCTCCTTTTCACGTCACACGAATTGCCTTTCCAAGGTCAAAGGGAGATAAGCATGAAGGAAATCAAGAAAAAAATGCTGAAACCAATTATTGCAATATGGAAGGAGCTGTTTGAAAGCAGGGAGAGGTATGCCGAAAACTTGTGTATATTTTTTTATCCACACTAAATTTCGAAAATTCTTAGAAAGTTAAATTCAAAGATTTTTCAGGGTCATTTTTCAGAAATACCTCTTTCCCAGAATGTTCATGGCCTTGAAATAAAGTATAGAAAAAAATTAAAAGATCAAGTCTTTGAAAATTCAAAGACTTGCCAGGTTTTCAAGGCCGTGTGTGCACCCTGTTCTAGACACATACTTTTAATTGGAAAATTATTTGAAATCGCAAGAAAAGTTTGCCTAAAATATTTTCAAAATTGTATAAGGTATTTACATAAAAATATGAAGTCTAACATATTATTTGGCCCTTTTAGGGCAAAATGTCGAATTATTGAAAAATATTTTGTGAACTATAATGTAATATTTACCTAGTTTGGAATCTGTACCTATAAAATCAAAGCATGGGGGATAAAACAAAATTCCTGACTTACACCAAAAAACTATATTGATATCTACAAAAATAGCTTTAGTGTGCTTGTTTTTGCTGCAAACCACTATTCAATTAATATATAAACCACAAAAATTGAGTCTTAATATAATATCATCACAAGTTTTTTACTTAAAATCATCGATTTTTTTAATGGACTCCAGATTTTATGCATAATAATCAAGCATTATTTCAATTATTTCAATAATCTTTTTTTTCGCTAAAGGGGCTATATAAAAAGTTATTTTCTGTAATTTTATGCTAATACTGCCCACAGTTTTGAAAATGTTTTAATGCGATTCATCTCACAATTTAGAACAATTTTCCATATTAAAGTATGTGTCTATCACTAACGGTTCAAAAGCTATAAGCCCGATCTGTCTCTTAAAACACCCTGTATAAACCCTGACTAACCAAGTCAGTCATAGCATGCAGCTGACACCACAGTTCACAAATTTTCTTTTTCACTTTCTCATGCCATTTAATATAGTATAGAAAAAGTTTTGTTTTCACGAAATTTTAGAATTTAAGACTTTGATGCCAATATATGTTTTAAGACCTCCTTTTGACTCTTTTTGGAGTGATGTCAGTCTATGGTTGATTTCTTGTATACACGATAGCTGCTACAAATATTAATGGATTTTTACGAAACTTATATCTGGCTTTGTTATCAAAAAATCTAGAACTAAATACAATTTTTTTTAAATTCCAGCAAAAACTTCGAAATTTATTCAAAATTTTATATTTTTTTAACATAGCAGCATAGGACAAAATTTGACATAATCATGCACAAAAGGATTTATTTATGACTCAATGATCACGATATTTAATAGTTTCAATCATTATCAAAAATAGATGCGATACAATATTTTTTTTTTCGTGATGTCATCAGCCCCTCCTCCTCCTGGGGGTACATTGTCAAGTATGGTATCAATTAAAAGATTTTTTTCACGCCCTTTAAAGTGAAAGGTAACGTGATATAATTGTAATCATTTGGAACCATGATGCAGATTTTTCAAAAAATTTCTTATTAAAAAAAAAACTAAAAATGGATTCTGGTATGAGAAAGTCGAGTTGAGCAACACTCCAGTTAATTTCCTGTTGATACGCTCAACAAAAATTCAATACGAGAGAGCTCCAAGAGTGAAACCAGTTCATTAATATTGTTTTCTAAACTGGGAGCATGATTGAAAGCTTTAGAACTCTCTATAATGGCATTTTTTATTAAGAACTTGGCTGGGTGGATTTATGCAGTCTCAACTCAATTTTCTGTAAATTTAATGCTTGCTGCCATGGTACAAGTAACTTCGATAGTCATTACAAAATTGTAACTGATAGTAAGTTTCCTTTTTAATACTAGTACAACTACTGGTTATTTAGTACTGAAGGGATTAACAAGTGCAAAACCAGTCTATTAATACTGTTTATGTTGCTATGCTCTGAGCATAATTATAAGCTTTAGAATGCCTCACTGGTGGGTTTTGTAACTAAAAATGAGCTTTCTTTCTCTGGATTTTGAAGCAGCAGATTATTCAAGCAGATTTTTCCCCAGGCATTTGATAAATCACTTGCTTATTTATAATCCATTTGTGAACCACCAGACGAAGTGTTGAAGGCCCAGTCCACACGACCAATCCTAGGGCTTTTGGCACTTTAATGTGTGGCTGGACCAGACGAAGTGTGAATCACTTTGAGATCATAACATATTGCCCTGGCACACCACAGGGGTGGATCACATTACACCTGTGAGCCATCCAATTTAGACCAGCAACCACAGGGATACCATCCTTCCTCTAACTCAGGCAATATGCAAATTTTCTGATAACCAATTACAATAATTAACATATTTTGCTTTTTGAATCCCTTTTTTTATTTACATTTATTGCAACTTAATTTGTAACTTCAATCTTGTTAAAACTATCAGTTTTGTATGGCATCTCATTCTCAATTCCCTTCGAGTTATATCTTTCACTGAATTTTTGGATACCTAATTCATCTTATTTTGCTACTTACAAAATTTTTTATTTTTATTACTAGATTGCTGTTATTTATATCTTATTTCTGCTGTAGGTATTTTTGTAATTTCATAATTTTATTCAATTTTGTCTTAGGTAATCCGACTACCATTTATATTGCAAATTTAGACTGTATATGTGAGCCTATGTATTTTCCTTCTTTATTGCATTGCCACTGATGAAGGATGTTTAACGTCTAAAAGCACTCTAGCCTGTTTGTATTATTTTTAACGTCGTAAATGGTGTCAAATTAAAAGACTTTTACTCTTAAAGTGTCATCATTAATACTTATAAAGTTCTTTAATAGTCGAGAAAAGAGCTTCTTAACTGGTGGTTTGCAAACCTCCTGGAGATTTAGCAAAATTATTTCAAGAAGTTCATACAAAAAATTCTGTAAAAGTAGATATGTGTTTTAACTATTTTTTTTTCTATGGATAAAAATACATATACACTAACAATTGTTTTATTGAATACTTCAAACTACAACATTGAGAATAGAATATTATGTAACAAACATTAGAAATATTACTTAAAGAAGGGTAGACTCAAGGAATCAATGAAAAAAGAAAATTATGTTGAGAGGATTCATAAATTCCAAAAGGTTGATAAATACTAGTGTAGAAAATAGTTATTCTGCACCATAAAAGTAAAAATTCAAAGTCGTCACATGGATACTAAAGTGAATAACGTGGCCATAAAATATCAGCTGTCTACTAGCCATTTGTCACATTTGCTGTCTAATGACACTTGCACTTTTTGTTGGCTTTCAGAGAGTTCTTAAAAGTTGTGTACCAATATCAAAAATTTAATAATCTTTATGGATTGAAATATACATAATTCTTTTAATAAATGTTTTGCCATCAGTAATTACTTTGGGCAACAAGTGCCAATAGCATAAATGAAATGGCCACTAACGGAATTTCTGAGTTTGTACTGTTACTACACCACCTTATTATTCAGAAGTTACTCTTTTATGGAACCTTTTTCGATTATTATGCAACTTTATAGTTTCATGTTCTGCTAATTTTGTGGTATAGTCACTATTATGGCCTTGACCTTCCATAGAAGCTCATCACATATTCCTAATATCTCTAATAATATTGTCCTTTCATTTTATTCTAGGTCTTTTTTGACAGTTTGTGCATTCAAAAATAAATGAGTATACGTACATATGGAAATAATTTGAATTTCTATTCTTCAGTGCAACAAGATTGGACCTGAACGCGCAAATAAATGCAAGACCGTGCCAGTCAAAATGGAAATGGCTAAATGACAAATTCCAATATAGTAGTGCCACTTAGTGTAGCAAAAGAGAAATAAAACTAGAAAAATAAAAAATAAAAGAAATCTGAACATGAGAAGTAAACAATAAAAAGTAAAACGCAAAAAATATAAACTCAAAGAAACAAAAAAGTTTGATTTTTCTTCTGCCTCCATTATTCAACAGTGATCATCAGTTTTGAATTTTTTTATATTAATAAAAATTCCATTAATCTAGTTAATGGTTTGACTTGCATTTCTCTGAGGTACAGCATGACAGTGTCATTTTTTTTCTTATTGCTTTTTGAATTTATATTTTCTGATTTTTATTTTTTTTTTGTTTGCATCTCATGTTCATATTTCCTTGTTTTATTTCCCTTTCATCAGACTAGGTGATGCAACTATATTGAGATGGCATTTAGCCATTTCCAGTTTGACTGACATAGTTCTTGCACTTATTTGTACATTCACATCCAGTCTTGTTGCACTGAAGAAGGAAATCCAAATGATTTCCAAAATGAATGTATATATATTTATCTTTGTGCTGCATTTTATGTTGTGAGCTAGTTCATTATTGGTGTGTTCAGATCCCTTTCAATGTGTATTATTGTTAAAATCATGTGCTTTACTTATAGTCTTTGTTATTTTGTGTAATGATTCACATAAAAGACACAGCATAAGTTTAAGAACCTTTAATATTCCATATATCCTAATATTATAATTCAACCATATTAAATAAATACAAATACTTTCAACAATAAACAACTAAAATGACAACCAATACTATCAACCTAACATTTATAAACAAAACTAAAAGAAAAAACATGCAAATTCAGAGAAAAAGATTAATGTACAGATTTTTGAATAAATTCCTTGATTAAAAACCTACTACAATTTCATAAGTAAAACTTTGAGAAATCAAAATTAACCTTTACATTTGGCAAGTCTGGAAAAAAAATAATAACTTAAACTCAGCAGACTATTTGCACCTGCCAAGAGAATGGTTAAATGCAACAAAATATAGGCAAAAAAATACAATAACTTAAAGTGCCTGTGGATAAAAATCTTCATTGTAAAATAACATAAAACAAAAATGTAAGAGTGCCGGCCAGTTATGGTGGTAAAATAAGCTTTCTTCAGGATTAAGATACAGTGCTGTCATGCTTTATGTTTCAAATGGATTTTCCTTTACTGGAGTGACTCTCTTATCCTGAAGTCTGGCTATCTAAAAAATCTGAAAATGTGTCAAACATTTAGAAAATCTGGAAATAATGTTCCTTGAATTTTTCCAATTTTTCTATATTTAGAAAATCTGGAGAAGTCAAAGAACATTGAAATTAGGAAAATTTTTAAATACGCATATTTTTTTTCATGATGCTCGAAATGTGCCTACAGAAAATTAATTTATTTTATTATATTATTAAATTCACTGTATCAGTAAAAACATATTTGATTTATGTTAATTAAATATCATAATCTGAAAACTTACTCAGATGATGAAATTTTAACACATCATAATCGATGACAAAGCATTATAAATAAATTTGGGGAGACATAAAACCAGGAGCCAATTTTGCAAATAAAAAGTTTCATGCAGTATATTTTAACAAATAAAATAAAATATAATAACTGATTACAGTGAAAATATAGCATTTTAGATTTTGGTTATTACAGTAGAACACCAGTTTTGATTTCTATGTGGAATGTTACAATGCATATATATTATATTCAAGAATATTATAATGCAGGAAACTATTTTAACTAGGATATAAAAATCACAGAAAACAATTAAATAAATATACCCACCAAGATTTATTTTTGTCACCTGTCAAAAATTTAATGTATGATTAACATAGAAAAATTCCAAGCATATCAAAAATGTCAAAAAACTATAGTATAGAAATTATCTTAATCAAATTTGCTATTAGCTTTCAAAATGACTCGCCCAAGTTCTTAGATAATAAATACTATGCTTATGAAAACTAAACAATTCAGGCAAAAAAAAAAATGAAATTCTGCTGTGAAGGGAAAAGAGGTCCTATACAGCAGTTACATGATAGAATGGCATGCATATTATCTTTCAGTTCCATTCCCAATGCAATGTCATCTGACAGGTAGACATTCTGAGATGTCTATCTCCTAAAAAATATGCTGGCACTTAAGAGTCTCGAGCAAACATATGTCTGCATCTTCCTTCCATTCCTTTATTGTCAAAGAAACTATTTTATACATTTATTTCGAATAATATATAATTAAAATAAAAATTACTTTGTCATTAATTATTTGGGTAAACACTTTCTACCTTGTTTCCCCTGACACTTAGGCACTGATCATAATATGTAACTTATTGTATCTGGAAAACTTGGAATATTCAGAGAAGTTTGAAACTACCTGGCTAGACACTTTGTGAAGAAGGCTTATTTTACCAATGGAACAAGTTGATAATCTTACATTTTTATTTTATACTAATTTATACTAATGACGATTTTTATCCACCAATATATTTTGTGACAACAGTTCGAGTGAATTATTGTAAAAATAACTTAGTACTTTTTCATTACAATAAAATCATAAATACACTCTGGCTGATGTTATCGATTACTAGAATCAGCATTAGCAGCTCGAGCTGCACGACTCCATCTGTAAAGCTGCCTGTGACCTAGAAAAATAACAAAGATTACTATTAGACTAATAATTTCAGTTACACTTAAATCAGCAGCTATCTAAGGTTAATATACTACTAGTGTTATAAATGTAACACCAAACTTATCAGAATGAATGTACATTATGCTTATTTAATAGTTCAAAAAATACAGGGTGATTAAAAAAAGATGGACCAAACACCAAACCAAGAATTTTTTGTCATAGTTTACCGGGTCAGAAATGAAACATAAAGGCGCCAGTAGGTGCTTAATGGTGAAACCGACGAGGTGACGCGAAAACACAATAATGACTTGGAAGTTATAAAATGATATTTAATAAACAATAATTACAGTAATCGCTCAAAAGAGCGACTGCAAACCTAAATGCACATCTCACAGCGGTGATGGAGAGATTGGCGAATTCTCTCAAACAGACCAATCATGTTGCGCACTTCAGCAGCAGCGGCTGAATCTGATAAGGCAGTACATTCGGTGTTACAAAAATTTGCATAAGGGTCCTTTTTCTTCCCCAGATGAAATTTGCATACATGGTTTTCTTCTTCAACCAGAAAATAGCAACCAGAATAATGCTTTTAAGTTTGCAGAGTGGCCGCTTCCCAATGAGTAAGTACCCTGTAATGCCTTTATGTTTCATTTCCGACCCGGTAAACTATGATGAAAAATGCTTGACTTTGTGTGTACTAACACCTCATAAAGTTTGGCCCATCTTTTATGAACCACCTTGTATAATAAACATAAGTGATATGACATTTTTCTTAACGTATTTGTTAAAAGTTTGACCAGAGTACTGTATAGCATTTAGGCAGTTTACCATTGGGCATAAGTAGAATGCATGGACTAGGCCAATAACTCGAGAAGTATTATGGTTATCATATATTTTTTATGCAGGTCTATAACACCAATGGGCGCTACACAATGAGGTAACTTTAGGGGGGATACCAACTTTTTAGAGGGTATGGTCACACTTCTTGTTAGAGATAGATGAAAACAGTCAACTCCAAAATTAGCAATACACATTTTTGTCCCCCCCCCCCTCCTCTACCCTTAATTCAATTTCTGTAACACAGCTTTCAATTTCCAATTAATTTTAGTGCAATCACAAAAAGACCATTTTTCATCAAGAACATAAAATTTGCATAATTTATGCCACTATGACTTCCAGAGCAAGAAAGCAAATAATATTTTTAAACACTAAAATTGGATAAAGACTAATCGTAGTAACTCTACAGAAAATCTTTTTAAAACTCAGTATTTTCATAAAAAGAATTCTGAGAGAATGACTTAAAATTACATTACTATCATCGAGATAAAAATATGAATTGTTCTACTTACCATTCCTTAAATGATTTAAAGTGTTGAACATATTGAACATGAAAGACGCTGGTACTGTGATCGTATCTTTTGTTACTTCCAACATTATTTCATTGCGCTTCACAATCTGAAAATACACCAATCAATATTTTAATATCAAATTCAAATATCAATCTTACATAGTAAAAGCAAATGTCTGTGAGTGTGTTGTCTGTAGCGGAAAATCAAAGCTAGAGATTAGTGAAATTTTATACAGGGGGTATTTCAAGCTCCCGGACAATATGCTTCATCTGTTTTTTTTTGTTTTTGTTTTTAATTTGAATAAGTTTAAAAGTTATGAACATTTAAAACCAAAAATCCATAGAACTTTGAGCTTTAAAATCAGATTTATTTCCAGCAGGTGATAATGGTAAAAATGCATATATTTGACAAGATGAAAAAGCAGGTGGTCAGTGATAAGTATATATGTAGTCAGTAACAGCTTGTTTCCTTCATTTTGTTACTTGGTACTACATATTTCTGTTGATTTTGAATATGGTTATCCCAATTTTTATGCATTTGATGCTTTTATTATATTTCACTCTGTTTAGTTACATATGGATCACTCAGTTAGTTATATATGGTTTCACTCTGTTTAGTTTTATATGGATTGGTCTATTTTTTCCTTTCTCTAATTTTTCACTATTCCCTGATTGTTGTTAATAATTCAAAGGTTTTAATTTCTTTCTCCCTCAGTTTTATTTTAAATATATCAATCCATGCCTTTCTGTTGCATTTCTTTCACTTGGTACTGATGTGGGCTAGAGTGAGGCCACTCTATCGCTCAGTGTTGAAATTTTAATGACTGAGATCTCGCTCCAATGGTTTTTTTTATTATTATTATTATTTCCAATGGCAAGAGAAAATGACAAACATCTTACAACAAAAAACACAAAAACAAAAGTCAATGTCTCATCAGCAGACTTCTAGCACTCCAATATCTTCTTACCTCGGAGTCCCCATGCAAAGCCGAGCATCCCTTGATATGGTACCTGTCCATAACTTCGTCCTTTCCACAGAGAGAACAATTTAGGCTGTCATAAATGCCAATGCGGTGTAAATGATTCGTCAGACAGTCAATTGCAAGCCTGAATTCCGTGACTGCCCTTTCACGATGTTTATCCGAAATTTTTTGGTCCAAAATGTTCCTCCAACTCCTCGAGGAAATACGAGAAGTGAGTTCCGTTTTCCATCTAAGTCTCATGTAATTTCTGATATAAAGTTTTATAGAATGAAAAGAGTAGTTTGTGGTTGGCTGTTAGACTATCCGTGTGCCCTTCTTAGCCAACATATCTACTTGTTCATTACCGAAAATGTCACAGTGTCCAGGGATCCACTGGATAACGATGTGCCTTCCCTCTGCCTTCAATCTCTCAAGGAGGATTTGACATTCTAGGATATCCCTAGAGGTAGGTACTTCATTTGACCCGATAGCCTGAATGGCAGCTCTGGAATCCGATAGTAAGACCACCTTGTTGTTATTACGTCTGGGGACAACAAGTTGCCTTAGTGCCACACAGATGGCCATAATCTCTCCGTCAAAGGCGGTTTTTCGTTTTCCTACAGGAATATAAAAGGAGAAAATGGAAGAGTATATTCCTGCTCCAACATTTGGTGAGCATTCAATCAAAGAGCCATCGGTATAAACATGTAACCATTCAGGTTCAGGATAGAGAGTATAGATGATCTCAAGGGCTAAAATCTTTAAACTCTCATGAGGGAACTGACTCTTAAGGATAGGCTGGACAGATTAGTAATTTCTCAAAGTGATTCAAGGGATTACAGGGTTTCAAAAACCCCTGAACAATACCCGCATCAAGTTCTAGGTCTGCTCTTAACTTTTAAACCTTCTGCAGAAAACTGCTTTGTGTCTTCAGGTACCTTTGCCTATTTTCATAACAGTCCCAAAAGGACACTTCAATTCTTGAAGTGCCCTTTTGGGACCTAGTTCCAATGTCTGTTACCCCAGTTATAAATCTGCTTTCTGGGTGTTCCAAATATATGTATTTTACTGTTTAGAGCCTGCCACCTTACAGTTCTTGGTTAGTGCTTGTTAAATATAGACACTGTTTTGATCTAATGAAGAGGGATTCAAACTCCCTCGAAACAATTGTCACGTAATTTACATATGTCTGTTTTCTTTAAGGAAGTTAACTTACTAAAAGTGTTACCATTGCTGATTTTGTGTCGGTTTTGACCTAATGAAGAGGGGTTATGTTGTGTCGGTCACTGTTTTGATCTAATGAAAAGAGGTTCTGTTGTGTTCGTCACTGTTTTAACCTAATGAAAAGGATTCAAACTCCCTCGAAACAATTGTCTCATAATTTTCATATGTCTGTTTTCTTTAAGGAAGTACTAAAAGTGTTATCATTGTTTATGTTGTGTTGGTTTTGACCTAAGAGGGGTTCTGTTGTGTTGGTCACTGTTTTGACCTAATGAAGAGGGATTCAAACCCCCTCGAAACAATTGTCTGGTAATTTGCATATGTCTGTTTTCTTTAAGGAAGTACTAAAAGTATCACAATTGCTTATGTTGTGTCGGTTTTGACCTAATGAAGAGAGGTTATGTTGTGTCAGTCACTGTTTTGACCTAATGAAAAGGGATTCAAACTCCCTCGAAACAATTGGCACCTAATTTGCATATGTCTTTTTTTTAAGGAAGTACTAAAAGTGTTAGTATTGCTTACGTTGTGTCGATTTTTCTACTTTAGAAACACTTTCAAGTATAATTCTGTTGTTATATATAAGTTCTCTTTTTTTTTTACGTTTTGAAAATAACTCATGTCTTTTTGAGTGTTCAAAATACTTATTTGTTTCATCATTGTCAAAAAAATTTTTAGCATTATCAGTAATCAGTAATTTTGAAGATAATTAGGTTTAAGAGTAATCCATCCCAGTACTTGCACTCATCAATAAAGATTGATGCAACTTCAGAACCATTTGTTCAAACAACAGTTTTATAGGGCTACATTGTTTGGTAGTAAATAAGTAGTTTGCCATGTAAAAATAGTATTTTCTTTCTTTTATGTAAGCTTCATTTGAAGTATATTTCTTTGGTTATACATCCAGGTACTGAGCATTGATCGTAATTGAAATTTTCAGTGTTAAAAATACTTTATAAAAATCATGCAAATCCCAACTGACGGAATTCCATGATAAAGTGGTATTATTTAACAGCCATTAATTAGTTTAAAGTATTAACATATTTTAAAAAAGATGATTTTCAAAATCTTTGAAAGTATATCATGTGCAGACCATGACTTGCATAATTTCTTATGCTCCAATATCTGTTTTCCACACGTTGCAAGAAGCGTAGCCATTTCTGTTCTTTTTTTAAAATAGCCATCTTGGTCCACAAATTTCAAGAACTGATGATTGAGGACCTAATGTGTAAAAGATTTAACCTAAAACACAATGCAGTTTTTTTTTCTAAATAATGTATCTTGTCTTCTTTCAAAAAAGTTTCTACACTTAGACCTTATCATGAACTATTCTCAGAACATTAGAAATTTTTCTTTCCTCATGGAAAGTGCAAACTTTTGAAAGAATTAAACATCAGAATATTTTATAAATCAGTGGCTTCAATAAGCCTATTATTGTTCAATACAAACAAGTCATAAGATAGTCAAAACTCTAATTTTTGGAATAATGCTTCCAGTTTTGCAACCAGAATTAGTAGATATGTTTGACACTTTTTAGCGACTTTTGTTATTGTTTTCTCAAAAATCAAAATTTGTTAGTTCATAGTGGAAGTCACGCTGCATACATGATTTTTTTAATCAGTCCCTAAAACATTTAGACATTTAGATTTTCAACAAAGTCAAAGAATATTTTTAATACATATTTTTCCTTAGTGCATTACAAAGAGGAAAAAGAAAATGCTTTAATCAATTACCTCATTAGCTTTCTCCACATCAAAGAAAGGCTCTTCCTTCATTGGAGCCCATATCTTTATGTCATAATCAATACCACTTGAAGCAAGAACTGTTGAACACCAAATGAAAACACATACATAGTTTTACGAACACTTTTCATTATACAAAACAGGATTAAAGTTTAAAATGGAATACATGGTAACAAAGATTTTAATTATTATAAAATATATACATATTATAGACAGACATATCATATATATATATATACCAAACAATCATATATATATATATATATATGATATATTATTATTGCAATAATATAGATATATATATATATATATTATTATTGCCTTTTCTCATTTTTAGGCAATAATAATATAGATATATATATATATATATATATTATTATTGCCTTTTCTCATTTTTGCCGTGTTTTCTTTTTATTTTTATTTATATTTATATACTTTTAATTGTGAATTTTGTATCCTAATATTCTTCTCATCCCCCTTTCCATTGTAGTGATATGTTTCCAGTAACAGTGATCGCTCGAAGCAGTTCTGAACTGCTTCAAGCGATCACTGTTACTGGGAGTGTTTCTTAGGAATAAAAGCATGCTTTTAACCAGGAATAGGGGTCACAATTCCCCTAGACATTAATGATCCCTCGTTGGCACTCCTTCTAACCTTTTCATATCTTTCATACTTGAATTGTAAATTTAAGTGTTCCTTTTTGGTATATATTATGAATGATAATTAAGAGCTGCATATGCGCCTTTACTCACTTCATTTTGTTTTAGATCCTCAAATTGTACCTTTTTAGATATACAGTAGGTGCCGCTTAATGTGATCGCGGATAATGTTATCATTCGTTTAATGTTATCAGAATCGCGAAGTCCCGAACGCTTGTATATTAACACATGTTAAAAAAATCGGTTTTTGTAATCAGCGCCTTCGTTTATTGTTATCACTTTATCACTTCACTTTCGTCGTTCTTGTACCATTTTCAATTTTTTTTTTCATTCTCTCAACAAAAAATCAAAACTCCATATACGTAAAAGTAAAGGGAGAATCCCCAAACAGGGGCCCTTTGTGCAGAAATCGCACGTGCAGGAATCCCGGCGCTTGGCGCCAGCTCTGCAGGTGGTGATTTCTCTCCCCCTTTGAGAATGGTGTGGGCGTAGGAAAAGCGTTGAGTTCTTTTCTTATCAGTAAGCAAAGTTCTTGGACTGTTGTAAGCTGTAGAATTTTTTCTCTCTGTAAAGTTGCATTTCAAACTTTATTGCAGATGGTTAAGCATTTTAGCAATGGAAAAAAAACGCAATGATTTAACTGTTAAGGACAAAATTGACATTTTGAAACGTTTTGATAATTTACCCAAGATGAGTCAAAGAAATGCTGCTGCTGCACTTAAAATCTCTCAGCCATTACTCTGTAAAATGTTAAAGAATCGCGACGAGATTGAAAATAAAGCGCAGTTGAACGCAAATTTGAACTGTAAGCGAAGACGTACTGGGAAATGTGGAGAAGTCGAATCGGCTTTGACACTGTGGTTTGCCAATGTTAGGGAAAAGGATGCACGCATAAACGGTCCTTTAATGCGGCAGAAAGCTGAAGATCTTGCTTCTAAAATGGGCAAAAAAAATTTCGTCGCAACAGACGGGTGGTTTAATCGCTGGAGGAAAAGGGAGAACATTGTGTTCAAACGTACCCATGGGGAAGAAAAGGATGCAGCTTTTCCAGCTGCAAAGTCATGGATTTCCGAAGAATGGCCGAAAATAATCGCTGATTATTCACTCGAAAACATCCACAATGCTGACGAAACTGGACTTTATTTTCGTGCCTTGCCAGAACATACGTACCTGTTCAAAAACGAGAGCTCTAAGGGATGCAAAATTTCAAAAGAACGTATAACTGTTCTCTGTTGTGCGAGCGTGACTGGAAAGAAGAAGAAACTCTTTGTTATCGGAAAAACCAAAAAGCCCAGATGCTTTAAGGGTGTTAAAAAATTGCCTGTTGATTATGCTGCCAATAAAACAGCGTGGATGACAGTTGCTCTATTCAGCGAATGGCTTCTAAAGTGGGACAAAGAATTAGATCACAATATCGTCGTACTCATCGATAACTGCAGAGCCCACGATGTAAATGTCACATTAAAGCATATCAAAATCATTCTCCTACCTGCCAACACTACATCACTTATCCAACCATGTGACCAAGGAATAATTCGTGCAATGAAAGCGTATTACCGTGGAGAAATGCGCACTAGGGTTTTGGAAAATATGGAAGGTACGGAACAACTGAGTGCAAACGCGTTAGCAAAGAAGTCGAATGTCCTTCAGGCTCTCCATCTTTTGACAATGTCGTGGGATCAAGTGTCCGAGAATACAATTAAGAACTGTTTCTCGCACGGTGGATTCGTTAAAGCGGACGAAGGTATGGATGTACCGGAATTCGATGAAACAGTACTTGTACCATCCGACATGACTGAAAATGACTTTGCAGAATGGATGTCTATAGATGAGAATGCCCAAGTGGCTACAACAATGACTGATGATGATGTATGCCGAGCTGTATCGTGTTCTATCGAAGAAAACGATGAAAAAGCATCGGATGAAGATGAGGACGAAGCTGAAAACCTTGTTGAGAATCCTCCAACTGCTACTGAAATGAGAGAGGCTCTCCGTGTTTTGGGACTCGGGGTGCAACACAGAGGCACTGCTGGGGACTTTCGCGAACAGTACAGATATGAAAGTTTTATAAATAATTTGCTGAGACAAAATACAAGGAAGACAACTTTGAAAGACTTTTTTTAATTGATCTATTTTAACGATTTGTTTAAAATAGTGTTTGTGTGAATCTTTTAAATCTTAGTGAATCTTTTAAATTTGTAGTAGCTGCAAAAATACAGTAAATATTAATTTTTAAAATCAAAATTTTATGTTTCTGATACTTTTTGTTTATTGTTATCAATCGGTTATTGTTATCAAATAGCATCTGTCCCAAAGCGATCACATTAAGCGGCACCTACTGTATATATATACACATATACATACATATATATATATATATATATATATATATATATATATATATATATATATACATATATATATATATGTCTATCTGTATCAAAAAATCTAAACATTGTACAGCCATGACATTTGGTACAGAGGTACCACAGCTCCCGAAAGGAAACACCTCATTGGGATATTTAAAAAATTTGAATTAGTTTAAAATTTATGAATTTAATAATTGTAATTCAACCTATTGGATTTGTGATGCCATCTATTGCATGTTGCTAAAACTAAAATGTTTTTCAATTACTATTTCATTATTGCAGAATAATATTTTAATCAACTGCAAGTAATTTAAAACTTAAAAATCAAGTATCTCAAATGTTTTTAGAATTTTTGAGAAAAAATATATTTTACTCTTATACTTTTGGCATAAATGAGGCCAACTTAATAATGGTGATAAGTATCTTTTTATAAAATTTTATGAATATGGTGTTTATATTTTGATTGACCACATCCATTTTTATCGATTTTATACAGCAGATTTTAATTTTTTATTACTAAAAGCATTTAATATATGGACTATATCGCTTAGAAAAAACTAACAATTTTTCTTATAGCTGTCTATTGTCAAGTTAGATTTGCATGACATATAAGTGTTTTGAAAGTGTTTTGAAATATAAGTGTTTTGAAAGACATCACCAACAAAAGTACAAAATTTTATCTTAATGATTTGATTAAATGCTAAAAACAGTGTGCCTTAAAATCTTGTACATGATTATTTCACTGTGAAAGATGTAAAGTCATTGCATTGGATGATGTACATAGGCGGTGCCACGGGGAGGGGGGGGCACCCCCATTACAAATTGTGCAAACACTCCTTTTTACTTAACAACTGCCCCTTATTCCAACAAATTTTAGTCTCTCTCTCTCTCTTTCTCTTTTAAGTCATTATTTTATTTTTTTTTTATAGATTTATAAATCTGAGATCAGATATTTTTAGGGTTTCTGGCTAGACCCAGTAACAAATGACTGAAGATGTGCAAGGCCTCAATAGAGAAATCTATCATGAACTCTTACCTATTGCGATAGGATACAGAGACATTAGTTTCGTATCGAGTTTGGCAGAACATTTTCAATATTCCATTGGCATCTGTGCTAGTGTGTTCATAGTTTTCAAATTTCTTTTTATTTGGTATTTTTTACAAATTCAGACCATGGCTATATCATGCAGAAATTGGTGGACAAAATATAATGAATTGCAGTTCCACAAGTAAACTATTTGCTATTTCTGAGATATACATGCTTCATATGAGCCCCCTCTCCTATCGTAAGCCCGCCCCCAATGCATAGAACCCCCAATTGTGAAAGCCTGGCGCCACCTATGATGATGTAGGTAAAGTCATGTGCTACCCACATCAGATATATTTTTATACAATAGAAGGAAAAAATAATACATAGTAAGATCAAATGTACTCACTGGGATCAAATGGGTGAGGCTGCAAGCAATTCACAACATGATGGTCGGCTTCCATGATCATGACTAGTTCAGTTGTGTGCCGATCCCAAATAAAAATATGCCCACAGTCAGAACCACTCATCACAAAGTTATCACCCCAAAAGGTAGATTCTTTTATCTGGAATGGAAAGGTATATCCAACATGAGTGGAATCTATATATAGAAAATTGAAAATATGCCTGTCATTCTGTCTGTATTTTTGTTTATTCTCTATACAAATAAAGTTTTTTTACTGAATGTTTTCAAATTTGTATGATTATTCTTTATATTAGTATGTAACAGTGTCAATGTTTTGAGTTTCTAGTGCTCAAGGATTATTCAGATAATTATTAAAAACAAAGTTAAAACTTCCATAGAAATAACAGACAATTTTCCTGAAACTTTATATCCCATTGTATAGCAATATCATTTAATTGTTCTCATTTTCTAAAAAAAATGTTTGTCGGCCAAATGTGTTAATAAAGTGGGTAATTTTAATTTAATTCATCTAATTTAAATAACTATATACTATAAGAAAATAATAAATCAACATTATTATATTTTTTACTAGCTACCATAGTTACTTTCTGAAAAGCAAGCGAGATATTTTTAGTAGGCTTGTATAGCAGTCCATGTGTATGCTGCATACCACATTGTCCTCTTAGTGAGGGCGTAGTTCTAAAATCTGATAAATTTTGTAGAACTCCAATTGAAAAGTTAATTCATTAAAAGGTTATTCAGTCAAGAATGCTGATCTTTTCTAAAAAGCCTGTGATTTATCAAAAGAATTCAACTATTTATGCTTCTTCGCGAGAAAAATCATGAACTAATTTGGAAAGATGGACACTCATGCTCTTTTAACCTGATTCTAATACCTAAGTCCCAAAAATACAGGATTTTCAGAGTTTTGCATACAAAGATGCTTTTCACTAATCAAAATGCATTTTTTCTCACAGTATAAAAATAATATATTCAAAATTGAAGACTTTAAAACATCTTCATGAAGAAAAACTAATTACATTCAATATCAAAAATGTATTACCATGGTTCTGGCATTCCTATGACCAGTGAACATCTTTTTCACTTTAGGCCGTGTCACATTTTTGGGTGGTTTATCTTTCTTTATTTCTTCTTTACGCTCAGAATCAACTTCGTAACATAAGGCACTAACTCGACCTCGTCTGTCAGATAAAAATACAAGGTAGATGACATAAGAAACAAAACATGAAATGCTTAAAACATTTTTTTATTTGGCTTTAGAAATATGAAATAAGAACCAAATAAAGCATTACAAAGAATTCACAGGGCTTTTAAAAAGTAAAAATTAAGCAGTTTTTAATGCTTTTGTAATACTTTTAAAGATTTTTCTTAAACAGAGAACTTTTTAACATTTCAGTAAGGAAACAATATGATTGTTTGATTGTCAGCAATATATTCATTACTTGAACCATTAACAGCAATTAATAGATTTATCTCATAGATAAATAATAGAAACATACAGATCATATTAGAATAGAATCAAATGTGGTATTTCAGAATCATTAAAAAAAAAGTGTTTTTTGGTACAATGAGATTACACAATAGGCTGCGAAGAATTTTTATTAGTGAGAAAGGTCTAACCTGCAATACTTAAGGACTAACCTGGCTTCAACAGAAATATAGCCTAAACTTCATTATGTAATATTGTTTACTAGGTAGTTTGAGAATGTGTGAATATATAGTTATTTTCTTCATTTATATTGCCCTTTATATTTATTTCCATCATAAAAAATGAATAAAGATAAAATTATGTTTCTGTGTTAGCCTAATATTAAAATAAAATATATTTATTAATTAAATTAAAATGTATTTTTGCAATAACCCTGTGTAGAAATAAATTTTACAGAAGCTGGACATTCTAACTAGTTTTATTATAAAAATGTACCAATTACCTTCTGCTACTTCTGTTGCTCTGGGAGCTGTGGGGTTGACTGGCATCATCACTATCTGAGTCCCAAGAGTCTACCTCCATCATCAATTCAACCTCTTCTTCAGCATTTTCTGCTGGGGGGTCTGGTGAAGGTGACCTTGGTGATTGAAGCTCACTGATGATAGGTATATTCTCCCCTGGGTGTATAGATTGCACGGCCGCTTCTGTCTCACTTTCAGAACTTCTTTCAGGTAGGAAGTTATTTGTTTCTGAGCCTTCAGCGGATCGGCCGTCCTTAAGTAATCAGCAAATATTAGTATTGTTGTTTTATACTACATTATAGAGAAAGTTTTGTTTTATACTACATTATAGAGAAAGTGCTGTTTTATTCTACATTATAGAGAAAGTGCTGTTTTATACTACATTATAGAGAAAGTGCTGTTTTATACTACACTAGTAGCATACCCGTTCTTCGTACAGAGTATATAATATAAAGAAACTTATAATTCGCAATCATGTGCAAATTCTGTCAAAATATTAAATTTATTGCTCCTAAAGAGAAGTTAAAGAATATCTGTTCTCACTATGCAAAATTATCTTCACGGGCAGATCTGAAGAATAAAACATCCTGGCACCTTTTGTAAGCAAATTTACAAAAAAAAAGGAATTGAATCAATATATGCAACCCTGTACTACTTATATTGTCGCAGATTAGAAAATATGCCAGTGTGTTAGTAGAAGATTACCCGTATTACAATATGAGTCTCAAAAATCTTTGCCAAAATAAAAGAGATGACATAATAAATTAAAAATATCAATAATCCCCATACTCTTTATACCAGAAGGTCATAATTGATTCCAATATATGCCAATATATATCAAAACATATGCCAATGTACCTGTACTACTTATATTCTCGTAGATTAGAAGATATACACGTGTATTTGTAGAAGATTACTCGTACAACGTACAATATATGAGTTTAAACAATTTTTGTCATAATAAAACAATTGCATAATAACATGAAAATATCAATAATCCCTGAATCAATAATCCCCGAAAATATCAATAATAATAACGTTTAAACCTGAAGACCATAATTGATATTATCCAGTCAAAAATGCTATAAGAAAAATCAAATCGTTCTTTTCTAAAATATATTTTTATATCCATTTATTTATTATTCAAATCAAAAAAATAATAATTAAAATTAACAGACAGATTTAATTTAATTGCGTTTCTGAGCAACATGATATAAGATAGAATCTTCCTCATAAACTGCGAACTTAAATAGCCATTTTGATTTCTTTATACTTTTCATTGCTCAGTAAAAGCTTGTGAAAATAAACCATGGAGATAGATTTCCCATTTAAATCATGTTTCAAAAAATTCATGTTTTCAGAAAGGGACTAATTCGAGTAAAAATTCGCCCATCAAACACAGAGATAAGGTTTTAATTCACTACTTTCAAATGATTTTCAAGCTTTTTGCTTGGATAAACCACGGAGTAAGAGATTAGAACTCCTAGGAAAATGTTTCATTTTTCATTAATATCTCGACAACCTCTGGTCTTAGATATTCGAAACTTAGGCTAAATTTATGGGTGGCTATTTTAAGGCTATCCACAAAATTTCATTCAATTCGGTTCAGCCGTTCTCCCATGATGATGAGACAAACGAAAATGTTATTTTTTACTAATATCTCGAGAACCACTGATCGCAGAAATTCCAAAAATAGACTAAATTTTAAGTGGGACTATTTCCATGCTACCCACAAAATTTCATCAAATTCAGTTCAGTCGTTCACTCATGATGACGGGACAAACAGACAGACAGACAGATTTTCAATTTTATTTATAAAGATTATAGAGAAAGTGCTGTTTTATACTACATTATAGAGAAAGTGCTGTTTTATACTACATTATAGAGAAAGTGCTGTTTTATACTACATTATAAAGAAAGTGCTGTTTTATACTACATTATAGAGAAAGTGCTGTTTTAATACTACATTATAGAGAAAGTGCTGTTTTATACTACATTATAGAGAAGGTGCTGTTTTCTTTTTTTTTAATATATATTTAAGGTTATGATAAAAATTTACATTTTATGTTCTACTAAACATGTTTTGAACTAAATAAAGTCCATCTGATTATGAATGTCTGCGAGGTGTGGACTTGGTAATAAAAGGATGAATGCGCATGTCACCATAAAATTTTATATTCAGAAAGAGAACATAAAAACTAGACCCACAATTTTTGCAATATGTATGATAAGAATAAGTGTTATTCAAAATTTGCGATTTCAATAGCATTGCTCTCTGGGAAGAATTAATTATAGTTATCAGAAAAATCATGTGATCGAAGAGTCAAGCACATCAAATTTTAATATCCTATAATGTACCAAGAAATTGAAATAGTACGTTTTTTTTTTTTCAATTAAATGGCACTAATATACCTTCAGAAATATTGTCTGCTGTTTTTAATATGTCAGACATTAAATACAGACCTCTTTCCTGTCAATCAAAGAAGAATCCTGTCAATTTTTCAAGAATGAAAAAATTTTTATTTTAAAGAAATATTTCTCTAGCCATTCTTATGAGAGTATCATTGAAGACTTTCAGAAACGCGTTCTCTATTTCAGACAGTTTATATCCTGAGTTAAAGGTCTACCTGTGTAGCAGTGACAGTAAATGCTGCAGTATGATTTGATATGTTACCGCCATACCAATTCGCAATGAAAACCCTACCCTAGTTGCAATATGTAACAGATACTAGTAACATTATTAATGATCAATACTATTATCTAGGGTTTTAAATTATACTCAAAAAGTCAGACATCAATGGCACCTAACCATTTTTCACTATTTGCCAAAATATTCTACTTGGGTGTAATTCCAAAATTATTTACTTTGTTTACCTTATGCAACTCACAAAATAAATCGCTCTTTATTAGCAGCCTTGCCTTTGACTCCTTAGCAGGTGCATGTAATCTATGAGGAGCATTGGATAGATTATTAAAAAGGAAAAATAAATAGTTATCAGTCCAAATTTGCATTTTTTCGATTCATTTGTATCAGTTATGGCCTTGGGATATAGGATTACGGAAACTATTGATATTTTAATTATTTAAAGTCATCTGGTTTATTGTAGCAAACATTTTTCTCAACTTTATATATTTTCTATTCTGTTAATCCTATTGCTAAAATGTGATAAAAATGACATGGGTATATCTTCTGCCATTTTAGCATCTTTATTTTAGCATATGTTGATCAAACTTCAACATCTGCTTATGAAGATAATTTTATATAGTGAGAACAGACATTCTTATCCTTCTTTTAGGAGAATTAAATGAAATTTTTATTAGAATTTAAAAAAAAACAAAATTTAGAATACTACTTAAATTTGCACATATTTTTTATTATAAGCAATGCAGAATATATCTGCTAGTACAATATATTGTAGCAAAAGAAAACAGGAAATTTACAATACAATAGAAATTAATAATATAATAAAATTAGAACAAACCTCTGAAGATTGTCTCGGTGATAAAGAACTGGTTGAAAAATTTGAAACATTAGCATTTTCTAATTGCTGTTCGTTAGTTGAACTCGTGCTAGCAGCATTTGTACATTCTGGAGATACTGAATTCCTAAATTTTTAATAAAATATATTTTTAGTTTTAAAATGCACAATGCAAAATTAATTTCATTCTTTTGCTAACATTTATATTTATTAAACATAATTAATCAAATTAATCAGAATACAATGATATACAATAGAATGGAAAATAAGAAAGAATACTAAATATTCTTAATACTTGGGGAAATGGCAAGTGTATAATCTGCTGTATAGAAAACAAAAAAAATCTGATGTGGGTAGCACATGACTTTCCTTATATAATGCAATGAATTTACTGCTTTTACAGCAAAAAAAATAGGTTATTCCTATAGTAGATACTTATATTTTTCCAAGATATTGAATTTTCGTCAATTAGTCGTCATTTTCATTGATTTAGCATCATTTTTATTCATTTGGCGAGATTTTCATTAATATGGCAACATTAAAAAAGTCGCCAAGTTGGCGATATTCTGCCAAATTCGTGGCCAAAATCTCGCCAAGCATTATGGACAGAGAAATAAGTTATTCTTATAGCAGATAAATGACTACTGGCATTCAAATACAAAAGTATTACTCAAAGTATCTTTTATCATGAATGTAACGACCTAAATCCACTAGAATGATGTCACCAAATTTATCGCATGATATTACATATGAAAAGTGAACATGTTTCTCAACAGTTAATATATATTTTTTAAATTTTTGGGATTTTTTGATAAATTTATTTGAAAAATGTAGAATAACTCGAGAACGGTTCATGCTAGCATTCTAAAGTTTATATCAATCATTTTCTAAGGAAAAATTACATAAGAAATGTCTATTTGCATAAATTCATTAAAGGTTTTGATTTTTTAATGATTTTTTCAAAATTTCACTCGAAAATTAAGAGGGGAGAACATTCGATTGCATTTAAAAACAATAGGCTTCCAGTATGCACGAATTGTGATTTTTGTACCATATTACATTCGAATCACTCCATTTGTTCACGAGATATCGTCTCCACAGACTCACTGACATACACACACACACACACATCACCTCAAAAATGTTTGATTCGTGATCAGGGATGCTTGAAACGTGCTCTCCCATCGAAAACTCAAATTCGAATTTTCGACTCCATCACAATACTTTCCTTATAGATTATTTATATAAGGAAAGTAATAACAGCTGTGTCCCATAGCTAGCAGGCACAGGTGTCCTTTTAAACTGTGAAGTAAATAATTGGCTTAGGACTTTGCAGGGTTTTTTCAATACTTTTGATCCAAGAACACGTTATATTATAAAATAGTTGAGATTTCAAAAAATTTGAGATTTTTAAATATTTGCAAAAAACCTTTAAAATTAGGGCAAAAACAGGGGATACGAAAAATCTATCTCTTCCTATAAAAATAAAGTTAAGCGCTCTCCATTTTTTGTTTGAACAAAAGACAGACATTTTTAAAAAGCCACTTTTTAAAAAAAAATTGATAGATTTTTTATACAGATTTTTAAAAATGAATAAGAGAATTTCATATGTTTTTGAGTATTTTCCATATTGGTCATTTTAAAACTGTTGCCAAGCACTTTTGCTAACTGTTGCCAAACACTTTTTGAGGTATTGTCTTAAAAATTTGTCATTGTAAGCTCTCATTCTATCACTCTGAAAAAATGCAATTGTTTTCTTTGTCACATTATTTGATAATTTTTTGTAAATTAAATTAAGGAATCAATAGCTTTCATTTCAAATTGCTGTAGCATGTTCTGCGTATCATGTCCAAGAATAAAGTTCTCATCTTTTCTGACCTGAGTTTAGGTCATTCCGATTACCGAAAAAAGGTGTACTGGTTTCATAAAGATGACTTACAATTTCATGAAAATCTGAACAAAATCCAACCACAAAGCTATGTACATCATTTGTGCTCTATGTTGCTTTTCATTAAAGTTATTTTAGCTTAATTATGTCATCATTGTTCTTCTGCTGAACCTTAAAGCAAATTGGAAGATTATGAAAAAGATACCCACAGTGATATTATAGAAAGTATATTAAAGAATTATAATTCTAACTGAAATTATTGCTTCAGTAATTAATGAAAATCAAGCAAGATTGAAGGATATCTATTTTGATCACCCTTATTTGCATATTGTCTGCATCAGATGTTGGAAACAAAAGAACAAAATAATATTCTTTATATGTAATTTATGTAACTTTCAGAAAGAAGATCTGCTATTTGAGCTATGATTATTTTATTTAAAAGTAAAATCTGCAAACATGGAAAATTCAAATTTTAAAAATCAATTTTTTTTTTAGAAAAAAATCCTAAAAAGTATATTCCCTGTAACAACAACATTATAGTTCCAACAATTTTTTTTTTTACTATGCCAATAAGTTCAGCCAACTGAGCATGATCTGTATGGAAAAATTATCATAGAAGTACAATGGGAGAAGAAAAATTTCAATTTTTAGTTGACCATAAAAAAAAAACATACCTTTGAATATGGTAATATGGTTTCAAAATTGTTAGATCTTCCAACAATACCAGCTGGCATGTACAATTTTAACAGATGGTAACTAAATTTTATTAATTTACATAACGCAAAATTGTATAACTCATGTTTAGAAAATCACAAAATTACTAAAAATATGTTAGCAATCATTGCCATTTTTTAAAACTCATTCCCCATCACACATAAACATTATATTTATTCCCCACTGTGAATTTCAAATTGTGAATACAAATCTCACACTCTAAAACGAAATACCAAATGTCACTCCTGTTGGTAATGTTGTTGATGTTATCAACACATGTCATTAACAACACATCAATACAGTTGAATCCATGCATCTATCACTACTGAATATATAGCTGAATTTTTGGCAATTGTCAATTTTCAGGTTACAAAAAAAAAATTCTTTTAACTTTATAATTTCTAGAAACATTTGCCTGGAATGAGTTCTTGGTAATGCTTTTAAAAATTTCTATTACATGACTGAGATGTTTAACATGAATTAATGGAGTTTTAATGTATATTTTGAATGTAGACTTGATAAAAACATCATTTCGGTGACACATGTTTATTTCTGTCAAAAATGTGTAAAATTTGAAAAAAAAAAGTGTTTTTTTTTTTGTTTTTTTTTGTTTTTTACACCAATTCAAGTAAACAATGCAAACATATAATTTCTAAATAACTGTACACATTGGGCAATTATCTATCAAAAATATAATTTTTTAATAAAATTCCAATTTGGATGTAAATTTTTAGAGGGAACTTTATCATAGCTTTTCTGTAAACAGATTTCATTGGCCTCATTTTTGCATATAGATAACATCATTCAAGGTTGATCTATTAGAGTTTCTTAGAATTCTGATAATTTAATCTTTTTATCCATGCCACCTGAATGACACAACATCATCAAAATTACATGGTTTATATGAGAGGGCTAATTAAACAGTATTATTATAATAATGCAACACATATTAAATCATTGAGAAATAATTTTTACTTTGTTGTACCACAAATTAACTAAAATATTTTATAAGAAATGGCAAAAATTCTTGAATACAATATTACAGCCTAAACACTAGAACATAGGAAAATTAAATATTGTCATTATAATTGTTGCAGAGTTACCCCCAGGTAGGACTGACCATAGGAGGGGGGCATATTACTCAAGGTGTTAGGTGGGGGGGGGGTCTTCAATAATTTTTATTTTGTTATGGAAGATTACATGAAAAATTCACAAAAAGGTGAAAATCAAATAGAAAGGAGGGTGCTCATGATAAATGTCTGTTGGGTCCCGCAATCTGTATGGGTGGCCTTATGCCAAGTCTGTTTTAGAAGGGCACTCTGACTAACTTTTTGTTATGGGAAAAGTGACCTCCTTGCACTTTTGTAATGAGAAAAGCACCATGTTTGACCCTTTGTTAAGGGTCAAGCACCACCTGTTATCTCCCAACAAAAAATAAATATAAATAATAAGGTTATGCTGTGATCTAGTGCCAAAGAAAATGTCCCCCACAATACTTTCCCCATCAAAAGAAACAAAGTAGAAATAGCAGAAAGCAGAAGATTGTTGCAAATACATTCTACATTCCATCTGATAACTTTCAAAATGTTTTTAGTAATTTTAACCTAAAATTTTGTTGAAATTATTCCATGTTTGGTATGCATTTGGGGTAAAAATTTCTGAAAATTAGAACACTATAAACATTTTGCTCTAAAACCAATATTTAAAAAAATTCAGTTTTCCAGAATAGGGTTTTTTCGTACCATTTGCAAGAGCAAGTGTACTTATCGGTTATAGGGACCATGAAGCCAAACACGGCAACACGTAACTTGTTGATAGCAGTTAGTTTGAATTTAGTGCCATATTATTCCTATTATACTGTTAGCTAAATTTTTCTACCATTTTGCTGTAATGATGAAAATCTGGAATTTGCCTATGAATAAAGAAGATGCTATAAAGTTCTTTCAACAGAAGGAAATTTCACTGTGACACCTTTTTTGTCCAAAAGGTCACGCCATGCAGCTGCAACTAGGCAAGAAGTGTCGCTGGAGGTGTAACGTACTTAGACTCATATCTCACAGAATTTATGTAGTGAAGAGTTACCAGTAGTGATAAATTTAATGAAATTTTATTGGCAATAGCTGAGTTTTGGGCGTCACACATTTCAATGTAACACAATATTGTTTTGTTAAGTACATTTGATCAAACCTCATTATATATTAAATTTTAATCATTGTGTTTGTAGTGAATTTCTCGTATCAGATTATATCGCCAATGTTCATGTTGACGACAACTCAGAAAAGCAGTCGCTAACTGTTGGTCCTTATAACAGATAAGTACGGCAAGTGTTTGTTTATGTTGAGTGTTTGTTCATGTTGAGTCCGTTGAAGTCAATTCACAGGAATACAGGAAGGGTAATAATAAGTTGTCTAGATGAGCGAATGAAATATGAAGGCACTTATTTCTCTAATATTATTTACTAATTAGTAACTAGCATTGCTGCTTTTTGAAAAGCTCATAACTTGCAATAGTTTTTTTGCTGTTAACGGCTCGCCTATGCTATAAGCATATGCCCACAGCAATTCATGTGGTAGTAATTAACCATGTATCCGACCATGGGTGCATGCAATCCCTGTAGTTACATACAATAATGATAAATATGTAATTCAAAATGTAAATATTCTTTAAAAAGGTGTTTCAATTTAAATATTTCCTTCTGCACTTGCAATTTTTCTGAAATTTCCTAGAAATTCTGATTCACAATGTAAATGTTTTGTTAACAAAATTATTTTAATTAAAACATTTCATTCTGTATTAACAAATTTCCTTATATATTGCAGAAATTGCGATTCACAGTGTAAATGTTTTACAAAGAAGATATTTTAATTAAAATATTTCATTCTGCATTAAAAAATTTTCTTAAATTTCACAGAAATTCCAATTTGTAATAATCCTGTTCACAAAAACTATAGAAAAATCCCAAACTAAAGAAAGAAAAAATCTCATCATTTCCAAGTCGATTTGGTCATGCATAATTCCATGGAGTAACAAATAATTCTGTTCATATGACAGGAATGACCATAATAGAAATGATTGTGACAGAAATGATGTTTTGGTTTATTTCTATTCAGCAAGAAAATTGAAACTAACATTGAAAAAAAAAAATTACACTATGTGAAACCTGCTTTTATGTGCTAATAGAAGTCATTATTTTAAAATTTTCATTCATATTAATAATAATTAAATGCACAACAGGAATGACTGGTAATAAATATATGCATCAAAATTGAATAAAATTTTGTTTTTAAATTACCTTAATTATGGTAAACTTTAAGCAGATATAAAATAAAATTCTAAGAGACTTTTTTCTAGGATTTAATATCGCTGCTGTCGGCCATCTAGTGGGTGGAAAAGATGATTTTTCTAACATCATTGCACTATCACTGATTCCTGGGGACAAGCATGTATAAGAAATTTCACAAAAAAAAAATCCTTAAATTTTTTACAAAAAAGATTTTCTTTTCTTACAAGTTAAAATCGTAATTTCTTAAATTTCACACATTTATTTCCATTATTTATATTTTTAGTGATATAATTAAGAGATGAAAATGCAACTCATCATTAAGGAACAGTGACAGAAATGACGAATTTGCAGTTTTATTAAGTAAAAACTATATTTAATATTATTGAAAAATATTTTATTCTTGAAAAATATGTAGAAAAGGCTGTATTCTAAATAAATACAGCAAAAATATGTCTTATTCAAAAAGAATTTAAAGCTAAAGGGACACAAAATTGACATCTATCAGAAATGCAGCCATATATCCTAGGAAAGTCGGGTGTATTTTTACTAGAAAATATATAAATGAAACAATTAAAATTCCTATAAAAATGAATAAACATACAACATACTCATCAGATACAGCACTTTTAAACTCGACTTCCTCATCTGAGGTAGAAAGCATAAAAACAGGAGAACACGGTCTACTAATTCGTTCTGTTATTTCTGAATTCTCACAGTCTTTGATCACAGTACTGCTTTCATACTTTGGCTGAAGCCCAGAGGTACTTGGTGAATTTGAAGTGTCAGAGGACTGAAGTCCAGAGTTCCCTTGTTCAAAGGCACTATAATTCTTAACTTCTTCATGTGCATCAGTCTCGTTTTGTGTTGAATCCTGAGCTGAAACACTTTGAGATGAACTTTCATTGTTTTCAGAGACTTGTGGTGTATTTGTTTCATCGTTCCTTTCACTACTGTGAGCATTGTTTCTTTCTGCAAAGTAAACAAAATTGTCTTATGATGTTAAAAGTTAACATTTGACTTTATTAAAATATACATAGGGGAAACTTTTGTACTTAGGGCCATTATGTACCTAAGGCCACCCAGCTTTATTTTGCTAATAATTATTTTACAGCATTATAACTCTTTGATGTAAGGGCAACATGGTTTAACATCTTAGCAACAATTTTGAATTAAAGAAGAAAAATGTAGCACTTAAGTAGAAGGAAATGTTTTGATTTGATGGTCAAAAGTAAAATTCTTCGCATCATTTTGATATTGATCTTTTGAAGGAAAATGCAAAGTTTTGATTTTATATGTGACAGTTAGGTTTGGTCATAAGCTAAAGGAAAAGATGGAATATTAACGAATCTGAATATTAATAGAGTTTGGGCTGTGGAAGTCATTTCATAAAAAGTGGCTATGCCTTGTACCTCAGATCATGGTCCTAGGTACAATATTATCATTTGTGTAGCTAATTTAAAAAAAGATATAAAATGCTGAAAAGATTTTTTATGGTGTAAGAATAAATAGATTTATAATGTAAGTTTAGAACTTTTGTATGACACCATATGGTTTACTAAAGCATATTAGTGTTGGTGCTTTTCAGATTGGTTTTGAGGTATCAGGCTTATGATCAGTAAATGAAAATATATTTATAGATGATAAATATTTAGTTCTCATTTAACAAATAAATAAACCCAATCCAACTGAAAATGGTTCCAACTGTGAGAATTTGATAATGAATAGGCCCATTAGTAGTCATCAAGTGACAGAAAAAGAAGATACCTTTGCTGAAAGTTAGCATCCTTCTACATAAAACACTGAACCAATGCAATGCATAACACCAGAATAAGTGTGCCCTTTCCCTACAGCTAAACCTTGTATTGCAAAAATTTGGTAAGTGTAGAATTTTTACTGATAGGCCAGAGGAAGCTGAAATTGAAGTGGCAAAATTAAAAGAAAGTGATGGCCAAAAAGAAAATTGTTAAGAAACCTACATTTCAAGCAGGAAAAGCACATTTGTGTGAATTGAATAAAAAGAAAACAAAAGTTCTCAATAAATATGCATTAGAAAATGGTTGATGATGATGAGACATCTAAAGAATCACTAGATAGGATGGAATCTTCAGATTTTGCAAGTGATATAGATTCTGTAGTAGCTGATGATGGGAAGGACCAAATTGAAAAAAAGAAGCTATTGTTTGGCAAAATTAGATGGGAAGAAAACAAAACATTTTTATGTTGCAAAAGATCAATATACAATAAAATATCTAAAACAAATCAGTAAAGAGCCAAAAGAGTTTATGCATCACAATAATACAACTATATGATTAGCAGAGATGATATTGTATTTAAGTTATCTGAACCCAAAACCATTGGAGGTTCAAAATAGCAATGTTTACTACTTTTGGCATCAATTTTGAAAATTACAATGTGGAATAATACAAATATTTTCTTTTATTATTATTATTATTATTAATTGTGATTTGAGTAATCAAATTTTGTTTATACTTTACCATTATTCTTTGATAAGATTTCACAAAAGTTCAATTCGAATGGTTAAATTTTCTGTAGAATTCAATTAATGCTGGGCTTTTCTCAATAACATTCTGTTTTGTATTTTATTCACTTTATATTATATGTAGATAACAATATTAAAAATGTGGTCCTAGGTACAACACTGTGATTGTACCTAGGGAAACTTGTAAATTTTTTTTAAAATTTAATATCTTTTAGAAGAAAAAAATAATCAACACAAACTGATTTCAGTATGAAGGGAATAAAAGATCTAACCAGAAAAAACTGTTTTTGCTGCTGAAAGTTTATTTCAAGTGATATTATTACAATTTGAAAATTGCTGGCCCTAGGCACAAGAGTTTCCTATATACATGTACTAAACCTAACATTAAAATGCATAAAAAATAAAACGATGTGAAATTCCTAAAGAAGCTGCTAATTTTTACTTTCCCATCTATATGAGGCGAGTTAAAAGAAACCTTTATTGAACAAAAACTATTGAACACAATAATACAAAACTTTCATTATTTGAAATAGTATCTAAAACAGTTCTTATATCTTATTTAAGGAAGTTCAATGTGAACCCTCACATATAGTCGGCCAGGACAGATGCAGCCAGTTTCATGAAATTTATTGTACCACTTACAGATGGAATTCGCATCAGAAGAATCCTTTGCATAATTTATTTTTGCTCGCTGCATGGTATAAATGTACTTTGTAGCATGAAACTCCAAAATGCAAAAAATACCCTCCAGTCCACTTGCCATTTTTCCTTTTTCTACAATAGTAAAAAAAAAAAGGAAATTAATTTTCTACAATAAGTAATATAGTAATTTTCTACAATGGTAAAAAGTACTAGTGGTAGCTATGGACCGATTCTTGCACATGAATGTATAAGACAGTGGCTCCCAAGCTTTTTTTGCCCACTGAACATTTTTTTATCAGAGTAATTGCGTATTTATCCTATTACTGGCTCATATTTATTTTATGAGCTATTTTGGATGATAAAACAAATGCATTTCATTTCAATGAAAATAAGTACAAATAGAAAGAGAAACAAATGTGAGTCTGCAGGAAAAGTCATATACTGCTCACAAAAGATTTGTACTTTCTCATACAGAAAAAGTATTATCATACAGGAAAAGCATTGTTTCCCTTCACATATTTGAATTCGAAATTAAAAGCATGTTTTAAAACATTGTTGCAAACATTTTTTTATCAGAGTAATTGCGTATTTATCCTATTACTGGCTCACATTTATTTTATGAGCTATTTTGGATGATAAAACAAATGCATTTCATTTCAATGAAAATAAGTACAAATAGAAAGAGAAACAAATGTGAGTCTGCAGGAAAAGTCATATACTGCTCACAAAAGATTTGTACTTTCTCATACAGAAAAAGTATTATCATACAGGAAAAGCATTGTTTCCCTTCACATATTTGAATTTGAAATTAAAAGCATGTTTTAAAACATTGTTGCAAACATTTTTTTATCAGAGTAATTGCGTATTTATCCTATTACTGGCTCATATTTATTTTATGAGCTATTTTGGATGATAAAACAAATGCATTTCATTTCAATGAAAATAAGTACAAATAGAAAGAGAAACAAATGTGAGTCTGCAGGAAAAGTCATATACTGCTCACAAAAGATTTGTACTTTCTCATACAGAAAAAGTATTATCATACAGGAAAAGCATTGTTTCCCTTCACATATTTGAATTTGAAATTAAAAGCATGTTTTAAAACATTGTTGCAAACATTTTTTTATCAGAGTAATTGCGTATTTATCCTATTACTGGCTCATATTTATTTTATGAGCTATTTTGGATGATAAAACAAATGCATTTCATTTCAATGAAAATAAGTACAAATAGAAAGAGAAACAAATGTGAGTCTGCAGGAAAAGTCATATACTGCTCACAAAAGATTTGTACTTTCTCATACAGAAAAAGTATTATCATACAGGAAAAGCATTGTTTCCCTTCACATATTTGAATTCGAAATTAAAAGCATGTTTTAAAACATTGTTGCAAACATTTTTTTATCAGAGTAATTGCGTATTTATCCTATTACTGGCTCACATTTACTTTATGAGCTATTTTAGATGATAAAACAAATGCATTTCATTTCAATGGAAATAAGTACAAATAGAAAGAGAAACAAATGTGAGTCTTGCAGGAAAAGTCATATACTGCTCACAAAAGATTTGTACTTTCTCATACAGAAAAAGTATTATCATACAGGAAAAGCATTGTTTCCCTTCACATATTTGAATTTGAAATTAAAAGCATGTTTTAAAACATTGTTGCAAACATTTTTTTATCAGAGTAATTGCGTATTTATCCTATTACTGGCTCATATTTATTTTATGAGCTATTTTGGATGATAAAACAAATGCATTTCATTTCAATGAAAATAAGTACAAATAGAAAGAGAAACAAATGTGAGTCTGCAGGAAAAGTCATATACTGCTCACAAAAGATTTGTACTTTCTCATACAGAAAAAGTATTATCATACAGGAAAAGCATTGTTTCCCTTCACATATTTGAATTCGAAATTAAAAGCATGTTTTAAAACATTGTTGCAAACATTTTTTTATCAGAGTAATTGCGTATTTATCCTATTACTGGCTCACATTTACTTTATGAGCTATTTTAGATGATAAAACAAATGCATTTCATTTCAATGGAAATAAGTACAAATAGAAAGAGAAACAAATGTGAGTCTTGCAGGAAAAGTCATATACTGCTCACAAAAGATTTGTACTTTCTCATACAGAAAAAGTATTATCATACAGGAAAAGCATTGTTTCCCTTCACATATTTGAATTTGAAATTAAAAGCATGTTTTAAAATTAACACATTTCGATCACTTTTGAAAACATGTCAGTTTGTGTGTGTGTGTGTGTGATATGGACACATCTAAAAAAATGCGTGTACCATGTCAAGTAAAAAAAAATTAGAACTAATTAGAGTGTTTTGTAATTTAATGGTTAGAATACAAATTATTCAAAATTATCATAGCATTGTTTCCTATAGGAAACAATCATTCTGGTAATAATAGTAGTAGTATCTATATAAAACTGAGGATCTGTTTGTTTGTTTACTTATTTGTTTATCTATTCCATATACAAATCCTGCTTCTGAATTTCTTCTTTTTTTTTTCAAATTTTGTATGGATATTCTCTACTTCACGGTCTATATATCAAGTTTCTAATATCAGGGGTTGTTGGGATATTAATAAAATAAACAAAATTAAACCTTCTGTAGAAATAGTATTGAGACAAAATTTATTTGAAGAAAATTATATCATGTTACTTAATGGAATTTATTTAAATGTATTTTTACAGCAGATGATTTTTATTTAATTTACTCAATTTAAATAATTAAAAAATGGATAGAAAAATACATTTTATATATGAACAGTATTATATTTTTGATTGGGTTATATCAGTTACGGCCTTGAGATATAAAATTATGGGGATTATTGATATTTCAATCTTTTAAGTAATCTGTTTTATTTTGAAAATAATTTTCACATTCGTGTATTTCTATTGTGCTTAACAGATTAGCGAAACATAATAAATATGGTATGGGTATATCTTCTTCTATCATTTTAGAGTCTTTATTTTGGCATATGGTGACCAAACTTTATATTTTTTGTAAATTTGTTTCCAAATGGGACCAGGATGTTTTGTTATCTGCCTGTGAAGATAATTTTGCATAGTGAGAACAGAGATTCCTATGCTTCTTTTCACTGGAATTAAAATAATGTTAAATAGAACTTTTTGGAGTACAATATCATTTAGAACACTACTAGAATTTGCCCATATTTTAACTGATGAGTAATGAAGGGTATATCTGCTAGTATAGTACATAAAGAAAATTAATAATTTCACCTATGCTATGGATGTAAATGCCATTAAAAGCTGATATAATACAAATTAACCAAATACATCTAATTCATCTGCATGGTGTACCAACTGTTAATTTAAAAAAATAACTGTTTAAAGCATTTTCATGCAAATTTTTAATTCAATAACTTGCGAACAATAGCTCATAATTAAATATTTTAATACGGTACTTTTTTCTTTTTGTATTCTAATACGGATTTTGATACACATGGACCTAAACAATCTGGACTATGAATGTGTAAGACAGTTCAGTGGTGTACTGTCTTACATATTCATTGTACTCCTACCTTGTACACCAATTGTTTATTAATAATATTGTGATCTCACCTGCATCATCAACGTTTGAATCTGAGCCAGCATCCACATCTCCATCTTCGGAATGAGAAGATGCAAGTGGTGATGATTCTGAAGAGGTGAGCGAAGCTGTTGAGGGGGGCCTGCTTTGTGTAGAACTGAAGAGCATTCGAGTAAGAATATCTGTCATTCTTCGTACCAGGTTATTAGGTGAAGAATTATCTTGAGTTTCTACAAATCAAAATCACACAACAAATTTTTAAAATTAGTGCTTTGATAATTTAAAAAAGTGACTTTGCAAGTGGCATTTGTCCATAATTAATTTTTTGCATATATTGTGGCTTAATTGGGTTAGTCACATTTTGAAAACTGCTGCAATATGTAAATTACATAAATAGTAATATATGTCTTTAGTTGAAAAAGGTTTTTTTTTTCATTATTTAATCAACATGTTAATTTGGAACTAAATTTTCAATTCATTTTGTGTTTATTGTTTGAAATCAAAGGATATTTTTAAAAGTTTTATTCAAGTTTCCCTTTAATTCAACATATTAGCATTTATAGTTATTTTGATCCATAGTGTTGAAGACCCAGACCGTCCGACTCATCCTGAGGACTTGAGCAACTATTTGGACGGCCGGTGATCCATAGTGTTGAGACCCAGACCGCCCGACCTACCAGAAAGGTGTAAGGTAACTGTTTGGACGGCCGGGAAGGGTGATCCATAGTGTTGCTGTTGTTGAGACCCAGACCGTCCGACCTACCAGAAAGGTGTAAGTAACTGTTTGGACGGCCAGGAAGTGCCACCCAATTTAGACCGGAACCCAGTGGGGGAGGCATCCACAGGGACCGTACCCTCCTTCCCCTACCACCAACCTCTCGGAAGGACTAACGGACCCACGTTTAACGTGATCGTACTCCGTGTGAACACGGTGGCAGTTTTAGCAGCGGCTGGAATCGAACCCGGGCCTACCGAGTGCAACCCCAGCGCGCTAACCAATGGGCTACCGCGCCCCTGGTGATCCATAGTGTGGAAAACCCAGGCCGTCCGACTCATCCAGAGGACTTGAGCAACTATTTGGACGACCGGGAAGTGTGATCCATAGTGTGGAATAACTTATGTTTTTATATTGCTTATGCGATTAACCTTTAATGTACATTTTTGTGGTGTTTTTTAAAAGTTAGTAATTTGCTTTTTATGGGTTAAGACAAATACTAAAATTATTATTCTCTTATCACTTTAACATTTTCCATTTCATTATTGCTCTTTTGTGTTCATGCTTAAGTAGATACTGTTTGTCCATGAAACATGCACCTAGTTCAAGTGGATGAATCTAAACCAAAATTATGAGTAGGTTGAGCAATGCACAAAACTATGTTTTGAATTTTAGTTCCATATTTCGCTTCTATGCTTTCGGTTGCAGTCATCCTCCTAATTTTACACCTGGACTTGTTTAGTTAGTGCATGCACACTTGCAGCGAAGATGGACACACTATAGGCAAAAACTGTGGGTGAGGTGAGGTACTTGATGTACATACTATTGTAAAACACAAACAAACAATGAAATAATCACCAAATTGTTTCAATAAAATACATGGAATAAAAGGCTTTGTTATTGGCAGGATAAAACACAAAAGTTACAGATATCAACCAATCTCAAAAGCATAAAAATATCTGGAGTACAAGTCTGTTTTCTCGTGTACTTATCTTACATAATGAAAAAGGTGCCCATCTTTCTTTCTATGTGTGTGTGTCATTCACAGTGGAAAATCTAAGCTTCAGACAGAAACGAAATTCAGTACAATGTTAGCTGAACTCCCAGGATGACAGACCTCGTTGATTTTTTTTTTTTTCTGTTTTTTCTTTTTTTTTTTAGTTTGAATTAATTTTTTAGTTATTTTATGTTGAAGCACAATTTTGAACGATTTTCACACAAATCTGTTCCTTAGTGATCAATAGTACTATTCGAGTTTCCATCTTGACATCATCGGAAAGATTAAAGAACATTCTTCCTAACAATTTTTGAACTGAATCCGTAGTATATATGATTCCTTTATATGTACTAATTTATTTTTAAATACATCAAAATATATATGTTTTAGGTTATCTGATTCTTATTTTATCACATCCAAAAATGGAAGATTAGCACAATTCTATACTTCTCCAAAAATATGGGTGTATACCTTCATGTTCTAATAAACTTTCTTTTTAATTACTCTATTTTTTTATTTTCTGTGAATTTTCAAACAAAAGCATAATTGATATTCGATTTCAGAACAGCATGGAATTTCCCTCCTGTATTGCTATGTCATTGCTGATGTCACAACATACATCCAAATTGAAACATTGGCGCATTTATAGAGTGAGTAATGTTATTTTGGGGGCATTTGTATGCATGTGTGTCAAATTTTATTGATATAAATGAAATTTTAGGATATTTTGAGTGCTTTATAATTGCAGGTTTTAGTTAAATTTTGTTTCAAACAATTTTCAATCAGCAACATTATCTGACAAATAATATTTTTATATGAATGTTCTTAAGTTTAGTGATAATTTCGGAATAATTTTGTTTTATGATTATTCTGAATTAGCTGTTTACTGATGATATTGAATTAATTGTAATTAAGCTTTTCAATTTTGAATAAGGTTTTTGATATTTTTCTGCAAATAATTCAATGTGAGTGTTCCTGATATGAGGTGTTTTGAAAGCAAATTTGTGATACGATTTTCAAATTGTCTTCAGCCCCTTAATTTTAGACATTTTACTAATTTCATCATATCTCAGCTTCTAATTATCCTAGAGTTTAATTTTAAAAACCATACTTTTTTGCTTGAGCTAAAGAAAGTCATATACCCAGATTGCATGTGCCTCGATTACTTCGTATTATGCCCATACAGTAAGTTATTAATTTTTTGTTGTAAGCGGGCATATTTTAAAAGCATTGTTGGGGTTTTTCATTGTTGGGTGAATTCACTGTATATTCAGGTATAATTTTTATCAGAGGTTTACATCTTAAATCTTGAGCAATGCAAGGTAAATTTTTTAGTATTTTATCATTTTTATGTCTATTTGAACTGCAATCAAAATTAGAATGAAGAGAAATGCATTTTTCATTTATAAATTGTTCTTAATTCATTAATAAGTATACAAGATAGTAACAATTCAGTCAAGTAGATAAATCTAAGGCATTCAAGTAGATAAATCTAATGCATTCAAGTAGATAAATTTAATGCACTCAAGTAGATAAATTTAATGAATTCAAGTAAATAAATTTAATAATAAATTAAATACAATTTTATTAATACATAGTATATGAATACTTTGTACACACAAAGAATTTCAAACCATCAGTTAATTATACAACTATTGTTGCTCCAATGATTATACTTGTTTGCCATAAGATATGATGCTTTAAAAACTTTTTTTTTTAATTTACGTTCTACTCATGCAAATTACAAAAAGTTAATTCATTTCTTCTTTACACAAAATGTAAAGAAAACTTGAGAAACATATATAAGCACAAATAACACAATAATGCAGCATATAGTTATTTTGAGGATACACTAGATTCCCTTCGTCAGTGCAAGAGAACCAACAAACCTGAAATCCAAAAGAGGAAGGACCCGAGTCCATTTCCTCTTTTCGACTTTGAATTTGTTGGTTCTCTTGCACTGACGAAGAGGATCCAGAGGATCCTCAAAACAGCTGTATGCCGCATTATTGTATTATTTCTGCTTATATACTTTGCACAAGTTTACTTATCCTTCGCACAAAGTGTATTTTACTTATTGATAAACAAAGTGTATTTCACTTATAAACAAAATGTGTATTGACAAAAATTTCAGAATAATAAGTGCATTTGTTTTTGAGTCCACACTTTAGACATACAGACAGTTCTTGACTTATGAACATTTATTATAATGAATATCCTAATTCATACAAAATCCCTTTATTGCTAATAAGCCAATATATCAAGTTGCTTATAAAACAAAATTTCAAAAAATAGTAAACATAAAAATAGTTACATAACTTTTAAAAAATATATTTACTGCAAAAATTATCAGTAAATTTTTAATGAATGAAATACATCCCATAATGCCTAACATTGAAAATAAACTAAATAGTTAAGTATCATATATGATAAGCCATAATGTATGTACATGCTATAAGGAAACATATTGTACAGGAAAAACTATTTGAAGTTTAGTATATGATTCTATGCATTAAAATGACTGCAAATGTAAACAATACATATCATACAAGTTCAGAAATCTCTGCTTCAGTGCTTAAAACAACAAAACATGTAACAACTGACCTATAGGAATGGAGTTTGTTTATAAATCACGAACTGCTTGTACACACATACACATGTCGGGCCGGTCGGGAAGTGCCGGTCGGGAAGTGCCACCCAATTTAGACCGGAACCCAGTGGGGGAGGCATCCACAGGGACCGTACCCTCCTTCCCCTACCACCAACCTTCCGAGAGGTTGGTGGTAGGGGAAGGAGGGTACGGTCCCTGTGGATGCCTCCCCCACTGGGTTCCGGTCTAAATTGGGTGGCACTTCCCGACCGTCCAAACTGTTACCTTACACCTTTCTGGTAGGTCGGATGGTCTGGGTTTCAACAACAACAACACATAGACATGTGCACTCATACACATATTTTTCTAAAAATGTTTTAAATGTGGTCAGGGGGTCTAAAGAATGCTTTTCTATTAAAATCTCCAATTTGAGTTTTTGGATAATCTACACAATACTGTAAGAATAAAGTAAGCTGCTTTGTCATGAAAAATAGTAAAGAAAAGAAATAATAAGAAACTTAGTAGGGCAATTTGTCTTTGATAGATGAATTGATTTGTTTTGGCTTGATGAAGAAGGCTTGTTTTGCTTTTGAAATCAGTTGATACATTTATCTTTGTTTCATGCAGGCTAACAAAAGCTTGTTATTCCAGCTATTTAAAAAAAAAATTTTTTAACTACAATTAGCTCGTAATAAAAACCTATTTGTATAATAGTTTAGAGTAAGTACAAGAAAGACAGTTTTTTTTTTTCTTGTTGTAAAAATAGAATGATTTTGTTAAAATAGAATGACCTGTTATTAACAGTTTAGAGAAAGTACAAGAAAAACAGTTTGTTCTTTGTAAAAATAGAACTAGATTGTATTTATAACAAAACCTGTTTGTATAATAGTTTAAAGACAGTACAAGAAATATCTTTTTGTGTGTGTGTGTATGTTAAAAATAGAACGAATTTATAACAAAACCTGTTTGTCTTTGTTTAACAGTTTAGAGAAATATTTTATGTAAAAATAGAATGAATTAATAAAACAACCAATTTGTATAACAGTTTACAGAAATGAAAAACTGAAACATCTCATTTCTAATTAATAACTCAATCTCATTCTTCAAGTTTTAAAATACATATACTTACCACCAGATTCTGTTTCAGGTCTAGAATTTGGGCCTGTGTCAGACCAGTCACCTCGAACTCTTAGCCGTTTCATAACAGGTCGAGTCCGAGAATAAGGTCCCTAGAATAAAAAGTGTCCTTGTATATGTATGTGTATTCACTTGAAAGCTTTAATAAATATTTTATTTCTAAACTCTATTACTTCTCTCTCAATATATAAAATATCAACTATCAATAAGAAAATAAAAATTGCTTAGTATAATTTAAGGTAAGAATTGATTTGTGTGAACACATAACAAAATGCTGCTAGATCCAAACAAAGATTCAGTCAGAGGTATAAGTGAAATTTCCTTTACTTACCCGTTTTAGTATTTAATCTTATAATGGATATAGTGACAAAGCATCAGGGGAGACATGGCAGACAGTGTCTACCCAAAGGATTTATGATCAAGTAACTCTTATTTTAATTACTAGTAGGTATATCAAAAAATTCATGGGAAACTTTCATTCACTGAAAATTAATAAATGCAAAAAGTCTTAAGGTTTAATTTTTTATCTCAAAGATATCTTCAAACAGAATATTTTAAATATAAATTTTATATAGTATTATTTACTGTAGTAAAAGGATTCAAAATGTATATTTTTTCGATGATTCATGAAAGGTTTAATAACTGCTGAAAGTGTAAACAGCCTTACCCCATTCAGAACCAGCATAGCGTATATGCAGCAGAGAGCTTTCTCAAACCATCATTGCTTATGCACAATGAATGTGAGGCGCCCACTATGTTCCAGTGCTGCATATGAACAACAGAAAACTGGAACATACCAAAATTTTTAAATACATTAGATAGCGCTGGAATTCTGTAATTTTTGCAAATCTAGTTATTTGGATCACTGACCTTCATATTTCTGATTTGGTTTTGGTTTTTCATTAGGATGCTGATTCAGTTGATAGTATAAACAAAAACATGAGCAAATGCAAACATCTATGATTGTCTAGCAATTTAAAAGGCACATCGACTGTGATATTTAATGGAACTATTCCTACCATAGTATTTCTGTGCTTATTTTAATGATAGAGTTATGTGTGAAATGTTTAGAAAGTGAAGGGGATGGGAATTCGTGTTCAGAGAATGTATTAGCTAGTAAGAATTTAGTTACATACAAAGTAATAATCACGGGGAATAGAATGAAATAGCTTTCTCAAAGAGAGATTTCACAATTGATAAGTGAACCTGCTGGTGATGTAAATTCAGAAAGTGAGTAACTGATATATGCATTAGTGAGGTTGATTATTAGGAAAACACTGATGTGCACCAATACTCTGCTTTCAGAAAAACAGTGAAATGGAATTGTAAGTCAATATTTTGTTTCTTAGACATGGCAGTATTAAATTTGCATATATTGTTTATGAAACAAATTGGTCAAAAGCTTACAGAATTGGAGTTTAAATCTAGAGTAATTTATAAAATTATGGAAAAATGAACTAAACCTAACATGGGAAAATCATCATCAATATCTTCAGTATACTTAAATGACTAATTAATCAACATTTCCCTAGTTTATATGTTGATACAAAGAGGTAAAAATCCCCCAAAAGTGTATAGTTTGTTTTAAAAGTTTCCTGAAAGAAAAATGCAATAAACAATTGCATTACAAGTGCAAAATTTGCAATATATGACTTTGTATGTTTTGAAAAATTTCATACATTACAAAACTTTTACTTGAGATGCCTGATTACATAAAAAATTGTATTTAATAATATGTTTATAGTAATGGTATATTTCGTATTTATAATAAGATATATTTTTAGATTTCTAGTAAAATTTAGATTTTTGAGTTTATAGTTGTTTTCATTTAATTGCTTTATAGCTATATTTTTGTTATAATTCAGATGATATTACATGTTTTATATATTCATATAAAATTAATCATAAGATCAGCAAGTTGGTGTTATCTATCCAATTGTAGATTTATTTTAATGCAAAGTTGGCTTAATACTATTTTTCTAACATGTTAAGCTTAACTGCAAAAAGTGCCTGGGACTGGACAAGCAGATGATTCACGCTATGCACGAGCCCACAGAAACACTTCTTCCTTTTCTTATTGGTTGAGAATGGGTAATAAATCATGAATCAAATGATTAGTACATTGGCATGACTATTTGAGCTATGCTTTTAAACAAAAGTGATATATTTTTATGTTTCACAAAAATATGTATGATACCTAAAGAAGATTAGTTTCCATCCTTCCACAGAAAACAATTTTTATTGACATTTTCATTCTTTATTACATAAATTCTGTTTTAATATTTTCTTTTTTAAGTGAGAACACTGGCGAATGCCACAATGCCACAAGTGCTTGTCATACTTATGGCATACACTTTCAAGGATTATCAGTGGATGTATAGTACTTCTATATCACATCACATTTTAATTAAGCAGTTAAAAGTTGTAAAATTGGATAAAAATAATGTGCATATATTATTATTCTAAATAGATTTTATAAAATAATGTAATTTCCTTCTTTATTTAAAGTGAGTAACATAAATAAACTCTTATTATTGAATATGTGTTATATGTGTTGCATCTGATCCGGAGTCTGCATATGCTTGTTGCCATTCAGCAAATGATAATAATGTGAGTAAATTACACTCAAAATTATATTGTTTAATATAGTGTTTGAAATAAATTAATAAAATGTTTTCTTTGTAAATAAATGAATAAATGGAGATGAAGATGTATTTTTGCTCCGATTGGCACCAAATTTTTAAACGCTGGCATATTATTCAGGACAGACATATCTTGAAATGTCTACCACATCAGGCGATATTGCATTGGAAATGGAACTAAAAACTAATGCACATGCAGCTTGTCATTTGACTGCCATAAGCCTGAGTAAACGTGTCTAAGCTTCAGAATTTATTGGATGAGCAAAGATTCTCTTCCTTCCTTCATGACAGGATTTTATTTTTTTGTCTGATTTGCTTTGTTTTTGCAAACATAGTGATGTCTGAGGACTTTGGAGAGCAATTTTAAAAGTTAACAGCAAATTTTCTTTAGAGAATTGCTAAATTATAGGGATTTTGAAATTTTTGATACATTTCAAATTTTTCTATGTGAATTCTAAATTTAACTTTTAACAAGTGAAAAAGTACAGCTTGAGTGATATATTTATTATTATTTCCTTGATTTTTATATACTAATTAAAACAGAGTTCCCATGTATCATTTTTTTTTTCCTGCACATGACATTTTTTAGTAAGTTTCACATAGAAATGCAAAACTCGGGTTTCACTATAATAACAAAATATCTTTCATTTATTGTAATTCAGTCATTATATTTTATTTTATTTGTAACTTTGTTAAAATATCCAGTAAGAAACTTTTTATTTACTAATTTTGATCCCTGATTTTATATCTCCATTTTTTTTTTTTTTTTTTTTATCATGCTTCCCCATGGAATGAATGTCTGTGAAGTTTACTTTAATCTGTATATTAACCAATTCGTGCTCAAGACACAAAATAGCCATAGACTGCAAATGTAAACCACAAGCTGTAAAGTACTGGTGATAAGTAGTTTTTTTAAATCAGTTAAAATTAAAATAAAATAAGTGGTGACTGAAGGGAAAGTGAAAATTCTAATAACATAAATATGAGGATTTACTGTGTGATAAAAATTTCTCACTTTTCCGTAGTGAAAAAAAAAATTTATATAATATTCTTTCACTTGTATTCTAAAAGATAGTACACATGAAAATATTAAAGTAACTTACACTGTCGGTACATGACAGAACCTTTGGCTTCCTACCCATATCGTCCTATAAGAAAGAATACAAAAACTTTGAAAATGATAAATTTAAAGCAAAAAATTATACATATAAATAATCTGAAACTAGGTTGTTGTTGTTGTTGAGACCCAGACCGTCCGACCTACCAGAATAGGTGTAAGGCAACTGCTTGGACGGCCGGGAAGTGCCACCCAATTTAGACCAGAACCCAGTGGGGGAGGCATCCACAGGGACCGTACCCTCCTTCCCCTACCACCAACCTCTCGGAAGGACTTACGGACCCACATGTTTAACGTCATCGTACTCCGCGTGAACACGGCGGCAGTTTTTTGGCAGTGGCTGGAATCGAACCCGGGCCTACCGAGTGCAACTTCAGCGCGCTAACCAATGAGCTACCGCGCCCCCTATCTGAAACTAGGTGTGGTGCCTGAAGCTATCTGTCACTTTTCAAAGATGACATTTTAGCAGGCACTTTTCATCAGCTATAGCTAACATTAGATGACAATAACCCCCCCCCTCCCGTAGCACCCCTGTAATAGTTTATGCCTATTAACTGTGTTTATAAAGATGTGAGCTTCTCTCTAACTAACTGAGGCAGAATGATGTCACATTTCATGCATATATTCATCAAAAAGCTCTAGCCGAAAGTAATTTTATTCCTACCCACCCCATCTTCAAACTTTTGAAAAACGTTACCACACTAAATGTCATATGCATTTTCAAAAATTCCTCAAATTAAGTGCTTAAGGAGAAAATGTAACCCTGGAAATTATGTCTGTCTACCTTTTATAAATTACTATATAACACCTAATTAAAGCAGATAAATGATTTTCATTTTCAAAAGGGTCAAATAATGAATCTTGATCCTCCTAAAATAATATGATCAGATTGTGAAAATTTTCCTCAATGTCAAAATTTTAAAATCAAAATTGCAACCAGCTTGATAGCCCAAGGTTAATTTTAGTTTAGTGATATATTTTTGCAAATAATTAAAAATCTATTAAATTTTATAAATTTTCACTTCAATAACTTTCATTCCAAGATTCATATCTCTCATTTAAGACAAACCTCTACTTTCTGGACCCAGTATTCATGCTATAAATCCCTGGACAGGCATTCTAACACACAAGGCCAGACACTATTTAATATTGTAAATAACCTCAATTTAATACACCTTCTTTCATTTCATGTTTCCTAATCCATTTCATATTTCCTAATCCAATTCCTAACCTGCAATTTACTGGTTACAAACCCTTAACCAAGGTGTTGGGTGGTTTCCCCCACTGATATGTAAAATAATGAAGTTATATAGGAACAATGTCTCACAAATCCATGTTCGTTATTGTTTTACTTTTAGTACATACAGTACTGAAAATAATATGATCTTCGAAAGGTGAATAATTTGATTATGGTGTTCTTGACAACTTATTTCTACACTGCATGTAACAGCGATGTATAGATAAGTAAAATAGTAACATATACACATATGCTGTACACTAGCCAACGGCCCTACCATGCTGAAAACACCGGTTCTCGTTAGATCACCGAAGTCAAGCAGCATCGGGCAAGATTAGTACTTGGGTGAGTGACCACCTGGGAACACCGCGTGCTGTTGGCACTTTTCGGGCACGGTAGCCCAGTGGTTTGCGTGCTGGATTTGCACGCTGCCAAAACTGCTGCCGTGTTCATGCGAAATACGATCACGTTAAACATGTGGGTCTGTAAGTCCTTCCGAGAGGTTAGTGGTAGGGGAAGATGGGTACGGTCCCTGTGGATGCCTCCCCCACTGGATTCCAGTCTATATTGGGTGGCACTTCCCGTCCGTCCAAACGGTTACCTTACATCTTTCTGGTAGGTCGGATGGTTTGGGTCTCAATAACAACATATGCTGTACACTGTACAGATACTTTCTCAAATTTTAGCTAATTTCACAGATATTTAAAAAAAACATGAATCTAGCCCATTTCTTAGCATATATATGTTATGGTTAAAGTAAAAAATAAGGTTATTATTAATAATAACCACGCCTTTTGGTAAATGTGATAAATATTGCATATTAATCACATTTACCGGTAAATATTAATATTTACCACCAATGAAGTTTGGTCATTGTGATTAATTAATTATAATTTATTGAAACCCCAACTCTAATGTAATTTTTATGTCATGCAATAGGATGCGTATGATATTACATACATGTACAGTTTAGTTAGCAATAAAATTTAGTCAATGTAAAAAAAAAATTATAATAATAATTACTATTATTAATAAGATATATCCATTTTTTATTACAACAAAAGAATTACATTATAATTGCAAATAAATTACATTACAAATACAATAAATGGAAATCTCAAGCTAAACACGTTGAAAATTATTACATTGACCAAACTGCAATGGTAATTATTAATAACAACCAGTTCATGTGATAAATTCTCATACATTATTCACTTTAACTGGTTTATTTGTTTAGTATTAATAATAGCTGGTTATTATTAATAATAACCGATTAATCGAATTGACCGTAACATATACAATCCTAGCATATTAATGTTACCATGTTTAGTTCTAATAATAATCAAAACATGATTTGTTTATACATTTCTTTCGATAATTTTTTTTAATTTTATTATATTATCATATACTCAAAAAGTTTGAAATAAATTACACCGATACTTTTCATTTTTATTTTCCTCAGCTGACTTGCTGATATGTTCGAACACTGTTGACATCTACATTAAAGGATATAACTTTTATCATCTCACACTTATATGTTTACATGAACTAACATGCATCACAGAATGTGACATCCAACCACTGATCAGACTAGGATTATTTAGACATTATTTAGGATGTATATTTTGTATATCAGGTTTTGATAATTTTTCTAATAAGTAGTATAAATAAAACTTAAGTTCAGACACAGTGGAAAACCCACACCACACAACTCACCTTGAGGCATGAGCAGCAGTTTGAGTGGTCGGGAGTTCAGACACAGTGAAGAAGTTGAATCAAAATACTTATGTTACCGCTAAAGTGCAGAAATCAGTTATTCTACAGATTATCTAGGTAATGCGCAGATTAACTAGGGTGATCCGTTAAAGTGCAGAAAATTGTTTCGTTTCTCAAATTACCTAGGTAATCTGCAAATTACCTAGATAATCTGCACATTACCTACTAGGCACTCGTTAAAGTGAAAATAAGATCTAAAAAGGTTTGCGAAGATTCTTTTCTTCATTTTACTCACCAATTCGGTGCTTGCTTGCATACTAGGAGCTAAATTTATCTGCTTTAAAAAACATCACGACACAAATTCACGCTCTAACAGGCAGAAACAAATTTGAAAACAGAATTAGCTATGCTATGCACTGGCAGCCGACGCAAATTATGAGAAATAAAAACAACTGACGACGACAAGAAGCTGGCGAAACCAAACTAAAAGTGGAGAGAGAGGGGGAAGGAGTAAGGAAAGGAAATAAGAAACAAACTTATGAACTTCAACGATACGAAAGCCGTTAATGTGTATATTACACAGCTAAAATGCGGAAAATTCTTAATTCCGCACGTTAACAGAGCAAATCAGTTAATCTGCATATTAGCTAGGTAATGTGCACATTAACGGCTTTCGAGCTTTAGCAGTAACACTTATATAGGTACAATAGCATCTATATAATAATTTTCTAACATGTCTTTGTCTTTCCAGACCCCCCCCCCCCCAATGACCTAGAAGGCAGAATCTTTACAAACTTATAATATTGACCAAGGAACATATCTTAATAGAGCTGGATGTTTTATTCCCCTCTCCCAGGAGGAGAAAATAAAGCTGGACAAAAAGTCCTGGTAATCTAGAAAACAAACTTTACATAGTTATAGTATGAACTATGGGCCAGAACCTAACTGAGCCAATTTTTGATTAAGATCACTATTTTTAATGTTAAGAACCATACTTCGCTAAACAAAATTAAACTTATTTTAAAATCAACTAGATTTTTTAAGTGTGTTGGTTTCTCTGTCTTTGAGGGGCACAAATACTAGTAATAAATAAATTCATACCTTAACATCAAACAAGTAGATGTAATCTGAAGAATAACTAACGAGCATTTCCTGGCCATCATTACTGTAGCATAAAGAGGTTATTCTTCTGCTTTGTGGAAAGTCAGGCACAGTAAAATAGGTCATCAGTGCACGAAAACCATTTGACAAGCAACCTGAAAATCATAACAGTTTATCAAAATTTTAAACATATACAAAAAATACACATTTTTTTTTTTCAAAAATGGCTCAATAGAAAAATTTAAACACAAAAATGCTATATGAACCAGACGTCACAAAAAATTTGCAAAGTAAAGAAGTTGAAGCTCGAATGCAGGGAGAGTGACAGAGAAGAATTCACACATAATTTGCATAATTTGACATGACTTTTACAATAACAAAAAGAACAATAAATTAACAATTATTTGAGAACTTGCTTCATTAGAAACAATTTTGAAATATCTCAATGATTATTAAAGAAGAGCATGAAGATATGCAAATTTAAATTGATATATTCAAACAAGGAATAATAGAATTTATCTTTGATGATATACTTCATAACTCTACCGATTTGCCCTACCCAGGAAAGTATCTAATTTTGCTCAATTTAAAATTCTGAAAAATTACATAAAACAGCCCCCCCCCCCCCCACCTAAACATTGGAATAAAATCTGGAAAAATAAAATATTTCATTATTAAATAAAAATAATTTATTGATAAAAAATAATGCAATTCTGTACACTTTATTTCTTTTAGCAAAAAAATTCCAATTAAGCCCCAATTAAATTCCAATTAATTCTCCCCCCTTCCCCTCTACATACTCCGTAATTTTCCATCGTATTTGAGGAGGTGGATTAATTGAATTCTACTTGTTTCTTTAAAAAGAAAATTTCTCAGTAAGTGTTCCCTAAATTTTCAACGATTTTCAAGTGCATTTGAGGAGGGCGGATCAATGGAATTCTACAGTATGAAATTGTTACTTAATTTATCATAATCATAATTGTGCTCCATATTCAAACAAACTAGTAAGCAAATAAATTATCATTTTAAAATTATATTTAGAAAACTAACAAGAAAGTTAAAATCTAAAAATATGAAACTTGTGAATCTCTTGATGAATTTGCATCATCTGAATTTTCAGCAGCATCTTGAGACGCATCAGTAATAGTATCAATGATGTCTTTGTCTGACAATATTTCAAGGTCCCAATTTATTATCAATTTTAAGACCCTTTTCCACGTAATATCATTATAGCTTTGAAGTGCTTTGAAGGTTTTGATGAAGCTTGATGCGGTGTGTTCTGGTAATAGCATTTCGTCAATCACTTCAAAATAAAAAACTAAACAAATATCGTTCTTACAACACCACCTACATCTTGGAACACATTGGTCCCCATATCCAGAAAAGATAAGTCCTCTACCCTAAAATTTCTTCTAAAAATAGATTCATAAATGCAATGCATATCTGCAGAATACATGACAAAACAACTCCCATTGAAAGAAACAATTTTTAAAAGGAATAATTATTAACTTTTATATTTCAAACTGGTATAGGCAAGGAGCTGGTTAAATGGAAGCCGGTTAAGAGGAGTACAACTATATTTTTATTCCTTGCACTTCAAATAGCAATGCATGTACACTTTTTACAGTATTGAAATATTGTCATAACAACAAAAGTTGAGGTATAAAACACAGTAATGAGGATAAAGCTGAAATTAAAAAAAAGCAGAACAACTCTGCGATGTTAAAAAAAAATTAAAAAAATTTTGCAAAATATTTACCAGAAGTGCAAAAATAACTCTACATAAAACACTGATAAATATACTGATAAGAATCAAATCATCAATTCAGCCAACCTGCAGTAGCCTGGGTTGTAAGCATCCTGCGGTCAAATATTTGGACGGAAGAGTCAGCACATCCAACAGCAAGTTGGTAAGGGATCAATGGATTGACAGCAATAGATGTTACCGGAGAACGGCAGAAGACCAAAACATCCTTAAAACAGTTTTATAAGTTATTAAATAGTAAAATTGCTTTTCACTAGTTTATTAATACTTAAATTTATTTGATACTGTATATTAGCCTGAACACATGCTTAATGTTGAAACAGATGCTTATTCATCAATTATGTTACACAGTGCTTTTGTTCAAAATCTAACAAGTGACACAAAAGTGAATAAATTGAGAATTACTCCACCATGTACAAAATGTGGTATGATACTTACATTATATGTTTGGCAATGTATATAAGTTACCATTTGCATGGCTATCTACTCAAAAGCATTTCAAATTTAAATATACGATTTTTTTTTTATTTATTTATTTTTTTTTATTATTATTTTTTTTTTTTTTTTTTTTTTTTTTTTTTTTTTGAAGCAAATGCAAAAGATTTAATGTTAAATAGTAAAATTTAATCAAAAACATTTTTACACTACATTTGTTTTTAATATTTAAAAGTAACAAACATATTTAAAAAGTTGATTTGACAAAACATATATCTTATTCTTCATTTTGCTATGTTACAATTCTGTTGGGATTGGGAGTAAAAGAAATGTACATGCCTGGCAACAGTTTTATACACTTACTTAATGCATGCAACCTAGCACACAAATAACAAAATGCTTCTATGCAATTTTATAAAATGTTTATATGGTGCTGTATAGGGTGTGTTTAAAAGATTACAGAACTAAATATATCTTGAATGATCCCTTGCAAACCCATTGTTCATATTAATTGTTCCCATTTAAATGCTTCAAATGTGATAAACTTTTAGTCTACGATAGTTTGTCAAGTAACACATTTTAATAAAAAGTACAAAATTTAACTTTTCATATGGACCTGTACAAATATACCCTGTACAAAGGAAGTTTCAATTAGCATATTGTTCCTTATTCATTTAAAAATCTTTTGAAAAAAATCCCAGCTGTCTAATATTTAAAATTGGCCATGATAAAATTGTCAAAGTTATAAGACTTAAAACTACTTTCAATCAATTAAATGAAATGGTGAAAACATACAGATTTCAGGAGTCATACAAAAATTGAATTTCTTTAGATAAAATTTGCATTTAGCAAAAGTTTTTTACAGTATACTACCTTTAGCAACAGTTTTTTACAGTCCCCATTACCTGTCAAAACATTTAGTTAATGACATCTCTAATTTTGACCATATGATAATGGAACTTTCTGCGTACTAACTGGGCTATGGAAAATATTTTTATAATTGATTTTTTTTTTCCTAGAGAACCTGTATAAAAAGTTATATTTTAAACTTTTTCACTAAAAGGAGTCAAGACCAATAGCCCTACCGTGCTGAAAACACCAGTTCTCATTAGATCACCGAAGTCAAGCAGCATTGGGCACGGTTAGTACTTGGGTGGGTGACCACCTGGGAACACCGTGTGCTGTTGGCACATTTCGGGTGCGGTAGCCCGGTGGTTTGCTTGCTGGATTTGCACGCTGCCACAACTGCTGCCGTGTTCATGCGGAGTACGAGCATGTTAAACATGTGGGTTCGCAAGTCCTTCCGAGAGGTTGGTGGTAGGGGAAGGAGGGTACAGTCCCTGTGGATGCCTCCCCCACTGGGTTCCGGTCTAAATTGGGTGGCACTTCCCGGCCATCCAAACAGTTACCTTACACCTTTCTGTTAGGTCGGACGGGCTGGGTCTCAACAACAACTAAAAGGAGTCAGACGATCAAAATGTGCATACGATGATAATCTACCTTAATTAAAGTATTTCTTAAATTTAAACTATGCGTCTACGACCAATCATTCCAAGAGATATTTAGTTGTGCATTATTTTTTAAAACACCATTTATAAACTACAGGGGACTCTTTATTATACAGATTAAAAAAGTTGGATCAGTATGCAAGATTCTAGATTTTATTAACATTTCTATTACAATGTCCTAATAATAAGTAAAAATAATTGCTCTACAAACCCCAAATGCCATGTAATCATGCTCCTACTAACAACATCTTATGCATGTCTGAGGAACAAAAACCGTTACTGCAGTGACAACAAGATAGCTTGATATGTGTCACAATTTTACAAACCTTAGCGGTAACAAAAACAACTTATGTTCAGAACAACAAAAATTGGACCAGAATTGAGCAATTAAGTTTAAATATATGAAATGCCATAGACTTAAAATTGGTGCTGCTATCATGACACATTAACAAATTAAAGGGTTTCAGGTACACTGCTTGTTTCTATAAGATCTCAACTCATGCTACAATAATCTCAGTACATTATTGTAGCATAATTACTTGGTACATTATATATATATTTTAAATTTGAGGTGCATGGCATATCGATCACCCTGTAGTACACCATGTAAATGTGGATCCACTGTGTTATATAAGATAATTCATCTCCATTATTTTTCAACCGAGAATCTTTCCCAGTAATTGCTTCGGAATTTTTATCCTTTAACCCTACTGCAAAATTGATTTGAGGAGTTTCAAGAAGAGGATTGCAGATTTTTCATGATGAAAATTTCCTCATGCAGGCCATGAAGATCTCATAATTATGCTGTTCTAGTTAAGAACAAATTCATAAAAATCCTGAAATGAAAAAAAGAAACAAAAAAGCTTACGTCTTTGCAATCTTCAACATCACAGGATGTTTTCGTCCGTATATCAAACCACCGTACAGTCTTATCTTCCCCACATGAAAGAAATGTGTTAGGATCACTAGGAACAGTCATTATTTCATATGCAGTGCCTCTATGACAGCCAAACTTATTGTGCAGGCTTGTTTCAGGTCTTTCTAAGTCGGAATAAATGATAATTCCATCACCGGAGCTTGACACAACCTGCAGAAGAAATTACTCCACTTTTATTCTTATCGGAAGCATAATTAGAGAACTTGTGATGTGTCCAACACATCCCTTTCCCAACAAACTAATAAATTATAATTTTTGCAAAGATAGTATAACAAAAACTAAAATATGTGGACAATCCAGAAACTTTCTACATGTAGCAAGTGGGCATTCAACCTCCGTGCTAAACTATATACATTTTTAAAATATTCTTTTAGAGCTTCACATCTACACAATATATGCAGAATACCAATTAAATTTGGTCTGTGCTTCAGCAGTTTTTGAGATTATGAAGAGTCATTGATTTTGACAAAATCTTGATTTATAGCTAAACTATATACATTTTCTGATATTTTTTTTCATTTAGTTAGACAATATATGCAGTATACCACCCATATTTGGTTCAAATCACTTTAACGGTTTTTTTAAGTTACGAAGGGCCAATGATTTTAACAAAATTACATTTTATGGATAAACTACATCCATTTTTTTTTTAATTTCTTTTCCTGCATTCACATCAACATAATATATGAAACATGGCACCAAAGTTTGATCCAAATTACTTCAGTCAGTGATTTTTGAGAATATGAAGAGTCAATGATTTGACACAAATACACACGCCCACATATCAATAATAGTCATTTTTGGTATCTAAGGTTTTTACTGATGTATTTAAACTGAAAACTTGACTTGTGATTAAATCACAATCACCATACTATTCTTAGCTAAATAAGTTAAAGTAAAAAGATTTACTTTAAACAGCATGTTTATCAAGAAAACACCATATTTTCCTCTAACTCAGCATAAGGAAAGAAATTAAGAGTCTTCTGATTCAATGTTGCTGAAATCAATAGGTCTCTATTAATTTCCAGTTCCAATTATGATACTAAATTTCATAACAACAACAGAATTCTTTTGAGAGATATCACACTACATATTGAGGAAGACCAGCCATCCAAACAGCTGCTCATGTCCTCGGACGAGTCAGACGGTCTGGGTCTTCAACTACATGTTGAGGAAAGCAAAATTTTTAATACCTTGAGAATGGTTCATAATTACTAAATTTTATGACTGTTCATTTCTAATTAAGAGTTCTTACAAAATACCATCTCATTTCATTACGGTGTGTTTAATTTAAGATTTTTAACAATTTAGATTAAAAAAATGTGCAATATCTCAGGGCAGACTTGAAACTAAGCACTCGACACTCATCATAGGTCGATAAAACAATGCAGTGAAAAACAAATTAAATGAAACAACTAAATAGCCCCCACTACACTCCTCATTCTGTATTAATCAAAAAACTGCCCCAAAGTTTACTAACTGTACATTTCATTTCTCCCCAATTCTCATCTCTCATGTATAATATATGTATTACATATTAAGTATATATAACCAGACTTATTAATTTTACAAAACTCCATGATAGAGTAGCCACTAAATTAACTGCCTACTGGTTGGTCACTTGTTACTAAATGAAAATTTGAATTTTCAAGTCTATCTTAGGAATGGTTCTTGTATGTGATTTAAAAATAATGCGTCAGTCACTCATAAATAAAAAATTACATATAAAATTATTATTTGCAAGATAGAGCTCAAACCGTCAACTGTGCACCACCAATAAACCATGGTTTCATGATAATATCCACTTGTCAACACATGTCAGGTGGTGAGATTAACTAAAACAAACTGCTTAAAGCAAGAATTTTATTATTTTTCTGGTAGAACTATTTACTTTGAACCAGCAAAGATGCAATTATTTTAACCCCAACCACTGTTGATAAAATTCTAAGAACTCTGTATAACAGTGAAATGACCTGTCCTTTAACAGGATGTTACATACAAGCTCAACTGATTATCTTTTCAAATCCCATGGGCATGGCCTTTGCATTCATTGCTGCTCATCGACATGAGCAGGCAATGATATAACCAGCGAGTACAAAACTACTTAAAGCAAAGTTAACTATACTTTACTTATTGTTTAACTGCAATCATGAGTGCTCAGAATTTTGTCAATTTGTGGGTTGGGCGAAAATAATGCCCTTGTTGGTTAAAAAAATAAATACTTTTATCGGGAAAAATTCTAAACTTTTTGTTTTAAAGAGATTTGTGCTGGTTTGCTGGTTAATCATTTTATGGCATGGATTTCCGCAATTTTTTTCTCGAATTTTAGGAGATTTTCTGAAATTTCATGAATGCTAAATATATCTATGAATTGAAAAAATTTTTTCTATTATTCCCTAATTCTAATATAATTTCTAGCCTATTGTTTAGTGATGCAAATTTCTGCAAATTTTAGGGGTTTTCTGAAATTTCACGAATACCAAATACATTAAGTTCTTATACCTTTGGGAAGACAAAAATGTGTTTGTGTTCATTCACATTCTTATGTTCAAAGATGAGGGCTCACTAAAATGATGAGGGCTCACTAATTTTATTCATATAAAGCGATTATAAAAGAATCATGTCAGCAAAGGTTTGATAGATCTCTGAAATATGAAATAAAAGTAATATTCCTAGCTACATAAAGTCAGTATTCATTGTTTGTCGGTACCCCAAAACAATGATGTCGAATGACCTTTTTCTAAATATAAAAATGTATTACAAGACAACAGACACTATTAAAGAAGAAAAATCTGTATATATACAATACAATGTATCAAAATGATGTTCACTTGAATAAAAATCTTGATCTCATGTAATGGTGCTGATAACATTGCCAGAATTTGAATGGTTCATAAATGCAAGTCTAAATTAAAAAAATATTATAATACAATGCCTAGTTATTTGTATTACTGTTTTATAAGTAGTAGACTCCGGCCCTTTTTTTTTTCTTTTTGAAATGTGCGTGTAAATCCTCGGCCATAAAATTTGTGATTTCCTTTCTAACCACTCCATAAATGTTGCCTTTATTTCCTGCGATAAAATTACAGTCCTAACACCATGATCCATGGATGGTAAAGAAATGACCGGTTTAACTTTTTTGCTTGCATGCCCCAGACTCAATACCAGATACCATTTCATTACAAAATTACTATTTATTTACCATTACATTTCAGCATTATTTATTTTTTTTTTAGGATTTTTTCAAATTTCAAAAATCAAATGGTTAAAAATTAAGGCCTTCCCTTGATCCAATTTCAATGAAAGTCAAAAACCTTTCTCTACAGGTAAAATAATCACATCAAATTAACAAAGCCAAATAAACTAATTAACAAGCCAAATTAAGTAGCTAAAAAAAGGGATTTAGAGATCTAATGAAATGTTCATAAGAGCTGGGTCCGACTTAGCCTAACTGGGGACTGGGACAGGCACTCCATCTCTCGACATATATAAAATGAACAAATATATTTTTTTTTTCTTTTCAAAACATAATTGCATTCTAGAAAAAGGTATAAAAAATGAAGTTTTTAACATATTTTAATGAAATTAAATAATTGGCAACTTTCTATTATAACCAAGAAGCCAATATACTCTATATTTTGAATTAGTACGATTTTATCCCCAAAATGAATCTTTTCGCTGGGCAAATCTATTACGATAGTATAATTGTTTTCAGGATTTTTCGATGATCCAATTATTTAATTGGGAAGGGGCTGGGACAGCTGCCCTGCATAAGAGGTACACTAGTTCAATTTATGAAATACTTCAATTTCAATACTACAATTTCAAAACATAAACCAGTGATACTACATTAAAATCCTACAGAAGAGAAACTCCTTTCACATATAACAAATATTTCAACTATACGTTTTATTATCAGCATAGTAACAATTCCTTAAGATGTCTTACATTTACAAATTTAATAAATGAACTTACATGAGAATCTCCTGAACAAGGAAGAAACTTAGCACTAAATATGTTGGCTCGGTGACCAGTCCGGATATAAGCAAGAACCTAAAATTGAACAGCACAAAACAAGATCAGCATTTACAAGAAAAATTTAATTTAAAAAAAAATAATATAAATAGTTGCTAAACCAAAGTAGAGCTTATCTAATTAGGGAATCTGTCATCAAGTAAATAAGATTGAAAAAAAAGTTAAAACTAATAAATAATAGTTAATGGATGTTTTATATCGAAACATTCAACATGCCTCAGATTATGTAAGAGAAACAATGCTACTACTTTGGAATTATAATCAAAATAATTAATGAAACATGCATTCATACATATATATAGCATAATTTTCAGAAAGGTCACAACTGCCTCATGCAGTGAAGTGAATAAATACACAAGAGAAATCAGTCTATAGAAATGCTGCACATGTCTGACATCCATTATTCATGGACTTGTAAAATTCAATATTTCAAAATTGAAATTCACAAAATTTCAAAGTACTAAATTAGACTAAAATGGAATTCAAATTTAAACAACCAACTCTTTCTGAAATTCCTTGTTTCCAAAAAGTAGACTACAAATTTCGAGAAAAAGTCAGACCACTTTTTCCAGGCTTAATGCCCCAGCCAGGTACCAACTTTCCATGGATAACACTCTGTTGCTATGAGAATAGAGTCACCATTTAACTATCTTTTTTATATTAAATGGTGACATCAAAGAGATGTTGCCATTCATTTTGAATGAATCAATATAAAGATTTATTTGAACTTATCGTTATGATAATTCTGAAGTTAAATGACTAGTAATGATCACAGGTCAACTGATAGATATTTAAAAATCTTTATTGATCAAAACCTAATTATGAAAACATAATAATTGACTAGTAAAAGCATCTTAATAAAAGTGATAATAAATATAATTAAACATTCTTAATAAATAAATCTAATAAAGCCGTAACAGAATGAAGTCATAACATGCATAATTTATTATTTCAATAACACCTGAAATGGAGATTTTTATGTTTGTTTCATCATTTACAAATTCAATAAATTATTCTGTAAAAAGTTTTTATATTGAGAATAATCCCTTGATCTAGTGGTTGTGAAATTGATGTTAAATTAGGTGGTAAAAAGCATAATTTGATAGCTGAAAAATCCATTATTTAAGGATGAGCAGTATAATTGTCCAAAATCATTAAAATCTTTATTTTCTCACTTAAAAACTCCTGATTTAGCTTTTTTAACTATCACTCAAAAATATCTGATATCAACCATGCTTTTCTTTTTCTTTCATAGTCCACAAGTGCGGTCTTAACACCTTTAAAATATCTGAGGTTTTTTTATTTACTGATTACTAATGATTTCAGATTTTTAGAACCCTTTATGTTTGTAGCCAGAAGAACTGTCAAACGATCTTTACTGTTTTACCTTCCATCACATTTTTCTCTTTTGAAAGCAAGAGTTTTAGGCAAAACACAAGAAATAAACCAATCTCATCACAACTGAACACATCTACATCTTTATATCCTTCCATCATTGGTTTGAGGACATCCTTTTTGCAATTTTTAGCAGCTTCTTGAAAAGCAGATGTACATTCTCCACATTCAGTTCTAAAGACAGTGCCATGGTGCTGTTTGAATTGTGCCAACCATCCATTGCTTGTGGTAAAATCGTTTTGATGAAGACTTCTTGCAAAATCCTTTGCTTCCTTTTGGATTATTGATAGTGATAATGGGATTGAGCGAGCTCTAGCTGATTTTATCAAGCTACCATTTTCGGAACTTTCATGACAGATATCCAATTTTATGACTTTCTAGACCTGCAGACACCATGTGAAAATAGTAAGAATTTTTTGTGGCAGAACCGGAAAAAATAGAAACTTTTGACTTATGAACAAAACATCTTAAGATATCGGTTCCAATTAAAAGATCAGAAAGATGCCTGAAAATCAGAAATCTTCTAGGTAAATTAGAAGAATTGGCAGCTCTGTAATTGGGCATGAAATCATTTTGGATGTGGTAGATATTTTGCTCTCCATTTCATATACATCAACTGAAGCAGCTTCAGACACTTATACAGACTGAATGAAGAAGCCAACTAAGTAAAGAAAGCATAACAGGCTTCACGAGAATATATTGGACACACATGATGTTGAAGCTTTTGATTCTATACATGCCGTATCCCTCTAGTTTAATTGGGATACAAAATCAAAAAAGATTGCTATTAAGTCTTATAACATGGAGACTTTTTAAATCACAAATTTTAGCACTTATAATAAAAAAAAAGAAATCAATTTTTAAAAGTCAGCAATCTAATAAAATAAATCCAATCTGCATTTTAAAAAATGACAAAAACAAATTATACTAAATTCTTGCAATTTCGACCAATAAAAAAAATGGCAAAAAATATGGAAATCTAGTCATTTTTGTTATTATTCATAGTATATATATTAATTTTTTTTATAATTTGATAAATTTGTGCATATTATTGTACTAGATATTCGAGTATGTATATGTACATTGCTGCCATGTTATTTATAATCTTAGCAGACCAGTCATGATGGCTATGGGTCATTGACTTTTATTGTTAATTTCTAACTTTAAAACTTATATATAAACTTTAAAAAGTAAGAAAAATAAAAATCATATATAAAGTTTAAAAAGTAAGAAAAATTACCGAATAATCATATCCTTGAATAACAGATAAATGTTGATCATCAGATCCAGACAACAGGTATTGGCCATTTTCATTCCAACAAATGCTGTTGACCTACAATAAACATATTTCATTGATTACACAATTTAAGAATTCAAAAAGAACATTAACATTAAATGTTTACAAAAGAAATTTTACTTACACATCCATTATGAACAGGGATTTTCTTTTGAAGCTGAAATTTCTGAACCAAATCTTTACTATCTGTACAAATAATTTCAAAATAAATAATTAGAATTAAATACTGTAACAAGTTTGGGCTCAAATATCAAACTAAAACTATTTAAAACATTATAATTTTTACTTTTTGATGCAAATGAGTAAAATTATCAATTTAATAAGACTACATCTTGGCATAATCAAGCCACAAATTAAAGTTAGCTCCAGGAGCTGATTACCATTTTGCCTGCACCCAGTGTTTCTTTCAGGACTTTTTGGCTGAGGAGAATGAAACTTTAGGTGGAGATAATTTTCTATTTGTCCTATATAAATATATCCAAGAGCCATCACATAAATAGAAACTAGGTTAACATAAAATGTCTCTGGGAGCTGGGGGTGGGGGTCGAATAATCAGCTCTGGGGGGCTTCGCCCTCTATGATGTATACCTGAAAGAAACACTGTTTGCACCCCTAAATAATTGATTGAAATGAGAAAATCCACATACTTAGTTTTAGGTGTTAGCAGCATATATCTTAGATGATAATCTAGGAGGATAAGATAAACCAGTGCCCAGTGTTTAAGGCAAGAGGATCACACACAGTGGTAGACCCCGAGTATAATTTTTCAATGCTACCCAAAAGTATCTTCATGTCTACACGAAGCATGAGCATGTTAAATCTGTAGGTTTTAAAGTTTGTTCAAGAGGTGATGGGTTAGGGGAAATCATTGTGATTTTCATCCCCATTAGGTTCCGGTCTAAACTTGGTGACACTACCCTGGTCATCCAAAGAGTGTTCCTCATACATTCAGACAGTCAGATGGTTCGGAAGGAAAAAAAATGATCTTACAGTGTACTCATTGACCCTGCAGATAGATAAGAATTTCACTTACTTTAGTCTAGATTACTATTCATAACTGTTTTTTATATAAATAAACATATAAAAATAAGAAAAAAAATACTCTTACAATTACTTTATAGATATTTTATTTCTGTCATTAAAGTATCCTTGCTGGATAAGAACACTTACAGTTATCAATTGTCCTTAAGGAAAAGTCTGCATAACTTGATAGTGGCATTTAAACATTTAACAAAATGTCACAGAACTTGGTAAATTTGGAAAAGGTCGAGAAATGAGCGATTGGACTAGAATATCATGAGTTGTCTAGGTTTCTTTGTCTTTCCACATTTGGTATATAAAGATTCTAATTGTTCTCTGAACAGCAATGTTACATGATAGAAGCTAAAGAAAATTGTAAATAGGTCAGTATTTTGGGAATATAATCTTTCTATTTTGTAAATTATATTTGATGAACACCTAACCCATAGTGGAGTACAAGGTATAAGATTTATTCTTCCGCTAAAAGAAATAATGCAGCATAAAAGTTAATAAAAAAATCTTTTTTAAACTAGATTTCTTTAATATTTCGACTGCAAAATGAATAGAAAGGTTAAGTAACATAAAGTTAAGGTAAAATTTAAATATTTTTTACATATAAGGGGAAGTGAAATATTTGTATTCATTCACTTAGATGGCAAAATTAGCTGGCTTGGACTTGGCGAGAAATCGTCATGTGGAAAACCTATGAAGGAAACAGCAATTGTTTCTGCAAAAGTTAAAATTTACTTTCTTTTCTAGTCAAAATTTGTATTTTTAAAACTATTAAAGATAGAACCAAAATTTAAAAAAATACATTTTGAATAATAAAAATAAATAATATAAATTTATTTTCGCCTTATTATTATTGGCAGATTTGGATAAGTTTTATTAGTAAAGTTTTTTTTTTACAGCCTAATCTCAAATCGTTTATTCTATTATCCAGTTTAGCATACTTTCATTTGATCTGCGCTTTGATATTCTATATTTATTTTCCCAACATTTCCCCAGGGCAGTAGCTAGAGACGAAATTCAAGAGGGGCTGGCATGAGATTCAAAGGGGGGTGCTCAACAATCTTGAAGAAGGGACTCACCAAAACAGTTAATTATTAACATTTATTAAATAGTTACTATTATATATTTCAATCCATATAAATTATTAACGAATAATTGCATATTTATATTTGTAATCTAAGAGTTGATTAGCAAAATTCATATTGCTACTATACATCAATATTAATATATAATAATTACAATTAATTTTTATATAAGCATTAACTAATAGCAAAACTATTAATTAACCGAAAAAAATTTCTGAAAGTTAATACAAGTTAACTCTTAATATTAACTCTTAACTACTCATCCGTCGATTTTGACTCTTAAATGTATAAGTGAACCCCGCAATAATACAAAAGTATCCAAATACTATTATCTTAATATTTAAATATTTTTAAATTAAATATGTAAATAAATTGATCATCAGTATAATCATAAATTCAGCTACATTAACTAATCTTTAAAACAAAGTAATTTATAAAAAGATATCATAATGAAAACTTTTATGCAAAATTTAGATGATATGTTGGATGAAATTTCATATCACTTCTAAATGTTTAATATTTTCATTAGGGGGGGGAGGTCTGAGTTTAGCTCTTGGGGGGCTTAACCCCCCTCTGCCCCCTGCCTAGCTATGGCCCTGCATTTTCTACAATTCAGTCTGTGAAACAAGCTTTCTTTTAAATGTTTTGTCAACTGGACTAAAAGCCATAGGCATAGAGTTGTGTATGGGTCCATGGGCTTGAGCCCCCCCCCAATAATTTTACAAGGTGGCTGAGCCCCCCCCCCCCCCCCCCCCAATATTCTAAAGGCCACATTTTTTTACACCAATCTGTATATGTGGCAGTTACTGAGAGTTTCTCATTGTGCAGTGCACAATTTTTTTTTGGAAAAATCTTCAAAGAAAACAGCTTAAACTGCAGGGACACACATAGCTTGAGGGTATGAACAATCTGCTTGTTTGCTTTTTATGACTAGGAGGACGTTTCATTGTATGCCTTTTCCGGTAAAGCGAATGTTGACCACATGTTTGGAAAGTAATTGATTACACCCAAAGACATTCTTTGCTTTATCTTTTGTTGAATCTCTACTCCACGGGAGTCGAAACTAAATTCAAATACGGTTCTGAAAGTGACTGAAATAAATGTTCACTTATTAGAAACCATTATTTGAAATGATGTATAGATATTGACTTTTGATTATTTTTGGAACTTTAATCAAGTGTTTGAAATGAAATATAAAAATGAATTGATGACGATCATTATGTTACTTATGGCTATGCAAATTTTAATTAAGCTCGGAAAATATTCTCATTTTCATTGTATATCTCTTTGGTGATTCATTCAAGAATTTTGTCTACTTAATAATAACGAAAACTTTGATAATTAATAAAAGCTGAAAATTAGTTATACAACTCCAAGCTGAACAATTGTGACATATGCAGGGGAATGGGAGCTCCGCCAAGGAGCAGGACCAACCATACAAATTGCTGGAACCTCTAAAACTTTTATGATGGGGCTCCATCTGCAAACTTTTATCATTGGCCCCTTTATAAACTTTTATCATGGACTCCCTCTACAAACTTTCATCATGGGTCCCCTTTACAAACTTTCATTATGGGCCCCTTTACAAGCTTTTTATCATGGGCTTCCTCTAAAACTTTTATGGTAGGGCCCCCTCTCTGCAAACTTTTATCATTGGCCACTTTATAAACTTTTATCATAGGCTTCCTCTACAAACTTTTATCATGTCCCTCCCCCCCCCCCCCTTTGAAAACTTTCATCATGGGCCTCCTTTACAAACTTTCATCATGGGGTCTCTTTACAAATTTTTTATTATGGGGGCCCCCTTTACAAACTTTTTATCATGGACTTCCACTACAAACATTTATCATGAGCCCCCTTTACAAATTTTTATCATGGACTTCCTCTACAAATATTTTTCATAGCTCCCCCACCCCCTATATGAACTTTTATCATGGACTTCTTCTACAAACTTTTATAATCTGCCCAAGGACGCAAGTACTGAAGGGGGCTACACAAACCCTGATTCCAAAAAGTTGGTAATCACTAGGGGAAATTCCAAATTGGAGTGGATTTTGTTCGTTAAAAATTTCACTTTAAAAATACTTTTTCTTTCAATGCTCTATAAATGTCCACTTGGAAATAACAATTCTCTTTGGTGAAACAAAATCCTTGATGCACATGCAAAATCATTTATGAATGCGGGCAATGGTTTCTATCTGATGAAATTCCATTTAAGCACAAATGGGCCACCTTAAGAGAGGGCAATGCTAACGAGTATAATCTATGGGTGGTTCAGCTGAGGGCTATCTATAGCCCAGGATCAAGCAGGCTTCCATACATTATTCGGTTTTTTATTGAGGAAATTTGGAAATGGGGATCTTGCATCTGGCGAGTGCAGATCGTTTGCAGTATAAATTTTCCTGACAAAACTGCTTTTCTTCAGTATGCAGTCAGAAGTTAGAAAAATACTGAAACACATTTGAAGTCTAGAGAAGTGTCTTTAATTAGGTAAGTAATTTATGACTCTCAGAAAAAAAAAAAGAATGGTCACCCTTGTCTTTAGAAAATACAAAAGCAGGCAATCTCATTCACCCAAGATTGCTGAGGAGAGCAGAAGAGGCTTCAACCATCTACGCTTGTGATCTCTCCATTTTAGTATACATTCAGTTCAGTATAGTTTATATAAGCATTTCATAAAACAAAATTTTTTAATATGATAATATGACATCATCAATGTTGATGTATGAAAATATGTTTTCAATATGATGTAAGGTAGTATTTTTAAATTATAAGCATGAATAAGAAATGTTTATATATATTTACCATATTTATTTTTAATAAGATTCATGTACTTTTTAAAGGTATCGTTAAACAATTCATAACAAACTCAAATAATTTATTAGCAACAAAATAAAATCGCAAATTTGAATGAAATACTGAACTATACAGAAAAAAAAATCGGCAGTGGGCTCCAGCCTATGGAGCTGAAATGTTTGTATGTGAATAGCATTTTCTCAGGGGGGAGGGGGGAGGGTAGTTTATCATTTTTTTAACATTTTTTAAACAACTCAAAATATTAAATTATCAAAATTAGAATAACTCTTTTAAAATTGTTCAAAAGAATAAAATATTGAAATTAGGACCACATTTTTAAAATATTAAAATATCGAAATTATTACCAATACATTTCAAAAACTGAGAAGTCTTATGCATACCTATATAAAATCCAATTATATATTTTTGTAGGACTTCCAAAGTACTACAGATTACCTATTATAGTTCATAGTTACCACTTTTAGTTTAGGAAATATAAGGATTACAAACTTGAAAAATGGAAAATTTTCCATCTTCTTAACCTGATACGGCGATTTTTTGAAAATTATAATTGTAAAAACAAATTATTAATCTAGAAATTTGTTTTTCTACTGAGAACATGTGTGCCACTTACTGTTTATATCTATCCTTTATAGTTTAAAAGAAGTATACAGTTTTATATTTTAAAAGTAGGCAAAGGGAGGCTAAAACTCGCTCGAACTAAAACTTTTACTTCCCCGAAAAGAAAAGATTCAGAATACAAAAATATTGAAATTTTTTCTATATCTACCTAAATATTTTCTATGTAATATCTATGTAATATCTACGTAAATATTTCTATATCTACATACTATATTTGCATTTTTATTTAGTTCGGAGATGTAAACGTCCATAGTTTACACATTTTTCGTAACGCTCCAATTTCAGCCAGAGATATCCCCAACTAAGATGTTATTCACATCAAAATCTAAGTAATGCCTTGATTTCATATTGTGAATATGAAATATTGTGGATTTCATATTGTGAATATTTTGGGGGAAAATATTATATATTACATTGATGAGAAAAACGAAATGCATTTCATTTCTTGAATTGATAAAAAAGTAGTCTAAAAATATGTCATATAAAAAATGTTTTAATATTAATTCGTAATTGAAATTAGTTATTTAAAGCAATTTATTAAATAAGAAATCCCCTAATCCTTGAAAGATGCTACGAATGCATAAAGCACAGATCTCATGAGGCAAAATTTTAGGGATAATGACAACAAGCAAATTCTACCATTATAAAAATTAAACAGTGTGTTTAACTTATCATTGCAAGGTATATATTACAAAAATTGAACTTTGGAAGTCTGATTAAGTTAAAATTTCATTAATTTTATAACTTAAGTGACTCGAACTGCAGTAAATTTTTAAGTTAGAAAATATATACTCACAGAAATCTACCTAATGGGAGATGGGGCATTTCAAAAGATAGAATAATGCTCACATTGTAGATACCAGCATCGATACTAGCGTTATCCTAGCTTAGGGAATGTATCCATTGGGAAGGTTTTGAAAAAATTAATGTTTGGTTTTGGCCATAGACAAATCGTGCAGTCTGACCTCAATCTTTGTGAAATTTATTACAAACTGCGTGGCAAGACTGAATTTGTCTGTCCGTATAGAGGTTCACAAATTTGTGGAATATAGCAAGTTTTCGTGTTGCCACTCCACATGTGCAGAGCGCTAAAAAGTGCAAAAGCGGTTCATGGATGCAGGTATTTGCAATGAAAACACATTCTTTATAGAACATAATTATGTATTTTAAACTGTTTAGGATTAAGGAATTTAAAGTATTTACAATTATGTAAATGCAACTGTTGTTTGTATGAAATTTTATATGTTCCGCGTTGGAATAAAAATATATTTCTACTTCCTTCATATAAATCAAATGCATGGTAATATGTACTATAAGTAAAAGTATGAGTAAATATTGTAATAGTGTAGAAAATCAAAATCCAGTGTTATAGAAACTCAAACAGACTTGATGGACTGTGGGTACTGGTTTTATTTGGTCATTAAAACAAATAAGGTACCGTTTCTTTCATATAAATCTTTATTATAAATTACTCCACAAAAGGTATCCTTCTCTTAACAGCAGGACTCAATTATCCTTGCCTAATGAAATCAGTTTCTTCTCGTCCCCTCAAAATGGACATTTTAATCTTTTTTAGTATAAAATTAGAATTAAATTAATAAAAATAATAAATTTCAAACGAAAGTATAATTTTACAAGTTTTTTTCTACTGTATATTAAATTTCATACTGTATATTAAATTTGTTGAAAAGAACCTTGCTACCCCAATAGAGTCCAGCCGCAGATCTTCGTCCTGGCCAGCCGAGGATCTATACCATTGAGCTGGGACAGAATTGTAAGCTCTTATTGTCAGAGTGGACTCTACAATACACCACAATTAATAAGTTTCTTTAATGTTTAGGGTTGAAGAGTTTTTGATTCGAGAAAGGAATATGGTATTATTTAAGTTAATATGTTTCCTTAAAGCTGCTATCAATTAACGGCGCCTAATTTGGGTGTCGTCTTGAATGGAAGATGGAAGCAGTTTAACAAACTCTAAATTTCCTGAATGCATTTTTTAAAATTATTTTATTGCTTTATTCGAGTTGATTTCCAGTTGTGAGATGATACATTATTAGAATTATGTTTATATTTTCTGATTACTAAAGCTGCGTATTTCTTTTAACGCCCAGGTTCTAAAACAATTTTTTGAAAAAAGTACAGTGCTTTGTTTTAAAACAATTTTTAGTTTTCTTAACTACTGGGGGGGGGGGGGGCGTGTTCAGTAAGCTCCCCGAATATCCATAACTTGCTTTGCGAGTCAGGAGGCTTCGCCTCCTATTTTTAGAGTGGCGTCTGTGTGTGTGTCTGTCTGTCTGTGCAGATTTTGTATCCATTCTAACTAAAATACTAATTAACCAAATTTCATAAAATTTTGTAGGTAAGTCATTTGTGGGTGAATCTGGTGCTGATTAGTTTTGGGTACGATTCAGGATAAAAGAACCTGCCTTTTTTTGCAAAATGGCCCGCAAAACCCTGTATCCACTCTAGCTGAAAAACTAATGGACCAAATTTCACAAAATTCGGTAGATAAGTCGCTTGTGGGTCACCCTTGTGCTGATTAGATTTTGGTGCTATTCGGAAAAGAACAACTTGCCTTTTTTTGCAAAATGGCCCACAAAAATCATCAAAATCTAAAATAAAAAAGTAAGTATGCTCAAATATATCCATTAAATGTCTGTTTTATACATAATTTTTAAAGAAGAAAGGAATAAGACCAACCCCCATTACACTAGGACTAGCCTTTCTCGAGATATTTTAGTTTTTTCTTGCTTTCACTACACCAAATTTGAAAATAAGTCTAGTTACCGAATGAGAAAGAAAATTGAATTAAAAGTGAATTAAATTGAATTAAAATAAAAAGACTGTGAATATAAGTCTGCAGGAAAAGTCATGTGCTGCCCACATGAGATATTTACTTACCCTGCAATACATGGCAATGTATGGGGGAAAGTATTGGAATCATGCCGAAAATAACAACTCAAGTTTTCGATGGATCTACACGTTTCGAGACCTCTAGAATACGAAAAAACTATTTTTAACGTGACGTCTGTGTGTCTGTCTGTGCAATGTATATATCCACTCAAACTAAAAAACTAATGGACCATAAAGCTACTCATAAAATTTGAGTAAGTCACTTGAGTGAGACCCTGGTGCTGATTAGTTTTTGGTAGGATTCGTAAAAACAGAACCTGCCCTTTTTTTGCGAAATGGCCTGCAAAAATTTCATGTATCCACTCTAGCTAAAATACTAATTGACCACATTTCACAAGATTTGGTAGATATGTTACTTGTAGGATACTCTGGTGCTGATTAGATTTTGGTATGATTCAGAAAACAACAACCTGCCTTTTTTTAGGAAATGGCCTGCAAATATTTCATGTATCCACCCTAGCTAAAATACTAACTGACCGAATTTCACAAAATTTGGTAGATAAGTAAGTTACTTGTGGCATACTCAGGTGCTGATTAGATTTTGGTACGATTCGATAAAGAACAACCTGCCTTTTTTTACGAAATGGCCAACTAAGCTCGCCAAAATCTAAAAAAAAAGACTAAGTAGTGTATGCTAAAATGTATCAATTAAATTCTTGGTTTATACACAATTTTTGACGAGAAAAAGAATATAACACACTCCACTATACTTCAGGACTAACCGTTCCCAAGATATTTGAGATTTCTTGCATTTTTGTTACGCAGATTTCGGGAAAATGTCCAATTAGCAAATAAAAACAAAAATTGAATTAAAAATGCAAATTTAGTGTTATTTGGTGCAATTAAACTCAATCTAATGAATTATTAAAGAAATAAAGAAAATATGAATTTGAGTCTGCAGGGAAAGTCATGTGCTGCCCACATCAGATTTTTACTTTCCCTGCAATATATGGTAATGTATAGGCAATGTATTGGAATCGTACCAAAAATTGCAACTTGAGTTTTCGACGGATCTACATGTTTCGAGACCTCTAGAATACGAAAAAACTATTTTTAGAGTGACGTCTGTGTGTGCGTCTGTCTGTGCAATGTATGTATCCACTCTATCTAAAAACTAATGGACCAAATTTCATAAAATTTGGTAGGTAAGTCACTTGAGTGAGACCCTAGTGCTGATTGGTTTTTGGTAGGATTCGTAAAGACAGAACCCGCCTTTTTTTGAGAAATGGCTCTCAAAAATTGTCTGTATCCACTGTAGCTGAAAAACTAATGGACCGAATTTCACAAAATTTGGTAGATAAGTCGCTTGTGGGTTACCCTGGTGCTGATTAGATTTTGGTACGATTCAGAAAAAAATAACCTGCCTTTTTTTGCAAAATGGCCCGCAAAAATCTAAATTAAAAACTATACATGCTTAAATATATCCATTAAATGCTTGTTATATGTAATTTTTAACGAAGAAAAGAATAAGATCAATCCCATTACACTAGGAATAGCTGTTCTTGAGATATTTTAGTTTTTTCTCTACGCCACCTTTGAAAATAAGTCCAGTTACCAAATGAGAATGAAAATTGAATTAAAAGTGAATTAAATTTAATTAAAATAAAGAGAACATGAATATGAGTCTGCAGGGAAAGTCATGTGCTGCCCACATCAGATTTTTTTTCTTTCAAAGCATGATATTAAAATGTGTTTGACATAAATCATTATTTGTCGTTGGCCAGAGAATAAGCTATTCTACGGTGAAAGAACTCTATATATTTTGTAGGACAATTTAAAAATGTCCTTTAAATGAATGTGTAAATTAAATAGTGTCTGTTATTGAGTAATGTCCGTTGAATGAAGATGTCAGATTTTTAGAAATGTACATTAGAAAGGCTTTATATGCCTCACATTAAAGAAAAGTGGGCAACTCCATGCCCCCCCCCCCCCCCTCCAAATATTTTCTAAAATTCTACGCCTACGCTGAAAGCCCCACCAGGAGAAGGGTCCAGATTTATTTTAATACTAGCCGCCTTTGGCGACCAGCCTGTTCGCAACCCTTGAAAATGCTGATCGTGGCAAATTCTAACCGTGGCAAACTCGTTGGCGCGACCGACCAGAAAGGTGTAAGGTAACTGGTTGGACGGCCAGGATGTGCCACCCAATTTAGACCGGAACCCAGTGGGGGAGGCATCCACAGGGAACGTACCCTCCTTCCCCTACCACCAACCTCTCGGAAAAACATACGGACCCATATGTTTAACGTGATCGGACTCCGTGTCAGTGGCGGAAATCGAACCCGGGCCTACCGCGTGCAATTCCCACGCGCTAACCACGGGGCTACTTCGCCCTCCGCGACAATCTCCATAACTTTCTTTTTATTCACCCAATTTAGACCGTACCCTCCTTCCCCTACCACCAACCTCTCGGAAGGACTCACGAACCCACATGTTTAACGTGATCGTACTCTGCGTGAACGTGGCGTAAGTTTTGGCAGTGGCGGGAATCGAACCCGGGCCTACTGAGTGCAATTCCCACGCGCTAACCACTGGGCTGCCGCGCCCTCCGCGACAATCTCCATAACTTTCTATATATTCACCCAATTTAGACGGGAACCCAGTGGGGGAGGCATCCACAGGGGCCGTATCCTCCTTCCCCTACCACCAACCTCTCGGAAGGACTTACGGACCCACATATTTAACGTGATCGTATTCCACGTAAACATGGCGGCAGTTTTGGCAGTGGCGGGAATCGAAACCGGGCCTACCGCTAACTTCCCGCGCGCTAATTTGCAATTTAAAATGACCATATGCTTAATTCCATCATCCTCATTCCATTGTTTCATTGTTCCATTATTTAAAATATCCATAAAATTAAAATATCCATTTAAAATATCCAAAAGTTAAAATATACATTTAAAAAATCCATATCGTTCCATCATTTAAAATATAAATATAATAATTTATATGGAGTAAAGGAGCTCTATTCAGAACCGTGACGTCACCTCCACCTTGACGTCCCCACCCACCACCTTCCCTTCTTCTGCGGGGGAGAAACGCCGGTTAAGAAGCGGCACGCCGAGCGGAACGCCGAGAAATTGAAATTCGGAAACTTTTAAAATCCCGATCCTGTGGGCAATGCGGAATATTTCCTGACCAGATTGGACTTGTAAGAATGCCAGATGTTTGACCTTTCTAAAAATGTAAATTATTAGTTGAAATTATGAGTACTTTTTACTATGCGAGAATTTAAAAACCAAAAATACTTTTCTTGAGCAAAAAGTGACTTTTGTTTTAAAATCTTTAAAAAATATTAGAAATCAAAATGCAGATTTGAAATTGATATATTTTTACTCGCAATTGTCAGCTCTTTCCGATGGTGTGATTTGTTTTTTCCTACGATGTCCGGATCGTGGGAAAAAAAGGGCAAAAATGGCAAAAAACGGTCGAAATCGCATAAAACTTTAAATAACAAAAAAAATAATTAAAATTTTAAAATTCAGTTTTCACGTGTCCCCTTCCCTCCCCCCCGGGTCTCCGATTGCCAAATTTCGTAGCTCTCCGACGCGCGGTCGCGAAACGTATAGTGTATAAGACACACAGACATTGCCTTTTATTATTTAAGATACACTCTGGAAGCAATGATGGTTTTGTGTTAAATGCTTGTAAAATGTTACAAGCAAAAAATATGCTAAAGAATATCACGGGGAAATGAATAGTGAATCTTATGAAACATGGTTCAAGGAAAAACTCCTTCCAAATATTGAACAAAACTCCTTCCAAATATTGATCTTTATTAACAATACTCCTTATCATAATGTACATTCTGAAAACATTCCAAAAACATCTGCAAGAAAACAGATATACAAACATAGTTGAGCAGCAAAAACATCACAAAATAAAATATACTACAAAAGGAAAAAAATACTAAATTTGGACGTTATAGCTGCTGCGGCTCTCAGGTTAGTCCGCAAAATTTAGTACATTCCTATGGTGCATGCAGGACAGGCTAGCCTGAGAAAATTCAAGATCAAAAGAACTAAAATGCACCGCAAAAGATAACAATATACCAATTTCATATTTGAGTAATGAATAAATATGGTTAACATGAATTCTGTGAATTCTTGAAGAGACATTATGAGACAATTTATGTTAATTATAATTTTTCTTAATTTTATATATACATACGTGGGTTTATAAATGTACTTTTAAACAGATGCACTTCTATTACATTTGGTATGCATATAATCAATCGTACTTTAGAAATACTGCACAAGTGGAAAATTTCTTTTACAATAATTCTGTCACCAAAATTCACATCAGGTGCTTGATCTGGTAGCGCAATCATCTACAACTGAGTGAAAAGTCTCTTATACGAGAAAGAGATGTAGAAGTTATAAATAGCTTCTACAGTGCTATATATTAGGTGTTCTCTGAGTATAGTTTCGCATTTAATTACTGGTTTTTTGTATCCTATTGTTGTTTCATGATTTTGCTAGATATCTAGGAGTTATTGACTGTAAGAAAATAAAACACAACATAAAATACAGCATAAATAAATTGTGTAACATATAGGGGTGAGTGAGGCACCTTGGAACACTTTTCAATTGTCAAGTGTTACAAATATTTTTTTATAATTTTATCTTAACAAAACACTAACCTCATATACAGGGTCTTTATAATTAAAGTTCCACTTTGAAATGGTCATAAATGGAAAACTACTGGACAGAATGTTATCAAACTTGGTAATAGTTTACAGGAGGTCATGGGATTTTATTTTCCACAAAAAAAAAAAAAAAAAACTCACTCTCAAGTTCAAAAGCTCACCATCAGCGGGGAATGGCGCTGTATGCAATATTGTTAAACAAAATAAGACATGAAGACATCAGTTTAAAAAGTTTTCAATCGTTTCTAAAACGTGTTACAAATCATGTTCAATGTGGCTTCCACCATTTTCTGAAAGCAAGTTAAATCTCATTACTGCTTTCTCAACAGTAGCTCTTAGCATATCAGGAGGAATGTCACGGACATGTCGGTGTATCAAATTTTTCAATTTCGTCAAATTGTTTATGTTATCACCATAAACAGTGGCTTTGAGGTAACCCCATAGCCAGGGGTTACAGGGGTTGAGGTTTGGTGACCGGGATGGCCAAGAAATGGGGAAGTGTCGGCTTACAATCCGGTCATCTGTGAAATGTTGCTTAAGTAACTGTTTGACACATGTACCAATGTGAGGTGGAACCTCGTCCTGCATAAAAATCATGGTGTCTAAGCCACTGTTTATGGTGATAACAAACAATTTGGCGGAATTGAAAAATGTGATACACTGACATATCCGTAAGATTCCTCCTCATATGCTAAGAGCTACTGTTGATAACGCAGTAATGCGATTTAACTTGCTTTCAGAAAATGGTGGAAACCACATTGAACATGATTTGTAACACATTTTAGAAACGATTAAAAACTTTTTAAACCGATGTCTTCATGTCTTATTTCGTTTAACAATATTGCATACAGCGTCATTCCCTGCTGCCGGTGAGTTTTTGAACCTTTTTTTTTTTTTTGGCAGAAAATAAAATCTCATGACCTCCTGTAAACTATTACCAAGTTTGATAACATTCTGTCCAGTAGTTTTCCTTTTATGGCCATTTCAAAGTGAAACTGTAATTATAAAGACCCTGTACACTAAACACTTCTGCATAAGTTATAATCCATTTCAAAAGTCTTATACATAATTAATACATGTAGGCAGAGCTAGAGGAGAGCCTGCGAGTATGCTTAACACCTCCAAAATTTTCAACAGCACCCCAGCAATTTCTCAAATTTATATATTGGTGTTATACATTGCATTAAAAATTACAAGAGCTTCTAGATTAATAATTTGTTTTTACAAAGCTCTTGTTTTTGAAGAATCATCTTGTCAAGTTTAAGAAGACTGAAAATATTCTGCTTTTCATGTTTGTAATGCTTATATCTCAAAAACTGAAAGTGCTAGGTATCTTAAATAATAAAAGGCAATGTCTGTGTGTCTGTCTGTTTTATACACTATACGTTCAGCGACCGTGCGTCGGAGAGCTATGAAATTTGGCAATCGGAGACACGGGGTAGGGGGTGGGAAGGGGACACGTGAAAACCGAATTTTAAAATTTTAATTTTGTTTTTGTTATTTAATGTTTTATGCGATTTTGACCGTTTTTTGCCCTTTTTTCTCCATGATCCATACTTCGTAGAAAAAAACAAATCACACCACCGGAAAGAGCAGACAACTGCGAGTAAAAATATATCAATTTCAAATCTCAAGGACACATTCTAATATTTTTTAAGGATTTTAAAACAAAAGTCACTTTTGGTTCAAAAAAACCAATTTTTGTTTTTAAATCCTCCCATCGTAAAAACTACTCACAATTTCGACTAATAATTTACATTTTTAGAAAGGTCAAAAATCTGGCATTCTTACAAGTCCAATCTGGTCAAGAAATAATGAAAATTATCTGCAGGATCGCAATTTTAATGACATCATGATTTTATATTTCTCGGCCAAGCTCCAATTCCTCCCCGACAGCCCCGCCCAGAAATGGGAGGGACGTCAAGCCGTTGCATCGGGTTAGAGTGATATTTTAAATGATAAAATTAAGAGCTTAGCATATGGTCATTATAAAATTTAAATGATTGAGTTATAGTGGATTGAATTGGTGATGTATTGTACACATCGGGTGAAATTATTATATTTATATTTTAAATGATAGAGCGATATGGATATTTTAAATGGATATTTTAATTTATGGATGTTTTAAATGGATATATGGAACTGTTACTGTGAAAGACCGAAATTGGAGAATGTCGACTTTCACCGGTGAATGTCAACACATACCAAATACGTCGGTGAAAGACCGAATATTCAATTATATTCTTGTGCATTCGGACCATCACCGGTGTATGTCGACAAGTACAGATATGCTCTGGTGGAGATCGAAAAGAGAAGCCGAGGTCAACAGTCTGTCGCCAAATCCTTTGTTCCGCTGCGATTAAAGTTATGTGGCATGTATTTGTTATACTCTGGAACATTACTGTTTGTCAGTCTTATGCAAGGTTTGATGGTGCTCGCAACGTTTTCGGAAAATTTTATTTTTTTTATCCGATACCCTAATTTATATTGAATGGATACTGCAGTGAATCATGATATTTTTTTTTAAAAGTTAAATGCATTAATTGCGAGTAAACAAGAAGACAATTGTTTTTATTTTTCTCAAGAAAAGTACTCTAAAATACTTTCTGAAGTGATTTCTTCTAAAACTAAGTGCAGCACACCTTTGGATTACAGATGATTAAAATGTTTTGACGTTTTAAAAATTAATGATGAAGAGAAGTTAATTGTACCATTAAAACCAGGAGAAACGAATATACAGTATTATGTTACCAATGATGAATTGTTCAGTATACTATTTGAAACTCACACCAGAATAGGCCACGGAGGAAGAACACGTATGCTTAAAGATTTAAAAGTTAAATACAAAAATATTACATATGAAGTTGTAATGTTGTATTTAAATTTATGTACACAATGTCAAGTCAAATGAAACATAGTGCACCTAAGAAAGGTATTGTTGTAAAACCAATGGTCAGTTCTGAGTTAAACTCAAGATGTCAAGTTGATCTGATAGACCTGCAGTCACACAGGGATGGTGAATATAAGTTCATAATGGTGTATCAAGATCATTTAACTAAGTTTGTCCAGCTACGACCATTGAAAACTACGACCAGCTATGACCACAGCTGAAGAAGTAGCGTATCACCTTCTTCAAATATTTTTAACATTTGGTGCTCCAGCTATATTGCATTCAGATAATGGTAGGGAATTCAGTAATCAAGTTATATCCGAACTATGCGCTATGTGGAAAGATGTTAAGATAATTCATGGAAAGCCTCGTCATAGTCAGACACAAGGCTCAGTTGAAAGGGCTAATCAGGATATACAGAATATGTTAACTGCATGGATGAACGATAATGATACAAATAAATGGTCAGATGGTTTGCCCTTTGTTCAGTTTGCCAAGAGCACTACATACCACGAAGGAATACGCCAAAGTCCTTATGAAGCCATGTTTGGCATTAAACCAAAAAGAGGCATAGCATCGTCTTTTTTGCCTGGCGAACAAATTGCAAATATTGAAACCGAAGAACAACTCGAAGAAATTGCTAATACTTTTGAAACCGAAGAACAGCTTGAAGAAACTGTTAATACTTTTGAAGAAAATTTGAGCAATGGCCATACAGTAAACCATATTCCAAAGAGAAATATTGAAGAGGACCTGCAACCTATCACGTCTTCATATCAAGCCCTGACTGAACAACACGAGTTTATTTCTATAAAAAGATCGGCCGCAAAAGAGAATCTCCTACGTCAAACAACGAAAATGTTACGAACCTCAAAAAAAAAATTTCCTCCTGCTCAAATTGGTGATACTGTACGAATACAAGTCCCTGATGTCGACCGTTGTCGTACAGATGGCCGAAATGTGTTGGCAGTTGCTGTTGGAATAGAAGACTCTGACTTTTACAAATTAGCAAATAAAAATGGTACCCTCAAGCAGCTTTATACCCGTAATCAGTTCGTAATTTGTAAAGAAAAGTTACTTTCCATAGATGAGATTTCTTCTCAAGAAATGTCGCTGAGAGAAGCAGCAGCAGCTAATTCGAGAAGTGGAGGGCAAGGCTATACACACTGTCATTGCAAAAGGAAGTGTTCCACAACTAAATGCAGTTGTAAAAGCAAGGGACTCTTGTGCAATTCAAAGTGTCATAAAAACTTAAGTTGTTGCAATAAATAAGATTTCAGTCACATAATTAAGTAAGTTTTTTATTGGTATTATTTTCTTTTCTCATTTAGAATGTACTGTTTGTTTTAAGTTCAACAGTTTATTTACGTGTGCTGTTACTTAAGCTTTCTCCTATTTTGACATATACGGTATAAATGCAAAGTTCTTTATTGACTAAACTTAAAACTAAAATCTTAATGCTTAACATTTATCCAAGTACAACTGCTATCATTATTAAGAAGGCAAGTAATATCGAGCATCCCTTCATCTTCTCTCGCTAGAATCTAAAGCTACATGTCCAAAAAAACAAATCCCGGGCTGCCCTTTAAATCTACCACGACATTTAAATTCTCCAGGGTTAGTCCCACAGTTAAAACTCCTCTACAGAGTGATGAACCCCTCTCCTCACCGTGATTGGTCACTCCTCTCAGCAAGAAAGGCGAAAAAGTTACGTCACCCTTGTGACGTTTTTTCGCGCCTGAAACACTGAGAAGAAAATGCAAACCTCCGACATATTCACCATTCACCATTAGTGCATGGTGAACGTCGACATTTGCCGGTGTAAGTGAGAAATAAGGATATTTGGCAAATATTTTGGACATACACCAAGCGACTATGTGAATATTGACATTCACCGGTGAAAGTCGACATTCTCCAAATTTCGGTCTTTCACGGTAACAGAACTATGAAATGAGGATATTTTAAATGATATTAATGAAAAGCTTAAACACTGAAGAAATAAAAATAAAGTTATGGAGATTGTCGCGGTTCCTTAAAATTTTATTATTAGTTTTAACGCATTAAACTAAGCCAAACTTTGTTAATTCCACGGGGTTAAGGGCGCGGTATCCCAGTGGTTAGCGTGCGAGAATTGCACTCGGTAGGCCCGGGTTCGATTCCCGCCACTCTGCCAAAACTGCAGCCGTGTTCACGCGGAGTACGATCACGTTAAACATGTGGGTCCGTAAGTCCTTCCGAGAAGTTGGTGATAGTGGAAGGAAAGTACGGTCCCTGTGGATACCTCCTCCACTGAGTCCCGGTCTAAATTGGGTGAATAAAAAGAAAGTTATGGAGATTGTTGCGGAGGGCGCGGTAGCCCAGTGGGTAGCATGCGGGAATTGAACTTGGTAGGCTCGGGTTCAATTCCTGCCACTGCCAAAACTGCTGCCGTATTCACGCGGAGTACGATCACGTTAAACATGTAGGGCCGTAAGTCCTTCCGAGAGGTTGGTGGTAGAAGGAGGGTACGGTCCCTGTGAATGTCTCTCCCACTGGGTTCCGGTCTAATTTGGGTGAATAAAAAGAAAGTTATGGAGATTGTCGCAGAGGACATGGTAGCCCAGTGGAAGGCATGCGGGAATTGCACTCGATAGGCCCTGGTTCGATTTCCGCCACTCTGTCAAATCTGCCGCCGTGTTCACGCGGAGTACGATCACGTTAAATATGTGGGACCGTAAGTCCTTCCGAATGGTTGGTGGTAGGGGAAGGAGGGTACAGTCCTTGTGGATGCCTCCCCCACTGGGTTCCGGTCTAAATTGGGTGGTACTTTCTGGCCATTCAAACAGTTACCTTACACCTTTATGATAGGTCGCGACAGCGAGTTTGCCACGGTCAGAATTTTCAAGGGTAGGTTCGAACAGGCTGGTCGCCAAAGGCGGCTAGTAAACTATAAGAAATAATTTGTAGTCTTTAAAAGCCCTACAAGGATATATAATTGAATTTTGGTTAACAGTTTTTGAAATATAGTGGCTATAATTTAGATATTTTGAAAAGGTGGTTTTAATTTTGATGCTATTTTGAACTGTAACTAAATTTTTGAACCGCCCACAAAGAAATATTTTAAATAAACCATTTTGACTCCATTTGACTGGAGCTATTGGCAAATTTTTCTTCTCCCATTGTATTTTAAAGAAATTTTTTTAATTTTCTCAGATATGAAAAAGATCATTTATAGATGGTTGAATTGATTGGAACAGTTATAAAAAATTTAAATAATAATGCTGTTATAGCAAATACATTTTTTAGATTTTTACTTTCTCATACAGAGGTTCTCAGCCAGTGGCATGTGTAACACTGGTGGTAAGCGAGAAGATGACTACTGACTGGTGGTTGTGCATAATTTGTGTAATGTAAAGTATAAACATTTTACAATCTTCTAAAGTAAAAGAGCAATTTGTCAAAAGAAAGATTTTAAAGATATTTAAAAAAAGCAATATTTTTTTAATTGCACTTTGTTCAATGTACTTATGTGAAGAATAATGTTTCAATGCTGTACTTAAAAGACAAATATTGAACTAAAATCGATTTGTAACCAAATTTACATTTAAAATTAAGTAAACTAGAACCCGATATAAAGATACTAATTTTTTTTCAAACAAACACAAGTTTCATATTAAATCATTTTGTAAATCATACTGTTAATCATTAATCATATTGTTTATTGTTAATCACATGTGCTAATGCTTATTATTTTTTGTTCAATTTTTTATTAGAAATGAAATAAAAATAAAAAATATTCAACAATAACAGTTTTTTTTGTTTTTTTTTCTGCGGTACTAAACCATTTGCGTTTTGGCTTTGGTGATATGCATTTATGAAAAGGTTGATCCAATTGACCAGCATTGTAACTTGACTTAATGTACATTTACTTTCTCATACTATAGAATATAGTATGAAAAAGTATCATTTTTAAAAAAAAATTTATGTTGAGATTTTGATGCCAATTTATGCCTCAAGGCCTCCTGAATACATTTTGACAATGTTTAGAATGATGTGAGTCGGTTTGTCTGTGGTCGATTTCTTGTACACAATAGCTGCCACAAATATTAATGGATTTTAACAAAACTTTATATCCATTTTTAATGAAAAAATCTAAAACTAGATAGCATTTTTTGAAATTCGACTGAAAACTTTAAAATTTCATATTTTCTTAATTTAGCAGCATAGGACAAAATTTGACATAATAAAAGGGGTTATTTATGGCTCAATGATCATGAAACTTAACAATCATCATAGTGAAAAATTGCTGTGATAACATTTTTGTATTTGTGACATCATAAGTCCCACTCTGGTAGGGTACACTGTCAAACTTGGTATCAATGAAAAGATTTTTAAATCCTTTAAAATGAAGGGTAACATATAATTGTGATCATTTGGACCAATAGTACAGAATTTTCAATTTTTTTTTTTTTTTCCAAAATTTGCAATGGGAGTGGGGGATTCACAAACTATTTAAAAATGAATTCTGGTGTAAGAAAATAGAGTTGGACCAAACTCCAGTTAATTATATCTACAAAAATTCAAGCAATTTTTAAAATTTAAATTTTCCATGTTTATCTCTCTCTCTCTCCATGTCCTATACCATAATGCTATAGGACTTGGAGAGAAAAATCAAGGAAAAGAGTCAAAAGCAGAGTTGCTCAGAGTTCTTTGAGAGAGGTTTATATAACATCGTAGATTTCAGATCAGAACAAATTTTTACTTCAATATAATGAACTTTATTATACAAAATTATAAAAGCATTCCAATATTTAAACATAGATTCTTAAGGAAGTTATTCTGCAATTATTTTCATCTCTCCAAAGTTATTTTAATTTATATGGTTATTAAACAAAATTATCAAACATTTAAAATAGTCATACTGTGGGGTTGGAACAGAAGACAATTTTAGAAATCCTTATTTTATAGCAAAAATTTATAAATTCAACTACTAAAAGAAAATATTTTCTAACAGATAAAGTAATTTAAACCATAAATGAAAATAACTTACTTTTATTGCACAAAAATTTGGGTGTGCGATTGCGTCCCTTTTTGCCCACTATGTAGTGAAATAACCAAAGAAATGAAATTTTAAGAGTACAGCATATCAAATATGAGGTAGCTCTGGTTGCATCACTGAAAGATGATAATATTATCTGGCAGTGCACTGTGCACACATTTGACCCTGTGATGAATACCAACCCCACAAATCGGACTGGACCACATATCTATTGTAAAATTTGAGACTGAATATGGAAAACCTCTGATTGGGGATATTGATGTTCATGTTCTAAAAATGTATTAATGAATATTTATATAAAATATTATAAAATTAAAAGAAAACAAAATTAAATTAAAAAAGTTGCTACCTATATTAACTAAATTAAATTAAGAGTTACTCCCAGGAAAATAAGTTAAAAATTAAAGCACAGAAAAAATAACTGATTAAAATTAAATTATTCAGAAAAGTAACTAAATTAAATTAAAATGTTACTTTTGCAATATAGATTTCAAATTAAAAGTTTTATAGCAGAATAAGGTTTTGACCAATTATAACACAAAACAAATCAACATTGAACAAAACTTCACCTTTATTCAATTTTAGCAACAATTACATTTCCAAGTGTTTGTCTGTAATTTGTCCTCATCAGGTCTGCATTTATCACAAGGGGCAAGTTGGAGCCTCACTCTTCATGGGACAACACTTTAAAAAATTACACCTCCCAAACAACAATTCAAAAACAGCCTAATTATAGTTGCAATGGGTATGAGTTTGGTTAACTGAAATAAACTTGTTCTTTTGAGGCTCATAATGATGTTCCGCCTAGGGTCTCCGAAAGTATTAAATGCAGTCCTGGTCCTTATCTTGAGTCCATAAGTTTCCTTTGACAGTAAAACCAGAGACACACAGAAAATAACTTTCTAATTTAATTTAATTTTTATTATTTTTTAGCAAAAAACATAATGAATTATATTTAAAGTTACGAAATAAAAAATAAGTTAAAAATGATTGTAAACAGTAACTTTAACTGGTGATATTCCCAAATATGCATAATTCTTAATTTCAGGCAATATGGAAAGAAAAATACAATAAAATTCTGATCATAAAATCTTGAATAAGTAAATGACTTGAATTTGTGGCTTAAAATAAATCTCAAAAACAACGGCTCAGGTCGATCAAGGCTAAGCCTCAGACTTATTGGTCTCTTCAGACTTAAGATTGAATAAAATTCTAAAATTTCAGCACTTAAGATCTATAACACTTACCTTTCTTATTTTTATGTACCACAGCAATCTTTATCATCATTATTAAGCTTTAAACTTTTATTATACAATTTAAACAAGCAACTGTTGATTCAAACTGTTTATTAGATTATGTTGTTTATTTAACTCTGAAACCAATTAATACCATTACTAATATGTTATATTTTTAACAGTGATTTTACTTAACAGGTCTATGGAACGTATATCAATATACAATTTATTTTTGTGAAAAATTTGAGATATTTTGTGACCAGAAATGTAAAATTTTCCATTCTAGTTGATAACGTTACTGAAATCAATCACTTTGGAATTAACTGGTCTATGGAACGTATATCAATATATAATTTAATTTTGTGAAAAATTTGAGATGTTTTGTGACCAGAAATGTAAAATTTTATATTCTAGTTGATAACGTTACCGAAATTAATCACTTTGGAATTAGTGGCTCGCAGTCACGAAATTCATTCTCCCCCTTCCTCTGCATGTCAAAACTGGGACTCACACTTTCCACACCAGTTTTGGATAACTGCTTCATGTAGGTTTTCTTGTGCATCAGTCTCAACTAAAGTGGAGAAAGAATGTATGCATACTCATTTGAGGCTAATGCTGTTATGGTTAAAGTTATGGTAGGAAGGAGAAGGTGTGACCTTGAGCCGCCACTTCTAAAGAAATGAACTATAATTTTGTATGTTGTATTTTTACTTTCCAGACCCTTATATAGGGTAGGATCAATGTATAATTTCTTTTGTGAAAAAAATTGAACCATTTTGAGAATACTATATGCCTTTCACAGTGTAGTGTCCTTTAATAATGCAATGTGATCTTTATATGATGTTTGCATATTTTCCTTTTGAAATTATAGATTGAACCCTGTAACCAGGCCTCAATAATTTTAGATAATCAACGTTATACTCAGAAGATTTTTTAATACGACATTATAAATCCATATCAAATGAAAAATTAATGTTTTTCTGATTCATATAAAATTACATACGAAATAAATTATTAAAGATGTTAAAAAAAAAAAAAAGACAAAAACGTCACAAAAAACATTCTGATATTCATAACAAGTCAAATTTGTAAACTTAGCTTTCTCCTTCACTTGACCTAAATTAAAATACGTTTCTAAAAAAACAGTTAACACTAATTGAAAATTTTATTATGTTAAAAAGCTTTATTACGAATTTTTCACGTCTTTGGAAGGTAAATCTCAGCTAAAGAATTTCGAACAAAATATAATCATAATGTAATACAATTTAATTTTATAGCCATAATTTGCAATAAAATAGTTTTATTATTACTGCCTATACATAGGAATTTTATAAAATGTGAAGATGACAAAAACTGAACGCATCCAAAAAGAGCCGAAGAAAATTCAATGGCGACACGAAGAAACAAAACAAAAAGTTATAAATAACAGTGTTACGTAATATCTACGCAAATTTATTATTTCCATCATAAATTTTATGTGTATCATAGGAATTAAATCTTACTTTTGGAAGCATCAAATAAATGATACGGTGTAGTACGTCCGTACGGTAAATCCCATAGTCGCGAAAACAATTTCTTTCTCTCCTTCATTGTAGCAGCGACACAAGTTCAAGCGCTCACAAAGAAACTTGTTGATCACTAAGCTTTATTTAGAGAAATTCGTTAAAACGCACTATTACATAATGTTTATTAATAAATTATAAGCAGCTTTCGAGTTATTACAGCTAGATTAAAGAAATGAAGGCACCAAAGTCAGATTCAGATGACTCCAGAAGATAGCCGATGCAGCATCAACCTCAGCTTTATTTACATCTTTGCAGTCGCAGTCAATTTGACAGCTGTTTTAAAGCCATATGCAGAATTAATTCCAATGTTACTTCCTGTGATTGTATCACACCTGCTATTTTGTTATAACATGATATTTGCAAAGAGCATCTGCAGATTGCGTAAATGACAATTGCGATGGAGTCGTAACGTTAAAGCTGAATTCTTTTGGAAATTTTATTAACTGTGACCTGTATTTGGATTTATTTTTTGTTTTTAAATCCCTCTCATGTTACAGACGAATTTCTGACTTGATTCCGGATAAGAATTCTGTTCCAAATAAAATTGTTGTAAGCACAATACCAATTTTACATTTTCAGAAAAATAAATTCATGTTTCATTGAACTAGCTACGTTAATCACATTTTAAAAACCTCTCTAAAAGTTCTACTACATGTTCAGTGATGCACATGTTAAATTATTACAAGATTTTATATTTGAAAATGTATAGTCAAAGAAAGAAACTATTCAGTCGTCATATTTTTGAAAATGACGAAATTTCAATTTTTGAAAAGTTTAATTGGTTAAATATATGCAATTTTGTGTACATGCTTTCGATTTCCGCATGTACATCGTTTTCATTTTTCACACATTTAAGTACTGTTTTGTATTTTCCTGTGAAAAAATAGTTTTAAATGTTGCTAAATTAGCCTGTATATTACTACTGACCCATTTTTGGCTTTTTGTTTCCGTAATTTATAATTTTAAAACATGTTCATTACTTTTCCATCGTTATTGAACAAAATATATCAAGTTTAATAGGATGTAAAGTTTTAATTGATGTTATTCTGTTAGGGGGTCCCTTTATGGCTTCTTGGGAAACAATGTTTTGGGAAGTGGATTCTAGGCGCTTTTAACATATTTTATTATTTTCTATGTTTAAAAAATGTTATCTATCTAAGAAGCTAAAATTGTAAAGAAATTAGATATATTAAACATCTTCACAGCATATTTTTGTACAACACTTATAGAAATGGCAGCGTTACTTAGTTTTTGCAAGAATAGTATGTACTGGTGAAAAACAGTCGTTATCTCGATTCACTGTGTTTCTGCATAAACGGTTGCTTTGTAAATAAGTGGCACACATGTTCAAAATTTGAAACACGAATAGCCTTTCAATCCGTGAAGTGCACTGGATTTTTTCTTAATTTAAATTAGAGTATAAATTTCATTTGATTTTTTAAATTTTTCTTTGATCTTTGAATCCTTGGCATCGCATTCTCTGTTCAGGGTGCAAGAAAAATATCTTTCCCAAAATTTCTCAATAACCACGTTATTGCTGCTACTGTGAGTTTCAAAAGGACTTTATAAAATTGGGAAAATTAGACATACTTCATTTTAAATTTAAACAGAGAATGCTGAAAAAAAAAAACTGTACTTAAAACTTATTAAGAAAGTTGGGATATACCTGGTGGTATCAAAGATCATTGGGTTTAAAGTGCTGAGTAAGAAGTGACATTTTTTTAATTTACAGATAGTGCAGAGCACACCTACTAGTGCATAATATTTTCTGTTTATTCTTATTATTTTTTCATTACTGTATATGTACAAAAGAAAAACATGCATATGTATCATAAAAGGCATTGATATAGTTATATCAATACTAATATCACTACTATTATGTCCTCTGTACGTCCTGTAATTTAAGATGCATTCTAAACTCTAGCAATTAGGATCTCTATAATTTTTATCTACATAAACTGCATATTCAACTTCAGTTCTTTTCATTTTCTAACTACTGTAAAAATGGTTATGAAAACTTCATTGTAAAAATGGCGAACCAAAATCATCCCCAATTATTTTTTAGAATAATTTTGTTTTTTATACATGTATCTATAAAAAAAAGAACTAATATCTGTCATACTGTCATTTGATGAACTAAGCAACAAATTTGGTCCAATATGGCAAATTTAGGAACATTTAGGAAATGTCACCAAATTAGTAATAATTCAATATCTCTGAAAATTAAATTTAATTTCTTTATAATAATCTGTCACTATGTAGGAGTTCTTGATTCAAAATATTCAAGTTTTGGTTTTGTTAGGGAGTTTAATTATGTTTTGTCAAAGGGTCATATATTAATTATGTTTTGCTAGGGAGTTGTATAGTAATTAATAATATTCATTAGGAGATGTGCATGGTCCATGAGGGATTTTAGGAACACAAGTACTGCAGGCAATCAAATGAGAGGGAGTCTTTCACATAATTGTATATACCCTATTATGTACCTGTATGTACCTGATAGCTATATTATCTGATTATAGAGATTAGTATTTAAATATAATCATATTGAGATTCTTGCTCTTGCACTGTATGTAATTTATCTTTTACAATAGTAATAATTTTTATTTATCATAGGTCTAGTATGGATACTTCTAGTGACCAGGTAAATATTGTTTTTTCGATTTTAAAATATTTGCAAAGTTTTTATTCTTTATCCCACAATATTTAAAAATGTATTGGTTACATTTGCTAAGTACTTCCTATTCCTTGAGTTATATGATAGATTGGTTCTGAAAAAAATTACTGAAATTTGCAAATGTTGATGAGATTGGTATTGTTGGTTAAAGCTGTTAGTAAGCTTTTCACTGTAATCAGATATTCAACAGTGATTCGGAATTGCATAATTGCAGTCCCATGCATAACAGACAGTCTGACTTGTTTTAAATTTCATTTGCACAGTATATCATAGTAGACATCTTGCTAATGGATAAATATTTTATGCAATTTTTTAAAATGTGCTTGATTAAAAAATTCTATATTTCTGTGCATTACTGAGAATCAAAGATTATCCTTTTGCATCTATTTTTATCTTCTCATTATCCCATATCAGAATAATAAACTAATGGACATCTGACCAGTTTGAAAAAGCTCTTTCAAATTGAGCAGTTGATGTGGATTTTTGAGTAGTTTCATAACTATGCTATTCATCTCTGGATGTTGTTTTGAACTCATTCCCAAATAGTTTAGTAACTTGTATTTCATTGAAGATACATACCACGAAATACCCCAAAAGTAAACCATATTGAATAATAAAAAGTAAACAAATATTTTTAGAAATTATATTACATCTTTGTATGAATAAAGTGATATATGATAAGTTTTCCATTGTTTTCATATCTTGTTTTAAAATTTCATATATTTTGAAATTACAGATATCTTAATTGGGAAATGAAAAAAAAAATGGAAGTAAACCATTTTGAATAATATAAAGTAATGAAATAAATTCAGAAATTGCATTATATCATTGTACCATAAAGAAGCAGTATATGATAGGTTTTCTACATATTCTATGAGTATTATACATTTGGATTTTCTACAGTAGAAACCTAACCCTGGACACAACATCATATACTCAATTTCCAAATCTCCTGTTTTGAACTAAAATTCTTCTCACAATGCAAATAAAATCTCCAAATTACAAAATGAGAATCACAATTGCCCATATCTTCCACAAACAACGCAATTTTTATATTCCCAATACTCCATTTTGACTGCTTATGAAATTGTAAAAGGAACTAAATAGTTCTCACCCATGATCACACATCAGACTTTTCCTACTTCTGCAAAACAGAAAATTTTTTTTAAAGATTCAAAACTTCTCTCCGGAAGTTCTTCTCAAATACCAAGAACCCACCCATTAAGTGTAACCGCTTACCCCTCTTTAAAATGGATCTGATCCAAAAAGAGAGAACACGGAAGTGCAGACAGTCTCCATTGAAGTGCAGATGGTCCATTACGATGACTGAATGGGATCATTTAAATTACAAATATTGAAATTACTTATGAAATTAAAAAAAATGTTAGAATTCTCATATATGGGGCCAAATTATAAAATTGTATGTACTAATCTTAGTTTTTTGGATTGGATGATATATCAGATCATATAAAAAAGGCAAATTTCGATGTATTTAAAAAAAAAAATAATAAATATGAAGGAATTGTCCCAAGAATTTGGTTCAAATATTGCTGGAAAGAACTTTCATCGATCTTTTTGATAGTGTCAAGGTGGAAGCTCCGTGATAATATTTTAGGTCGTCAAGGAACACACATTTGTGTAAAAAATTTCCCCAAAACACGAAATAACTAAAAAACTATTTCAAAATTTAAAAACAATTATGACAGGGTGCATTTATTCGGTTCCTGAAGTACCTGTATATCAAATTTCATGGTTGTATGATGCTTAGATTTCCCACTACAAACTGCACAGACAGACAGAAAGACGCAGACATCTTCCTTTATTATTATACAAGATTAGCTTGACTAAACTGACATATTTTTATATTTTGGTTAATTATAAAGGTTAATTTTTTAAATATTTTCACAGTATGGTTGTACAATTCAGTTTTTATTCTCGGAATTACCAGAAGTACACAATTATCTTTTTCCATCCCTTTAGTATTGCACATTAGCTTGATTAAACTAGCTTATTTTCATATTTTTGTTAATTTTAAGGTTATTTTTATAATTATGTTCATATGAATAATTTGTTGAGCAATTTAGTGTGTATTCCGGTATAGTCCTAAAATAGTAGTACTAGTACTGTGCTCTAGTGTCTTTGAAAAAGTTCAGACAGTGTTTTGTAACATATCTAAAAGCAATTTACTGAAAAAAAAACATTTTTTTTTAATTGAGAGATTTGCTATTAATCCATTCCTCTAATATTGAAATATTTATAATTTGTACTCTATTAAGATACTGATTTGTTGATTTACAGTCCGTTTATTTAACAGATTTTCCTTAATTTAAACTGCAAAATATAGGCCTGCTCTTAATTCAATATAAATACAACTTTGCAATGTGGTTTTCAAATTTAAATACATAATTGTTTAACCATTTTATGAAATATATTTCATATATACAACCTAACTCTAAAAAAATGTTACCTTAAGGTCTGATACTTTTGGCAAGGTCATGAAAAAGTCACTAAAATATCAAGAAATTACTCTTTAAATATTCTGTAGACACCATGTTAATATTGCTTAAAGCAGGGGTCTCCAAACTTTTTAGCATAAGGGCCACACTGACTCCTCCACTAAGTCCCAAGGGCCAAGAGTGCAGAACATTTAAAGAGCAATGGGGATATCAATATTTCCTGATTTAGTCAAGTAATAAGGCAATGTGTATAATTTGCAACGAAACAATATCAGTCCCCAAAGAATACAATATAAAACATCATTATGAGACTAAACATTCTCACAATTACTCCAAGTTTACAGGAAGCCTACGGTTAGAAAAATATGAATCTTTGAAAACCAGGTTGAAATCTCAGCAATTGTTGTTTAAGAAAGTAAATGCTGAACAAGAAGCAGCAACTCGTGCTAGTTTCCGTGTGGCTCATTCAATAGCAAAACATGGGAAACCATTTACTGACTGCGAATTAATTAAAGATTGCATGATTGCAGCAGCAGAAGAAATGTGTCCAGAAAAAGCTGATTTATTTAAAAACATCAGTTTGTCAGCAAATACTGACTCGAACAAATATGCAGAAAATATATTAACTCAATTGTCTGACAAAAATCGACACTTAGAGTGGTTCTCTTTGGCCCTGGATGAGTCAACAGATGTTTCAGATACTGCTCAGGTGTTACTTTTTATTCGAGGGATAGATAAAAATTATGAAGTGTATGAAGAGCTTCTTGATGTTCATAGCATTCACGACACGACACTGGAGAAGATACTTTTAAAGGGGTTGAAAATGCTGTTCAGAAAAACAATCTTCAATGGAAAAACTTGAAGTGTATCACTACTGACGGTGGCAAAAACATGTGTGGAAAAAATAAAGGTGTTGTTTCTTTCGTATCAAAGGCTGTAGAAAATGACGGTGCTTCAAAACCATTAATCGTACATTGCATCATTCATCAACAATCTGTGGCAATTGCTTGGATATGTCAGAAGTTTTAAAGCCAGTCATGTCAGCTGTTAATTATATCAGATCACATGCGCAATCACATCGGCAATTCAGCGAGTTTATTGAAGAGATTGGAGAAAATAATTTACCATATTATACTGCAGTACTGGCTTAGCTGTGGAAAAGTTCTAACGCGATTTTTTGAGCTCCGAGCAATAATTGAAATTTTCTTGAATGAAAGGAATCGGCCTCTGACTGAGTTACAAAACAATGAGTGGTTATGAAAGTTATCATTTTATACAGATGTAACTAAACATATGAATGACCTTAATTTAAAATTACAAGGAGAAGACCAGCTTCTGCTTTATTTATACATTCATATTAAGTCCTTTCGACAAAAAATTGTTTTATTTCAATCTCAATTGAACAAAAAATGTTTCACGCATTTTAATACATGACAAACATTCAGTCATTAAACTGAGACTCCATTTCCGGTAGATTTCGCAATTAAAGCTTTCGGTGCTTTAAAAATAAATTTTGAGTCTCGTTTTTCAGATTTTGATGCAATTGCAAACGATATCAAGATTTTTCAAAATCCTTTTAACGCCAATGTAGAAACCCTTGCCCTAGAACTTCAAATGGAAATGATTGATTTGCAGTGTAGCGATATTCTTAAAGAAAAATATTTAAATTCATCATTACAGGAATTTTATAAGAGTCTTCCACTCACACAGTTTGATCAAACTGTGTGAGAATATTGCATAAATTTGCTCGTGGCTTTTTTTCCGCTTTTGGCACTACTTATTTGTGTGAAAAAACAAAATGAAATATACAAAAATATTCACAGATCCAAATTAACTGATGAGCATTTGGAGTCGCTGCTGATAATTTCCACTAGTAAACTTGATCCACAACTGCAAACAATTGTCAGTGGAAAGTTACAGATACATAAATCTCATTAATCATAATTATAATGTTTAATTTCATTATATGAATTACCTATGTATGCCACTTATTGTAAGTTTTTAGGATACATCTCATATCATTAATTACAGTTAAAATGTTCAATTTCATTATGTATGTCAGTTATTGTGTTTTTTAATTGGTCGTTAAATAAAAACATGCATTATAAGTTTTACAATGTAATCAAAATAAACTATGACGGGCCGGATACCGGGCATGTCTGGCACGCTACTGCGGGCCGGATTGGTGGTGCTCGCAGGCCGGTGTTGGCCCGCGGGCCATAGTTTGGAGACCCCTGGCTTAAAGCATTGAAAAAACTGTTGTTTGTATCATTGCTCTCAAAGAAATCCATTGGTGTGTCAAACATGCTTTTAAAAAAGTTAAATGTCATTCCTTTTGTGGGAGAAAGAGCTTCTCATTATCACAGTCATACTAAATAGATCTTACACACAATCTTACTAAGTATTACTACTATAGGCTTTTTATTAGCTGATTCGCCTTTATTTATATTCTGTAATATTTATTTAAATTTTTTCTTTCAGATTTCTAGCCCAATTGTAACTGAAAATGCTGTTCAGTCAACTACATCCGAAGATGAAACAGCAGTTGAAGTTCCTCCAAAAGCAACAGATGATCAACAGGCTGAAGAAGAGGATGAAGATTTAGATTTTAGTTTTGCTGACATAGATTTAAGTGCTATAGAAATTGCATCTGATGTTCTAGATCAAATGGATAGTTCACTTAAAATGAACACTCCATATGATAATATAATGAATGTCTGCAGCTCCACTGCCCAAGCACTGAAGGACACTATCTCTGAAGTTTTGAAGTCCAGAGAAAATATTGTTAATTCTGCTGGAGCTACTACGAGTGAACTTGAAGCTAACTTAAGCCAAAAAATTGCAGATTTTGAGACTGTAGTTACTGGGTGTTTTATGCCAAATGACATAAAAACTGATCTGACAAATATTAAACATCCAGCTTTTAGCAATGTGATCATCACTGAAGTAAATGAAGCAGAGGAAACTAATGCAGCTGCTACAAGTTCAGAAACACAGGTTATTAAAGAAAAAGAACCTAGTCCAGATATTGTTGCATCAGATACACCTTTGTTAAATGAGGACTCAAAAACTGTATCTCAAACTGAGAACAGCACAGAGCTGAATAAAAATGATACTGACAGCTTTAAAAAAGCTAGTGTTAAGGAAGTTAAAAGTGCAAAAGTTCCTCAAAATCAGGTAAATATTGTCGGGAATCTGGTGAAGTACTGGCATAAAATAATCATTCTCGCCAGTGGGTGTTGAAGGAATTAAACTAGAAATTTATATAGTCTTTTAAAATTGACATTCAGAAAAGGAAACATGGATACTATACTATCACTTTTTTTTTTAAGATTATGATTTTTAAAACCTGATCTGTAAAAACTTCTTAAATGAAAAAAACTATGTCTTAATGGCGTATATACTCCTTTGCTTTGAGAATTAATTTTCTAAAATAGGGCATATTTAAATAAAAGGGGTAATTTAAATTATTTTCTGATATTTTTATAACAATTACAATACATGTATAATATCTCTGCAGATATTTTGATTTATAAGAATGACTGCTCTGTTTCTCTTATCATCAAGAAAGAAGGCTCGTTTTTCTTTGAAACTATGAAACATAGTAAGATTTGAAAAGAAGTTTATCAATGTTTCAGTTGCAAACTTTTAATTTTAGAATTTTAATTTAGAAAAATAAAAATGAGATGTAAGAATCAAAATTATTAAAAAGAAAAAGCAAAACATCCCAATAAATATTTTACTAAACCAGATCATTTTGTATATAAATAGTGCAATTGGACAATTCATTTTGTGTTTTCGTGCTTTACTGAGAGTGCACAAGCATCTTTTTCCATCTATCTCCATCCTTTAATTATTACATAATAGGCTGACTAAATTTTCTTATTTTCATATTTTAGTTAATTTTAAAGAAATATTTTGCATAATCAATTTAATATGCAAGTTAATTATGATGAGAATAAAGTTATTGTTACTATGAATATGCAGTCTCTCAACAAGAGGAAAACACATTTACAGGCAACAGTTGCTGTTATGTAGAAGTATGGTTGCATGACCTTGGCGACATTTTTGTGGCCTTGGTTTCTTATCTGGCAAAATATTGCCAACTTGGTAACTTTTGACAAGTTTCCGAAAGCACTGGAACTTTCTAGATTTAACCATTAATTTCAAAGATGAGCCCTCTCACACAAAAAATATGGGTAAAAATGCACACAAAGCTGGGTTTCCTGCCACTTAAATTACGCTTTTAAACTGGTAACTTTCCAGTTACACACTTAAAAAGGTAGTTATATCTATTTGAATGTGTTGTTTTTTATATATATATATAAGAATTGCACGAAATAATGTGTATATTTTATTTTTTGCTGGAAAGACTCTTTTAAACTTTTGAGGTAACATTCATTTTACCTACGTAAAAGAATAAGAATAAATTAATAAACATTTTGTGAGCATTTATTTATTCTTATACGAAAACTTAAATTATGCTTTGATAATAAATTGGGGTAAAATTCTCCATTTTTTTAACTTGAACTTTTTCTATCTTGTTTTTCCTCTTAAAATGTTATTAAAATTTGCTGTTCTTCCAAGGTTAGTAGGTTCTTTTTATCTTATAGGACCAAGTTTTTAAATTCCTGATGGATCCTGGAATTTTAGAATTTTGTATATTCTAATTTTATCTATTTTGTAGGCTTTGTAGTTTTTTCCCCCTATTTTTAGGGGTTTATCACTCCTATTTTCTCCTATTTTGGGGGTATAATCCTCCTATTTTCTTTACTATTTTTTTGGGAAATTTGGCTGCTGTCCCTGGACATGGCATGATTTCCTCAGATTACATAGTTTCAACCAGACGAAGTTACTAATACTACCAGGGCCTCTGAAACCTTATAGCAGATTGTCCCAAATCAGAGCATGTCCAAAATGTAGGTAACATCACTGAATCGTTCATTTCCCTGCCGGGCCCTGTATGTATAGAAATTAAATCAAATGATTTTTTTTCAATTTACATTTCAGCTTTAAAAATTGTAATGCATATTATTATACAGGGTGTCCAGTGCTATTAGTGCCCTATGGCTATTTCCTCAACCTTTAGTCACAGACTTCCAATTGCAAAAATGTTTTAAATTCTAAAATCTATTATTTTAGAAACAGTTTAAATCAATAAATGCATTTCTGAAAGAAATATGAAATATAAATTTTTATATGGTCCCCCGGTCCTACCAATTATATTTCGGAAAATCATCCTCATACAATTTTATGCAAATAAAAAAAATCTTTCTTTTACAACCAAAATTAACCAAGTTGTGAAACATTAAACTTTATAACTTATGTCGCTTTTCCATGCATTAAAATGTCCCGTTTCAGGCAACCAACCAATCAGGGACCGTATTGACCATTTCTCCCGGCAACCAACCAATCAGTGACCGTATTGACCATTTCTCAGCACAAAAAGTGCTCCAACTTTAAACAGTCTCAATTTTGATCATAAAAGGATGATTTTTTTTTATTTGGCATAAAATTTTATAAGGATAATTTTCTTAAATGTAATGGGTATGATCGAGGGACTGTATAAAAATTTATATTTCGTATTTCTTTCAGAAATACATTTATTGATTTAAACTGTTTCTAAGATAATAGATTTTAAAATTTAAAACATTTTTGCAATTGGCAGTGTATCTCTGTGACTAACGGTTGAGGAAATAGCCATTGGGCACCGATAGCACTGGACACCCTGTATATTGGTTAAATTTTGATATGTGAACAAATATTTTACCTCCTACCAGACACGTAATTATGCATTTTGGTAAACTCTGCTAGCCATAGCATGCTCTTTGCCACTTATTTAGACTTCTTTTCTTTCAACCCAAACTGTCCGACCTACCGAGAATGTAAGGTATTTGATTGGATGGTTAGCACAGTGCTACCCAATTTAGACCACAACCCAGTTGAGGCAACATACATAAGGACCTTACCATCCTTCCCGTACCACCAACCTCTCAGGACTTTCAGGTCCACATATTTAACATACTTTGTGTGAACACTGAGACAATTGGCAGAACCAGGAATCGAACTTGGGTCCACCGAGTGCAATTCCCGCACACTAACCACTAAATTGTCCCACCCCTCAAATAATTGTTCACTGATGAAGAACGTACTTATGCTCGAAAGCGCTCTGGCCTTTTTTTAAACTTTTGTACGTCTTATAGGAAGTAAAATAAAGACCTTCTGTTGTGGATGTGTGCTTAGTTTTTGCTATTGATCAAATAAGATATTTATTTTATTAAGCAGCTGTAACATAACACCTGATTCAGCGGTCGCCCATATGTAATTATTAAGAGAATTAAGTAAAATAAAATGTAAAATCTTAACAAAATTGGGACCGTATAGTGGAGACAGATTTAAATTAGAATATAAACACGAAGCTTTGTGATATTAAAGTTTAAATTATATAAATTGCATATAGGTGCCTAAAACAAAAAAACATACAAATTTTAATATATGATGAAAAATATTCCCATATAAGAGATTCACCTCAGTTATTACTTATTTAGTTGTAGAATGATTTTACACTTACATCCTTTGCAATTTACATAATCTAGTTGTATTAATAAGCTGGTAAAGGAAAATATGATTCAAATTCAATATTTTACAAAGGAATGCAGTGTGATACCATGAATTTTACTTCTAGATTTTATACCTTTATTATATGTAGATTTGGTGATGTTGCCATTTCAAAATCTTTAATTTTAATCAGCTTCAGTCAAAAATTTCATTGCAAAGGTCCAATATGAATTGATTCTGAATCGCGCTGAATATATACTAACTGAATTTATATAAATATATATATATATATTTGTTGTACCACACTGGTCTTGTATGATGCTCAGGATTTCACCTCAAGGAATAAAGTTGTTGTTTTTTTCTTTTAGAGATTCAATATTTTATAGAATTTCATTCTTGATCACATTAGTCAGCTATTGAAGAATGTAAGAAAGAAAGAAAAGCATTTATTGAACTCATGTTTTTTTTTTCTTTATTTTTACCATGTAAGATGTAGACACATTTTTTATGCACCAAATCCTTTTTATAAACAGATAATGTATTTCCTTTTTTTGGAAAAAATGAAGCACAAATAAAAAATTCAGCAGATTCACTCCCGTGAATGACTCACAACATGTGAACTGAATAATTCAAAATAAATCATAACGTGAATCTTAAATTTTGTGAGTGATTTAATTATATATTAATGTAGAAATTATTTAATCAGTTCATAATAGAATTATGTTTTTGAATAAATAATTTGAAATAAATTAATTTTGAATAATTAAAAATATTAAGTTATATTAAATTTTAAATAGAATTAACTCAATCTCATGATTCATCATGACAAAAAGTATGAAATTTGGCAAAATGAATTGGTATATTTTAAGGGTCATTTTAAGATATTGGACCAGGGTGGGACAGCCCAGTTTTTTAAGCATATGGGGATTCCACTTGGACTACATAAGTTCGATTCAGACCTCTACCCAAACTGTTCATGTGGCATACAGGCATGTTAAATGGTTGGAAAAAGCTTTCTTCAATCTTTCCAAAAGTGTTAAAACTCCAATAATATTTTTGATCACAGATAAACCACTTTATACAAAAATTGCTCAAAATTCCACTTCAACACTTAAGATTTAAAATACACTCATACACTTCAGCACTCAGACTTAAAATCTATTAATTTTTTTTAAATTTTCAAATGTTTTGTTTGCTTTCCTAAATCAGTACCTCATTTTTAAAAAGATAAAGCAAAATTTCGAGTTTTAAAAATAAAGACAACCAAAAAGAAATTGGCCATAATTAGAAGTCTTTTATTAAAATCTCATTTTACGACTTACTAAAATTACATAGCCATAGAGCTTTTGGGCATTACTATACCCTTCATCAGTGGTGAAGTGAAAATAAGTGTGTGAACATGTGCTTAAATACAGGCCATGTAATTTTAGTACCTCGTGAAATGAGATTTTAAAAAAGGATTTAATTATGTCAAATTTTTTTGGTTGTCTTTATTTTTAAAGTATTAATTATTTTGACGTGTTTCTATGCTATTTTATACAAAATTTAGAGGCTTTGATATTTTGTGCAATTATGGAGTTTCGATTATATATTTAAATAACACATTTTTTAAACTGTTTTTCTGGTAGGGAAAGTCCCAGGCTCAGCATTTTCTAGGTGCCACTTTTCACATTGATATCCTCTCTCTTTTGATAGTATACTTATCTCTGATCTATATTTTATCCCAAATATTTATATATATTATTATTAAATATTATTTAATCCAAATATTTAAATACATTACTATTAGCTATTATTTAATCTAAATATTTAAATAATATCAAAATTGTTGATAATTAAAAAATACTTGTCATGTTTAACATAGGTATTTCAGCCAGAAACTGTTCCTGTTTCAATCTCTTTGGAGGATGATAAGAGCTCAAAAAAGCAGCAGAAATACTGTTCAAATAAGAAAAAAGGAGAAAAAACAGTTGGTTTGTTGACAATTTATATTTTTATCTATAAATTATTGAATTACTGTAATTTATGGTGCAAGAGCTGCAGCAAAAAAGGAAGAAAATGTTAAAAATTGATAAAAATGTTGCACCTGGTGTAAGTGCTGCATGAAAAAAAGTTTGCTGCCATAAAATTTTTCAAATGCAGAACATGTTGTCTTGATCAGTAATCAAAGTTAAAGTTCTAAGTTTAAAGAGCAGCATATCAAAGTTAATGTCTACAAGTTCACTCTCAAACCAAATTTCCTTTGATTTTGTAGTAATAATACAATAGAAAAAACTGGATTTTAAAATATTCTGATATGTTGGAAATACTGCTTACAGTAAAAATTAAACTTTTAAATTCATAAATATCTCTGCTTTTCTGCTGTAAATTAAGGTTTTTATCATTTTTCTCATTTTAATTTTGTTTCTATAAATACATTTTTTATCATTTCAAAATAAATATCCAAATATTTTTGTAGTACATTTGTACATAAAAAGTTTACTTTTAATATATGAAGATGTATTACTTGGCATTGCCCTCGGATCCTAAATAAGTGCCTGCTATTTAAATTATACAAATGAAGATCTACCACCACTCAAATTTCAAATCGCCTGCTTTGCCGCCATACATGCACAGAACCACTTTTTTCCATTGCATAACAGCGGGGAAGGGGAGAAAATTGAAACTCTCGTCATTATCGAAATCTAGAGAGTATGGAAACTCTCTAGATTCACTGTGGAGATGAAAACTCTGTGATCATATTTTCAATCGCTGAGGACTGATTTGTGTGAATATCACTCAAAATCATGCTTTAGCATAATATAACTAAAAAACTAAACTGTATTTGAAAAAAAACTCACCAAGCCATATTACCTTGGGTTCTGGAGTACCTCTGTATCAAATTTTGTTGCTGTTCAAGGCTTAAATGTTCCACCACAGATATACAGACAAATATCATCTTTTATTATACAAGATTATAAATTTCTGTATGAAGTGATAATTTTATTCTTAATAGCAGTTAAATATATTTAAAATTATTTCTTTTTCTTCTATCATTGAAAAGATTGTAAATTATTACTAAAATATTTGAAAGGATATTGTGAATTATTTTGTATTAAAATAATAATTATTCGAAAAGGTTTTCAAATAATTTAATAGGAGTATTTCTTGTTTCTATTCAAGTCAATTTATAACTGAAATAAATTATCTACATGAAATGTATGCATTAAAATTTACCTATATCTGCCCACCAATATGTTTCCATTGAAAACCTATTATTGGATCTGACTTTAAAGGAATGCAATTATGTCCCTGAGGTCCAAGTAGTAGAATGTTGAGATCTGATTATCTAATAGCATAATTATTTCATTCATTACACAGTGGTTGTGTAAAATTCACATTTGAAAATCAATAATAACACTAAATTTTGATTCAATTATGGTGTACATGCCATTATACTAAATGAATTATTTTCTAAAAACAGGGCTTTAATATGAATGTTTTTGACTAGGTCTTAAAAATTATAAAATGAATCACTAATTATATAGTTGCTCTTTTAGAATTCATATATTTTTCCTGTGAAATTTGACTTTTGAATGTACATACAAAAACAATTATCTGTCTGTCTGTCATGTTTGACACATGCTACAAATTTCCGGCCACTCAAACTGCTGCTGCAAACCCCTGGGTCAGTCGAGTGGTCTGGGACATGCTACAAATTTGGTGCAATATAATCAATTTTGTGCAATATCATTGGCGAGTATGGAGAAATGCTTACAAGTTGGCAATAATTCAATATCTCTGAAAATTATATTTAATTTCTAAAATAATCCTTTTTGCTTTGTGGGAATTATTAATTTAATATTCTTGATTCAAAATGCAGTCAACTTTCACTGTTCATAGGACAGGTACGTTTTGTTAGGTTGTCGTATTATGGAATTTGCATATTATTAGGGGGTTGTAAAGTAACTACATTTTGTTAGGGACTGTAAGGTACGAGGTATGACCGAAAAATAAATATACAATGAGTAATATTCATTCAAAGCATTTTTATTTGACAAAACTGTCAAAGAATATTAAGTAAACAAAACACGTATCATCATACAGATACGTTTAAAGGTTACATTATAATTTGTTTCCGGTTAACTGTTTAAGGTCCAGATCATTTGTTTTGTTTCAGATCCGTTTTCATTTGAGATCCTGCAGATTGTACCATGGCTGACCGGAATATGCTGATTTTCTTTATTACTGGAAATTAGTATACTCCGGAAGCATCATGAAACTGAACTTGTATAAATACCAGATTTTGGAAATGTTGGTACACAGTGACGAAAGCAGGTAAGCAGTGGCGAATGCAGGTTTGCAGTGATGCTCGGTAAGTTACGGTAAGCTGCTGTAGACAATTATTGATAGCTGGTTGTGGCTACGCTCAGTTTGTGGAGCTATGTTTTTCTGAGTAAACAGGTATTGATAGCCAGTTGTAGCTACACTCGGTTTATAGAGCGATGTTTTTCTGATGTCAACATTTTTTTCATGAGCTGCATCGCAGTTAAGGATGCACGCTCTTATGATTTGATTCTAGTTTTGTGTTTATGAGAAATAAATTTTATTATTTCTTTTACCCACTTTGTACTATAACTTCATTCACTCTTATGCTCCAACTACTCTTCTAGCACTACGATGTTTTAATATTTCACATCAAGAAATTCGACCTGAAATTTTTCGTATTTCTAACTTCTATTACAAATTATTTACTGGTGCATGATTTATTTTTCAACACAATTGCTGCCATTGTTCAAACAATTGTGAAGTCTGGGTATTAGCTTCTGTATCCCAGAGTCATAGAATTCTACAGACTGCTGCCAAAATCACATTTCAACTTCATTTTTGATCTCGTCATCATCATAGAAGTGTTGTCCTGCAAGATGTTTCTTCAGGTAAAGAAATAAGTAAAAGTCACTAGGCGCAAGGTCCGGGCTGTATGGTGGATGGTTGAAAACGTCCCACCTGAATCGTTTGATAAGTGTTTTGGTGACAATCGCTGTGTGAACCCAAGCATTGTCATGAAGCATGCAGACACCACTTGTCAACACTTGCCTCCATTTGTTTCGAATGGCCTGTCAAAGGCATTATAAGGTTTGGCAATATGCAGCACATTTGATGGGATTCTGAATTGGCGCAGCCATTGTAAACTAAACATGTGCTACTCAAACCAGACTCAATGTAGCAATGAAGAATGACTGTGAGGGGACGCGAAAGGGTCAAAGTCAATGTTGCCAACGTACGCACTAAAACATTACCACATTAATGTATGAGATTTATCTTTACGTTTTGGACACTCCTTGTAATTGTGTTTAATTAGGGGATCTTACAGTAACCTATATCATACAGCTGAGTGAGACTGACTGACTAAGGAATGAATTACATGGCCCAAACTGCTGAAGGTAGAAACTTGAAACTTCGCATACATGTGGGACTTAACCTAAATATGATGAAAAAAATCTAAAATCTTGGAATTTTTTAAAAACAATTTATAAATCGCAGAATTTTTTGTTCTAACATTCTTTCAGCTATAACTCGAAAATGGCTAGACACACAAAATTCATTTTATACCATAATACCAGAGAAAAATATCCAAATATTTTTTCATTAACTCTATTAGTGTACAATCAACCATTGAGATATTTTAATTTGAAGTTACAACTTACTATTTTTTTATTATATTTTATCAATAAATTTATTCATAGTTTTGATTCCTTTGTGGTAACTATGATAATCAAATAGCATTTCAAATGCCGAACTTGTTTGTTGGCTATTCTTCAAATCAAACTATGGAAAAATAATACTATAATTAATTAATATTTAGTTGAAAATGTCTGAAAACCTTGAAAATAAGACAACATATAAATTGAATATTTTTTTACATATCACAATTTCCATGTTGACTGAACTATAAAATGTATGGCATTATGCCTAAATTTGAAAGGATTTTTGGTATTTTGAACTTTTATTAAGTGCATACACTTTTAGTAACCACTAGCCATTTCACTCAAAGTATAGGTGGAAATATCTAGTATTGATCGAGAGAAGTATATGTGTGTGTTTGGGAATCTAGAAGTACAAATGAAGCAGTCTTTGCATAACTTTTGTATCCTACCACATAACAGACATCATATCTTGTTTCTAAAGAACAATTTGGGGGACTGTGCCAGAGATACATCCACAATGTAAAATATGTCTTATCACACAGATGCTTACAAATTAAACAATGGTTTATATAAAAATTTCATTTATTTCTACAAACTGCCAACGGTGGTCTATGATAAAAAAAATAAGTCAAAATTAATAATTATGAAATGTTATTTAAGTTCCAAAATTAAAAAATGTAAAAGCTTTACAATTTGACTATTGCTTGGTAATTCTTTTCTTTCCTTGCATTCAGTTGTATTCCTCTCTTAAGTGTGTCACCCTGATGAATCACCCCCCTCATACCACATGTACATCCTCGACCTAACTGTTTATACCATTGTCACCCTCTGACTGCTACACGCTGAGCTACAATCTTTCAAAATTTCACCCTTTTTTATCACACTAGAATTGCCGACAAAAACTTTATTCTACATCAGAATTTATTCAAATTATCTGTTTTTCCCATTAAATAAATTTAAGTTCCAAATTATTTCATTTCAGATCAAGTTCTTAAAACTTTGACAAATTGCTCTACAGCAGATGAAAAATTGCAAACCCTTTGTAAAAGGCATGTGGAAACTTTAGAAGAACTACGATTGTTTGAGCCTCGTATGAAGCAGTTAGAAAGGCAAGTGTTGTCTCAGCAAAGGGAAAAGGAGCAATTACAAGCTGAGCACAATCGAATGATTCTTGCAAAATCTAGATTAGAAAGCTTGTGTCGAGAGCTCCAAAGACAAAATAAAGCTGTAAAGGTAAAAATGAAATTGTATAGATATTTAAATGCTGTGTTTATTTATTTATTTATTTAAAAAAAAAATTTGTGAATAAATAACTAATTTATATTTTAGGTTTTGTTCATTATTTTTTCCGATAAAACAATCTTATTATGTAAATTTATTTTAATCAATAATTGTGCTAAAGTTATAGTTATTACACATTACCTTAAATTTGACTTATATACTTGTATATGTCAAGAAATTTTAGACAAAAGTAGTGCTGCAAATTAGAAAAAGTCAACTTATTCGAGAAACTATTTAAAAATATTTTTTATGCTGAAATTTTCATTTTAATGCTCTTGTGTTTTATTGCTGTATATAAAGTTCCTAGCAAAGTTCTTATGTACCCTCTATAACTTTGCAAGTAAAAGTCCATGAATGTACATGTTTGATCTATATATTATAGTAGAATTACCATACCCAATTGAATAAAAGTGATTACAACACCCTCTAGAGGACAGTTTAAAAAGTTATACAAATTCATTTAAAAATCAAATTAGAAGAAAAATGTCATTTACAAATTTATGGAGCATTGTCTAATAAGTAGAAATTGACATCAGGAACGAACAAAACATGTATACAGACGGAAATAAACACCTGTCAAACAGTTATTTCATCAGGATCTCTAGCACTAAAACATCTGGAATTTAAATGTGCATTGTCTCTGTCAGAGGGCAATTTAAACCTACTCTACAATGAATTTCTATTCATGTAAGTATTGCTTATTGTATCATTCCTGAATAGGACAACCATCCACCAATAGCCCTGGTATGTCAAATAAATGCTTTCTGTAACAGTTGTATTGTTCATTCCTACTCATTAAAGAGTGCTCTAGAAAGCTATGCAATTAACTTTTTTCGTCTACTTTACTTTGTAGCTGAGTTCGTAGTGTGTTCCGTCTCTTCTGGTGTGCCAGGGTAATGTCATGAAAGCAAAATGGTTTACATTTCAGCCACTAAAAATTGATGAATGATTGGATGATTAAATTAATGGCCATTAAAAAATAAACTTTATAGCCGGGTTTGTTAATCTACCTTTTTAAATTCTTCATAGGGGTGCTGCAACCACTTTTGTTCAATTGGGCATGGTCACTTTGTTGTAGATAGACCTAATGTGTACACTCATAAACCTTTCTTTACAAAGTTACTGGAGTGCTTGGCTTTTCTAGGAACCCTGTATTCAATCCTAACATGCTTATTTTATTATATTTACCTTTGCAGAAAGCAGTATCAATGGATCAGTTTTACTCTTATTAGAGTTCATCAGCACTGGTGCAGTGCAGCACTGCCTACCATCAGCACTACCCCTGCATAGGGTCCATTAGCTTTTATCTACAATGCAAACTAGAATATTTGTTTTTTGATACAATTTTTCAAGACACTGTGATAATAGGCAAGCTAGTCATACCACACAGTTGATAACAAATTTATAGAAGATGGATCTCAAACTAGACAAGACTACAAGGTCAAGTTCAAAGTCTGAAAAGTTGTTGAGCGATGGCATTCCCAAATGCGAAATCTTGATCTATAAATTTAATGCCAGCTGCAAATTAGAGCTGATTTTGTCAATCACTTCAGAAACTTTCAAAATTGTTACAGAAGGCTTTTGCTCAGTTAATAACAATTCAGTATTTATGAGTCTAACTAGAGCAAAAATGGCCAACCATTGCTGTTTTCTGCACTGAACGTGCAATTTCAATGTCTTTATTTCTCTTTTTACTTTCCCTGAAATGCATATCATATGTAAAGGAAAAAAAGTATTGCAATAGTGTCAAATATCTGACAATTGAACGTAACTAATACAACCCAATTGAAAATATAATACCACTGATTTATAATATTTATATCAATGTCTTTATCCAAATCATATAAATAAAATAAAAAGTATCTGCTAAATAAGCACGTTTTATTTAATTCTTTTGCTGAGCAACATGGTATAATTTTCTTCAAATAAAGTCTTCAAAAATTGTTATCTTCATAGTACTATTTCTATGGAAGGTTTAATTTTTTGTTTCTTATTAATATCTTAATAACCCCTGATCTTAGAAACTCAAAACATGGATGGGGTTATACAGTGAAGTAGAGAATAATTACACCAAATTTGAAAAATAAAAATCCATCAAAAACTTTGGACTTATATACAGAACAGGCAAATGTACAGACGGACTTTGCATTTTATGTATAAATATTTAAATAACTAAATGTGGTATTGTTTTGTTACATTGTCTTAAAATATCTGATGATATAAAATATTTTGTTTCTAGGAAGAAAGCTTATTACGTATTAAAGAGGAAGAAGAAAGAAGGAAGGAAATTGCAAACAAATTCCAAATCACGTTAAATGACATTAGTACACTGATGCAAGAGCACTCTAAAAAGAATATTCAGCTTAGGGAAGAAAATGCTGAGTTAGCAAAGAAACTGAAGGCCTTAGTTGATCACTATGACATGTGGGAGAAGGTAATATTTGCTACACTTCTTTTTAAAAGCTTTTATCTAACTTGTCATGACCAAGGTCTGTCTATCTGTTTCAACTTCTTTAATGCCATTTTTAACATACTTTTGTACATCCTAGAAAGTTCAAATTGGCACATAGCTTAGTCTACTAAAACATTTTGATCTATTAAAATTTAACGGATTCTCAAAAAACAGAACTGGTTTCTTCTTCTTTTTTTTTTTTTAATGCGAAATGGCAAGTTTTTATATTTACTCATTCAGAATAAATTTAAGGCATACTTTTGAACCCTATTTAAAATTTTCTTGTGGAAAAAATATTTTAATTCTAAATTCATATTGTTTGAAATCAACAAATCTGCTATCACTTATATTTGTGAGCGTATTACTTTTCAGCTAGACAGTTGGCCTGATTGTATGGTTTTTGAACACATGCTCCAATTGACACAACTTTGCTGATTGATTGATTGATTCAAAATCTTGGTTGATATTGATTTTTCAAGATGATTAGTTGAAAAAGAAAATATATCACACTCAATAAAAACAATTATTTACAGTTTTGGGTAGTAAGTTTATATTTTAATTTTGATGAAATCAAAACTAATTCAGGACTGATGCTTGGGAGTCTTATTACTTTAGAAAGATTGTTGAGTTAAATAAGTCAACATTGTTATGGCTACATTTAAAAGAAGAGAAAAGATTTTAAAATTGTAATTTTCACTAATAAATTGGTATTTTGATTGATTGTATAAATTGTTTATCATAACTGATTTAAATAATGAAGTTTCTAATTCATGAAAAAAAATTGTTTTATCAAATTGTAATACATCCAACTATTTTTTTACATGCTTTTTTTTTACACGAATTTGAAGTTACGCAGTTCAAAAAAAGTCTTCCTTCTTTGAAAAATTGTTTAATCTAACATGATTTCAAAGTCATTGTCTTATACTTATGTATACTTATTTTTTACATGAATTTCTAAAGAACATATCTACTGTGCTACTGTGTAAAAAAAAGAGTTGGGTGTGCATCTTTGTTTACTTTTTATTAATATTTGAAAAAAACTTATAAGAAGGCAAGAAAAACTATAAAATTTATAAGGAAAAACTTGATAATGTAATTTAAGCACAAATTAATAAACTATGTACATACAGTTTATTTCAAAAATTTATTGGATCCTCTTTTTCAGTGCAAGATAAACCAACAAACTCAATCTTTTACTTTGGGTTTGTTGATTTATCTAGTAGTAAAGAAAGGAACTCAATTCATCCTCAAAATAGCCAAATGCTGCATTCTTTATAATTTTGTGCTTAATTGTATTGTTTAAGTTGTTCCTTATTCTTTTCACAAAGTATTTTTACTTTGATTATAAAATATGTAATCAGGGGACATATTCATATTTATCCACTATGCAAGCATAATTGAACAGATACCTAGTATATTTACTTTCTCATTCTATTGTATAATGAAAATTTTGTTTGTCTAAGAAATTTTAATTTTGAGGTTTAATGGTAAAGTATGTTTAAAGACTTGAATATTAAAGATGCAGCTTCAGATTTTTCATTTGTGGCCACTAGTCACTAAAAACAAAATTAATAGGGACTAGACAATAGAGATGGCTTAACAGCCAAAAGTTTTGTGACGTGTTTAATGACAGATGTCTATAATCTTATTTATTATTGATAGGCTATTTTTCCAATGATATAAAGAACATACTTGCTTTAAAACAGCAGCAAAAAAACTATTTTCAAAATCAATGCTGATAACAAGAAAATAATTCCTATCATTAAAATATTAATTTTAAAATACTCTAATAGTCACAAAAAATATTAATAACAAATGGAGATTTAATAAGGTTGATGTAGCTGAAAAGCTCAAAACATAACCCTCTAAATTATAAATTGAAAAATAAGGGATTTGTAGAAAAATTTCTGACTCATAAACAACCCCCAAAAACGTATTTAAAAAAATTACAATGTAATCTTACATAGATGCTACAACATCATAGGGAAACATGCCCCCCACCCCATCCTGCATATTACATAGTATTTAAACACATCTATCTGTTATGCTTTTTCAAGAAAAGGATATTAGTTTTTTATTAAAATTATAGATACATCAAATTCTATTTTAATCCTTTTTAAACATTTAAATGGGTTAAAAATGGCAATTAATTTTATCTATACTTTAAATATAAATGTGATAAAATCTTGTGAACTGGATATATTTTTTTTTAAATTGGCCCATTAAAGTTTTTTCCCCTCAGCTATTAGGTATACATTTTATTACTTTCCTTATGTACATAATGTATACGGGAAAGCACGTTTCATGCATTCCTGATCACGAATTGAGCATTTTTGAAGTGATGTCTGTGTGTTGTTGTTGAAACCCAGACCGTCCGACCTACCAGAAAGGTGTAAGGTAACTGTTTGGACGGTCGGGAAGTGCCACCCAATTTAGACCGGAACCCAGTGGGGGAGGCATCCACAGGGACCGTACCCTCCTTCCCCTACCACCAACCTCTCGGAAGGACTTTCGGACCCACATGTTTAACGTGATCGTACTCCGCATGAACACGGCGGCAGTTTTGGCAGTGGCTGGAATCGAACCCGGGCCTACCGAGTGCAACTCCAGCGCGCTAACCAATGGGCTACCGCGCCCCTGATGTCTGTGTGTGTGAAAGTATGTGTGTGTGTGTGAGGGTGTGTGTCAGTGAGTCTGTGGAGACTATATCTCACGAACGAATGGAGCGGTTCGAATGAAATTTGGTACAAAAATCAAAATCTGTGAATACTGGAACCCTTTTGTTTTAAAACACAATCGAATGTTCAGAACCCCATTAAATTTTCGAGTGAAATTTTGAAAAAATCATTAAAAAATCAAAACCTTTAATAAATTTACACAAGTAGACATTTCGTATGTAATTTTTCCTTAGAAAACGATTGACATGAACTTTAGAATGCTAGCATGAACCATTCTCGAGATATTGCACATTTTTCAAATAAGTTTATCAAAAAATCCCATAAATTAAAAAAAATATTAGCTGTTAAGAAACATGTTCACTTTTCATATCTAATATCATGCAATAAATTTGGTGACATCATTCTAGTGGATCTAACTCATTCCATTCATGAGAAAAGATACTTTGAATAATACTTTTGTATTTGATTGCCAATAGTCATTTATCCGCTGTAAGAATAACTTATTTCTCCATCCATAATGCTTAGCGAGATTTTGGTGACGAATTTAGCTGAATGTCGCCAACTTGGTGACATTTTTAAATGTTGCCAAATTAATGGAAATCTCGCCAAATGGATAAAAATGGCACTAAATCAATGAAAATGATGACTAATTGAAGAAAATTCAATATCTTAGAAAGAATATAAGTATCTACTTTAAGAATAACATTTTTTTTAACTGTAAAAGTGGTAAATTCATAGCATTATATAAGGAAAGTCATGTACTGCCCACATCATATTTTTTTTTTTTTGTAAAAGCAACTTTATTTTTAAAATGTGCTGCCATAGAAAAATATATTTAACCATTTTATGATTTTTTATAGCACATGGAAAAGATTGTGCAGCAGAACCACTTGGAATCACAATTAGCTAAAGCAAAGCATGCTAAAGTAAATCTGGTTTTGAAGCAAGAAACTGAAAAGTTCCTGCGAGAGAAACAATCACTTTTGGAAAATATGAGTGAATTGCAGAAAAAATGCACTATGCTCACTTCCAATGAGCTGAAGCTACGAACAGAATTAGGGGATTATACTTCAAAATATGAAGAATTCCAGACAGTCCTTAATAAAAGCAGTCAAGTATTCGCTTCATTCAAAAATGACATGGAGGCCGTAAGTATTAAAAATGAAAAAAAATAATTGTACTATTTGCAAACAGAATCATATTCATTAAAGTTTCTCTATGCTAAACATTCTATGAGGTTATGTATTATTCAAAATCCAAACTTAACCAAATTTAAATCATTTTACATGAAACAAGATATTTATTAAACAGCCTACTCATTTTGAAAAATGCCTTTATATAAAGTCAAAATTAAATAGTCAAAACTTTGTAATCAATTTGTTCAACGTGCTTTGCACTTGCAAACATCACACAATTTGTTGGCTGTAATACCTGGTTTGCACTACTAATTTTATCCCAATCTAAGTGTGTGTTTTTTTTTATCTTTTGTATTTTGCAATTTTAGTATATTTTTATAATGTTTTCTATATTTTATTATCTATCCAGCTACAAATTTCTATAATTATATTTTTTCCTAAAGGCAAACATACTGCAGAATCTGTTCCATCACAACCTAATCCGGATTCAAATTTTTTATTTTATTTTTGTATTTTACAACTTCTGTATTTCTATATTTTATGTATTTTATTTGTTATTATGTATTTTATTTGCTATCTAGCTATAAATTTCTGCAGTTGTATTTTTTTCACAAAACCAGACATACTGCAGAATTGGTGACATCATGTCCCAATCCAGTTTTAAATTTTCGGTTCTGTTTTGCAAAGGAGATCAAACTCAATCCCCCTTCTTTCCAGTGTATCCAACTGCTGATTCAGTTTTGCTGGATTGATCCAAATTCCTAGTGCAAACAAGGTATAATTGACCAGTTAGAATGCTTACTGTGTATTTATACATGCGGAATCTACCTAGAAGGGGCATTTCTAAAGTTGCAGTGGGAACTTGTTCGTCATAATTACTGTTCTCATTGCATCTAATCATGTGCAAATAGGGTAGAAAATGAGTTCAAAATTGTGTATCTGTCATTTAATATGTATGTTTGTTAAATAAAGTTTTCAATGAAATTCCACCTCAAATGAAATGCTTAGATAAATTAATTTAGAAAGTGTACTGTTTCCTCCTCCCCATTGAATTTTATTGATTTGTTAATTGTTATTTGAGAACCTAGAACTATTATTATTGGTTGTTTGGTTTATTATTATTATTATTATTATTATTATTATTCAACTATTATAGATGTACTTTCAGTAATTTTTATTACTTTTCATGTTTGTTAATTGGTTCAGACAGTTTATATGTACTTGCTCATGCAAAAGCATAGATCAAGTATTGTTTTACTGAATATTTTCCATTTGATATTTTAAGCAAAATACATGTTTTTCACATGTTGAACACTTTGAAATGATGTTCATCTATGTGTGTGTGTACCTGTAGAGAATGGGCATAATAACTGGAGACCAAACGTTTCTTAATTAGTTTAGACAGTTTACATGTATTTTCTTGTGCAAAAACATAGATCAGGTATTTTATTTAAATATTTTTTGTTTGATATTTTAAGTAAAATACATGGTTTTTATCTCTTCACCATTTTTAAATAATGTTCATCTATGTGTGCATGGACACAATATCTGAAGAACAAATGCATTAATTGGCAGAACATTTCATATTTTGATAAAAAAAAGTGTAAAAATCTAGAACTATATTTGTGTAAATATTAAATTTTGTAATTAGATAAATTATATAAAAAAAGGAGATCTAGATAGATTTTATTTATTTTCCATAAATAGCCATAAATAGAAATAACATTAAAATTCAGGATTTTGCTGAATAGTATTTTGTCTTCATTATGTTACAATATTGTATTAAAATATTATGTAACTATTACTACCAATCTCTTGCATCTAAGTCATGCTTGACTGATTCATTACCAAATATAAATAAAATGTTTATCTCTCTTTGTTCTGAAGAATATGTTTAAATGTAATTAATTGTGCAAGTTTATTACCATTTACATAAATTAATAATTTATATAATTATTAGGACTATTATAATGCATATAATAGTTTATTTGTTTGAATTTGTGTCATTCACATACACTAGGAAAATTGTAATTATATGCAATGCCATGCTATATATCTTATTAATAACATTTAAAAACAATCCTTGATGCTGATGATTTCGCATTAGTATATAGAATAAGAGTTTAAAATATCTTGATATACAATATCTCCAATCTCTTATTTGTTTTTATATTATGTTTTTCTGCCTTTTTAACACTTTACAACATAGTTGAAAAGTGTTTATGACTTTGCTCATTCTCTCTGTCTGTCTGTCCATTAGCACGATAACTGCCGTAAAAATGACTTTATCAAAATGAAATTTTAGTATGTTGTTCAGACGGTCTGTGGGACCGATGGGAATATAAATTAATAATATCACTCAATTAGTTTTAGATTGAACCCGGGTTGAAAAAATGAAATACATTGAACCCTATGGGACCTAATTTTTCAAACATTTTTTAAGCGGATTTAAAATTCACAAATTACTTCGAAAATTTTAGGTAATATTCAAATTACCCCATAAAATATATAAAAAAGATTTCAGCAAAATATATTCAGTAATTTTTAAATAAAAATTAAAATAATAATTACACCACCTTTTATATGAAGAGATCACGTGACCCACTTCAAAATAAAATATGGCATCCATCTTGTGTCAAAATTGTGATTTTTAAAGTTCTTTTTAATTCATATTTGTTATTATATCCATCCTAAAACCACTTTATTTTTGCTTAAATTCTGTGCATCTACATACTGAAACAACGCAATCACAATATATTTGAGTTTAAATGATCATCCAACTTTGATTATTTCTACAACGAAGCCTAATTTTCACTTATGGAGAATGTAAATACCAAAAGATGTAGAATGAGTTGTATAAGAATTGCTGCATTTCTTTAACGCAAAATTATTTAGCTCATGGAATCTGCAATATAGCTGATATGAATGAAATATTCATTGATTTTACACAGAGAAGTAGATGATTTTTTCAATGAAGTTTTAAGCATAGAGTTTAATTACTTGTACCTCCATGGTCTTAAGTTTTTAAATAAAATAAATTATTATAGTATTGTGATGAATGAAATGAATGGAAAAAAGTTTATGAATGAAATGCTGCTTTTATGAGAGCCAGGCGTGTTATATTTCGATGACGTCATTTGAATAAATTTCATTTGTTTTCAATGAAATTTTCACATATAATAAATTATTGTAGTATTATGATAATTTTAAAAATATTACCAAGGAATGTATCGCATTTTAGAGATGTTTAAACCAGGCAATTTATATTTCAATGCCATTATTTGAATGAAGTTCATTTTTTTCGATGAAGTTTTAAGTTTTCAAATATAATAAATTAATGTAGCATTGTGATAATTTTAAAAATATTATCGAGGAATGTATCAAATTTTCGAGATGTTTAAGTAAAATTGCATTGAAGTTGGAAAGTGTTTCATAATCAGTGCTTTATGCATGATTGATATTTCTTGTTTTTATTCACTTACTAGCAGAAATGCCTGGTGTTGGGCAAAATAATACTGAAATAAAATAGCATAGTATGAAATCTGGAATATTTTAGCTATAAATGTGTTCCCTATTAAGCTTAACATACCAATCAAAAAAATATAAAATCAGCTATATTATTTTCAAATTATAAGTGGTACCAACTTTGGTTACAGACCAACAATGCAAGTATTGGAATGACTGTTGCTCTGGGAAGTTGTAGGTAAATAAACCATATGTTAAAATATTCCCTAGATCCAGATAATCATTCACCAAATTAGATTGCATATTTCATAAGATATTTAGCTTGAAAGTGTATTTGCAAATTTTTGCTTTTACATATTAAGGTGGAACAAAATTGAAAAACATTTTTAGCCGTAAATCTGTTGAGCCATTCTCAAGTCATAAGCAGTCATAATAGACAGATAAAATTGGGTTTTCAATTCTTGTTATTCCATATTTTGCAGCAGGGTGATAAAACATATCGGAATATTCCCTGAACCCAGACTTATGGCCTGAAAAAATATTCATCAGAATCTATCATATGGATCAGGAGGTATTGAAGTTAAAATAGTTAAAACTATCCTTGTACATATTAGATAACAGAAATAAGTTTCCATTTCTTGTTATTCTGCATTCTGCTGTAGTAGGGTGATTATTGCTGTAGTAGGGTGATATAAACTTGCATCAGAATATTTCTCAGACTTAGCTTCATTGCCTGGAAAAATATTTATAAAAACCTATCATTTGATGCAAGAGATATTTAAATTAGAAACTGCCATTAAAATTTCCCTTTTATATATTAGATAACAGAATTATACATTTCTAAATATATTAATGCTCATTTTGATATTTTCAGACTTCCAAAAAAATAAAGAAGCTGGAAAAAGAGACCAATGTCTATAAACAGAAGTGGGAGAGTAGCAACAATGCTCTTCTTGGTATGATCAATGATGTATGTTGGTTTTTATAAATATTATGATTTGCTAATTAATTTCATTCATTTATTTTCTAATTTGTATTTATTTCTATCATATTCTTGTCAGCTTTTTAGTCAATTTTTGGAGTGAAGCAAGCGTAGCTCCTTTATATCAGACTCTTATGCAAAGATATTTAAAGTTCTAAAAAATGGTTTGGTAAATCTTGATTATTTTTTATTAGTTAGACGATATTTATGAGACGATCATAGAAAAAGGAAATCAAAGAATAGGTGATGTTGTTGAGAAATTATCATAAAAAATGAACTACCTAATGTTGAGCCTTGTTGCGGTCTCATACCAAGCATTAAAGATTTAAAGCATACCAAGCATTAAAGATTTTTCAAGATCCTAGCTGTTGACCCAATGATTTTATATTTCTCACTTTTAACTAGAACTCACTTTCTAACAAAGAGAAAAGATTTAAGACAGTTCAAATTTGAAATTAATTGCAAGAATGTAGTTTTATTTGTGCATTGCATTTATTCATATTTATAAAGTTTTCATATTAATATAATTGTCTAAAACAATATATACATCAGCTGTTAAAGCTCAGCTTTGGCTACAACTGAATTTAATAAGAACAGTAAATAAAAGTTCTAGAAGCCTTAGAAAACACATCCACAAAATTCAAACTTTTCATGGCAAACCAACAATGCTAGACTCTTGAACTGGCAAAGAGCTAATGAAAGTGAAATAGAAACCACTACAGAAAGATAGAATATGTGTCAAATAGCTGTAGAGCGACAATGACTGTAGCAACTGCTTCAATTGCCAGCACTCTTAATAACTACACATTGTGTCCACACTAGGGGCACACTAACTTAAAAAATCATTTACAGCATTAAACTGTACGTTGTCACTTTCATAAAAACTCAAAAAAGTTTTCTGGTGTTAATAATATATCTCTTGATAATAAATCTGTTTCTAATAGCTCATTTAACCTCTTCAGTGAAATGCCTAGAAAAATTTCATAACTTTCTTTCTGGTCTATCTACCTCAGTACAACTCGTTGTTGAACATAGTGTTCAAAACATCATATCCTGATAGTTCGCTGAACTGTTATTTTTTTTTTTTTTTTTTTTTCAGTTAACATAGTTCTTTGGCTAGTGAAAGTTGATACAGTACAGGATCTATTATCCGGACTGCTTGGGACTTCAGGCATTCTGGATAAGGGGTTTTTACGTAATTCGGAACACTTTTCTAAAACTTACTTGAATGGTCTAAAATGTTATAGAAAATTATAATTCATTTTAAAAACATGTATTAAATACAGATTTTTTACAATCCATATGAAAAGATATACTTGGTTGACTAAAATGCAAATTACATATAATTATAGTATCAAATTTAGGGATTAAGAAAATTTTTGAAAGAAAAGAATGTCTGAAAAAAGTTGATTATTCAGGGTAGTTGTTAGAAGTCTTTTTTTTTTAAACATTTCAACTAAAGTGGGCCCTCACCATATTCATCTAATATTTTAGCAGAAGCACCTTTGTTCATATGTTTCAAAATATTTTAAAGTACTTTTAATAAAATTAAGATGAGAAGGATGTTCATTTTTAATTGAAATGAGAGATTAACTATGGGTGCAAATATATCAAATTCTAATTTATGCTCTTCAAATGTATTTCTAATAAGCCTTATAATTCTAAATGCCTGAATAAATAAAAAATTTAATTTCGTTATTCTAAACATATATCTCTATTTCATCAACAATATGTTTAAAAATAATATCCCACCATAAAAAACCCAAAAAATATAAAAATATTAGTAGATGAAAACAGATTGAAAAACTGGAAAATATTTAAAAATAAAACGAAATATATCTGCGATCGTGTTTACATAAAAAAAATTCTGCGATATTGCTAAACTGTCTTTTATAAAATACTAATTAATAAATGTAGTACGTAAAAAATCCATAAATACACTGCAATAGAACTTTTTGATAGGATCAATTTTCGGTTCAAAATAGCCATTTTCATCCAAATAATAGGATTTCATTGAAAATGATTTTGATGTTGGAATTCCATCAACGTTTTTAAAAATATTAAAGATGTGTATATTTCCACGGAGATGAAAAAAATTGGGTTTTTCCGAAAAAATTACAAATTTATTGCTTAGGTTAAGTATTTAAAGAGATCAATCAGAAGGCCCTGAATGACATTTTATAGCTGCTATATTTTTCTTCGCATTTCGGCAAAAGTTAATTATCATTAATTTCGGGAATTCCTTACTTAAACGTACTTTCTATCATCTCGGAAATACGCTGATGACCTTTTTTTTTCAATCTTTTCCAATAAATGTTTGTGCAAAATAGCTTGAATTCTGTGCGGCACATCGTGTTTGAAGGGCGTAGACAAAGCAAATAGGATTTCTTTCACGATATCAGACTATTTCAAGCGAAGAAGTTGGAATACTTTTACTGAAAATCAAAGTCCTGGAACAAAGAGTAGAAAAGAAAATGTAACGAATTCGGAAAAATCGAAACCTTTGTGCCTAGTATGCTCTGCCCTATATACCCAGAAAAGAATGAAACGCTATTAAAAAAAGCACCTTGCCGTGACTTGTCCATAACTAAGGCTGCTATATATACAGGAGCCATATTCGTAACTAGTGAAGAATGGAATGACACGTCTCGCCATGAAGACTTACTAGATAGATGATTTTAGCCTTCATGTGTCTCCTCTGTGCCAGATGCAGCCGCTTCGGAAATTTTCGGGAAAAACGGTGCTACTTCAGATGTTTTCCGGAAAAGAGGAGTTGCACTATGGAGATACGGAACTTCCCGGGAAAAAACACGATCCACGAAATATTTTCATTCCTGCTTTTCATTCGCTCTCGCGAGAATTCCTTACGTTCGTTTTCGAAATTTAAGAAGGATCAGCGGCGGAGAGTGCAAGCGAATTCCTGCACGGGATTTTTGAATTTTGTGCGCGGATCGCACGTACCCTGGAAAAATGTAGGCTTCAATGCATTTTTTTTTAATTGATATTACTAATTAAAGCAAAAAAGCATTTGGCGGGATTTTAAACAAAAAATCGCTATTTGGCGCAATATTTGGCAAATAATCGCTTGTTGCCGCAGAATTTGGCATTATTTTGCCGAATTCTGGTTTGGGGAGAGTCCGGATATTGGGGTGCCGGATAAGAGGTCGCGTACTGTAGTACTATATGGAACCAACTTGACTGCCTTTAATGGTAGTTTTGTAACCTCAGCATAGTCTAGCGTAACATGGCAGAAAAAAAGACAAAGTAAATGTGTACTGAGGAAATTTCTGCATTTTAGAGACTGATAATAGTTTAATAAGTTTATTGTTCCTAAGTGTATCTGAAAATAATTTTAGTGTGAAGCATTTAGCGATATTAAACTCTTCACTGAAAAGGTAAAGAAAATACTTTACCTTTTCAGTGGAGAGTTTTTTGTGTGGAAATGGAAATGTGTCTAGAAATTGCACTAGGAGTTTAGAAATCAGCATATGTGAACCAGTTTTGTGCTTTTTATCCCTCTTTAGCACAGAATTGCTAATATCTACTTTGGCAGTTAGAAAACTTCCTAGAACATCTGCTGATTTTTTTATGAAAAAATAAAATCAATATAGCAAATGGATTTTTTGCTCTTGCAAAGACTACCACAAACTCAGCACTTTAATGTTATCAGTAAATTCGATTTAGATATTGATAGGGAATTTTTAAGTGCTGACAATTCAAGATGAACTAGAAATTGACAACATATCAGATTACCATTTAAATTTAGATATTTTTTTAATTATATAGAGAATTTTTCTTGGACGTCCAAAGAAAATTGCCAGTGGTGGTTCAAAATATGCTTAAGTTTGTAACTTAAGCATATCTTGAAAGGAGTTTATGCTACATCCTTCAAACTGACATTATTTGTTTTCTAAAATTACATACAAAATGAAATCTGTCTGGTGTTTTGTATTTATGCTTTTTATTTGGTTCAGTCAAGAAAATAAACAAGCAGTAACTTTTTGCAAAACATTTTCTTAATTTTTCTGTAAAATCAAACCTACTTAAAATAAAAATAGGTCAAAAAATTAATTATTGTTTGAAATATTAGAGTCTAAAGCACATTATTGATTGAATGGCAGTCAAGCTGATATATAATTTTATGTGTATTAAACACTCTACCTTTTTAATCAGTCACATTCATTATTATTTAATTTGCATCAAATGCCATTCTTTTTCATGCATAGAGTTTTACAATGTATAATAAAAAATCATGGATTGAAAATTAATTTCAGAATTATTTAAAATTTCAATAGGTTCATTTTAGTATATATATATATGTCAGGGTTCATACATCTCAGGGAAAACCGGAAATTCTGAGGAAATTTAAATTCAGCTCAAAATCTCAAGGGAAAGTCATGGAAAATTGCAATTTTTCATTAAAAACCTGAAAAGAAATTCTATTTTTGACTGAAATCGGTCATTTTAGAAAATTCAGTGTTTTTAAAATGATTCCTTTACTCTATTGTATTGTGCTTGTATGTTGTATTGATTATTTTAAGTATTGATTATTTTAAGTATTGATTTGTGAATTATAAAGTGTGGTCATGTGTCACCTTTACTTTAGGTGCTGTTGAGTGTAATTCTCTATTCAGTTCCGTTCTTGACTGCTTGGATCTTAGCAGATGGCAAATTTTCTTTGCTGCTTCTGGCCTTTCCCGAACTTGTAGTTTGGTCTTCTGTTACCATTCTTAAGGAACATGTCCTTTCTGATGACTGGTGAATTTTGCTACATGTATCTTTGCTATAATTTTTGTTAACGGGGCATGTTATTTAAATTTTTCTTTATTTTCCTCTACCATGTGGTGTTGTTTGTATTTGTTTTGCCTAATAAAGTGGTTATGTGAGGATGGGTCTTGGCTGATCCGGTATGGCGATTACTGTGATAAGGCTTTGCTTTGGCATTTTTGACCCTCTTGCTTTTGCAGGCGGGGTCATTGTGGTACCAAAGTTGTTCAGTGGATTGTTTACTCATCACCTGCCTTGCCAGGGGCATGTGCCAGGTCTATGGCTTTTGCTGTCGCTGCGACATATCATCTAACTGTATATCTGGGTGGAGCGATGACTTTTTCCAACTTACTTTATTGTATTTGAAACAAAGTTTTGATTCGTGGAATGTGATTTCATATTTTTAACATCAAATATGCTAATTTTAAATTTTCTGTGTGTTACTAAATTTTTATTTATTTCACTAAACAAAATCAGTAAATTCTGCAAAATGGCATAATTTTTAAGCTGTGGAAGTTTGCAAAAATTCTTCTGGAAAACTTAGAATGGAATTTCATTGCTAAGTATGAACCTGATATAATATGTTTTTTAATCAAATTATATTCCTTTTCATTTATGTTAAAAAACATTTAATTTCATATTTGAATTTTTAGAAACAAAAGCATGATAAAGAAATTTGCAATGCTCAACAAAAAATTCTAACATTAGAAAAACTGTGCAGAGCTTTACAAGCTGAAAGAAATGAGCTACAAAACCAACTGAATGCTGCTGCTGGTAAATGACCTTTAATTTTAATGAGCTGTAATGTTATTTGTGACAATTCTTGCAATTGCTTTTGTATCCTTCTGATTGTTTTTATACACTTTTACATAATTTATTTTATTTCTATCTGCATCCTGATGCCCATTTTTTTCAGTTTTGTTTTGTGTTATCAAACTAAATATTTGAGTCATGTACTAGCAAATATTTTTCTTACAAATCTTAATTAGGAACTTGCACATTTTTATTTGTTGCATATACTATGATGGAATGCTTATCATATTTCTAACTTTTAGTTTTCAAATTATTTTAGCATAGCATTCTTTAATTTAATTCGACTTCTGTCAAAGTCAGAATGCCTTTATGAGGTCGTTCCTAATATAAATTGCATTGTACTTACATTGTATGTTTCAAATATTTTAAAGTTTAGCAACAAATACCATCTAATTAATCATTCTTGAGTTGACTATCTGCAGCATTACTTTTCAGTTTTCATACATTAACCATATCTCCATAAATAAAGGATAAAAATTTAAAACAATTCTTTCCAACTAGTGTGCTGTGGCACAATAATGGGCTATGAATAGAGTATAAGTGTGCCAAGAAATAATGATCAATTTTTTTTAATTTTATGAAATGGGAAGTGTCCATCTATCCATTAACATCATTTTCAGTGATAAATAGGGTCTGGATGTTGATGACCTAAAAATGCCCTTAAAAGGTGAATAAATGCTCTTAAAAGATGAAAAAATGACTCTAAATTTGAAGGGAAAATCTCTCTAAAACAGTAATATAATTTTCAAATTTTTAAATTAAATAACTTCAGTCGTAGACTTCATAGATTAGAATTTTGTCTTTTCTTTATAAAATACACTATGAAACCTCAGAAGAAGAAAAAAAGCATATTTTCTTATATTCCTTTCAGACACTCTTTGTGAAACACTCAGTACAATACTCTGAGGCAGTAAAAATATACATTTTTCATTTTTTTTTTTTCTAATTTTTAACTTTTTATCCTCTTAACACCCTGTACTAGCTGAATGTATATGTGAACTTATACTGCCATCTATTTTCATTTGAGGTAATTTCATTTTTATAGGTTCAGCAAATTCTGAAAAGGATGTTCCTCCTTCAACAGAAACTCAAGCTTCGTAATTTCATTTGAAATTTCAATATTTCAAGTGCAATGGGCATTTATTTAAAAGAGAGAAGAATAAAAACACAATCATTCTTTTCTGTGCATTTCACTGCTATTTTTAGTCACAGTATTTGCTACATGTAATAGGTTTATTTAAGTTTAATTTATAAAAAAGAAGATCGATTGAAGAATGATTTCAACCGACATGCACACAACATGGCATCACATTTGCATCATTCAATTGTGAATGTGTATAAATTAAAGGTCTGTGCAAACTTAGAATTAGATGGACCATATATCTCTTAGAAAGTTTTGGGTGGGCTAGGCTTTATTTTAAAATTGAGATTATGTACTTGGGCCAAACAAAGATGATGTTTTGGAAAACTATAAATAAATATTAATGCAAAATATATGAAAACGTGTTAGTTTCAGAAATGCGGAAAATGGAGCATAATAAACAGCTTTGCTTTGGAAAACTTGAGCAACGTGTTTAAGCACAAATATAATAATAATGCAGCATACAGCTGTTTCAAGGGTATGCTGGATCCCCTTCGTCTGTGCTAGAGAACCAACAAACCTGAAGTCTAAAAGAAGAAATTGCCATAAATAGAAAAAACAAAAGTGTGTGAATACCCAAATTGGAGATCAGGAGATCACCTGAAAGAGGTAATCAGAAAGCCAAATGAAAACAGGTTGACTTTCTCAAGTGAACTAACTCTTAAATTACAACTTGAGTATATAAACCCCTCTATTTCTTCTATTTGTACCCATTTCATCTCTTTGAATTGGGTTTGTTAGTTCTCTAGCACTGACAAAGGGGATGCAACATTTAATCGAAACAGTTGTATGCTTATTATATTTGTGCTTTAACATATTACTCAAAGTTTCCTTATCCTGTGCACGAAGTATTTTTTACTTATTAACTTTCTATATAATTCTGAATTCATAGTTTGGGCCAAAACTCAAATTAAAGATTTTCGGCTCATGCTTTAAATTTTAGAATGCCTTCAAACCAGGTAAGTATTTGAAAATAAACACATTTTGAAATTGACATGCTTACATTATTTAGAAGAAAATGAAGCATTTTGAATATTTAAATTACCTTGTTGCAAATAAAACATTAAAAGTTTTAATATTTAAATTGGTGCAAAAAAAAAAATTATAAATTTGAAATCACTCAAGTTTATGAAAACATTTTAATTTTAAATATTTAAAAGTAAGCAAATGCATTTCGTAATTTAAATATTTAAAAATCTACAAATGCATTTTAAAAATTAAATATTTACACTTTACAATATAAACACACCTGACAAACTATCGAGCACTGCATATAATTCTAAATTCAGATTCTTTAAATGTGATGTCATGTGCATATGGGCAGCTGATGGTGTCTTTCCTCAATTAATCTATATGTATTTATAGATCTGATTTTATTATTGGTTTTGGGGGTTATAAAAAAAGCATTTATTAAACATTTTTAAACTTCATTATTTAGTGTTTACAATGAAATCCTGTTTATTTGAATCAAACTGAATTGCAGATGATCCAGATTATTAAACATGAGGAAGATCTGAAATTATTACCTATAAATAGTATAATATTAATAATAATGCATTATATTTAAAAGAAAATTTTAAAATTGCATAATTAAGTAATTACAAAATCTGTTTTTAACTAATTACAGTGAAACCTCTTTTAACCGGTCTCTGTTTAACTGGCTCTCAGAATAAACCTGTTTTAATTTAATCTGTAAAAGTTAAAAATCACCCCTTCTAAAGAAAATTTCTTTTTGTCACAAGATCTGCAGATATTCATTTATGGGCTGTAGTTATATTACAGAAGCAGATGGGGAAGAGTGGTTTACATTTAACAATAACTTGGACCTAGAAATCTTGTCTGACGAAGACTGTTATCGAAACTGTCACTGATGCACATTAAGATGATGCTGAAAATTCAAATATTGCAGATTCACCAAGAGACTTAAGAGTTTCATATACTGATTGGAAAATAAACGCTTTATACAGGATTCTTTGTTAAATTAATCAGCAATCAACTTCCACTTTAATATATTTAATGTTGATAAACAAAATGGCATGGTTTCGCCGCAACAAATAAAACTCTATTCAGGCTTGAAACAAAATAAAGTAACTGAATTATTTTAGGAAAAGTTATGTAATTATAACATTTCATTATAAACTACTACATGTATACTATTTTTTTATTTTTAACTTTTTTGTGAGTCTGCTAAATATAATTTTTTAATGATGATGGATGTGCCTAGTAATTTGTTTAAATACTTTTATAATGCACAATTTTTAATTTAGAGTATCTAACAGAGGTAAGAAAATCAGTGGGTTTAACATTTTTTTTATAACGGCCGTGTTTGACCAGATTTTCTCTTAACCAGCTGACCCTCTGTCCCAATTAAGTCGGTTAAGAAGGGTTCTACTATATAGTCTAGCCGTATTAATACGAGCAGTCAGTATGATCAGAAGCTTGTTTGTGTTAAAAATAGCTTAAAACCACAGTAAAAATAATATGTACTGTAATTTATATGGAATTTGAAGAAGATTGTAAAACCAATTTTTGTTAAATGGAATTTTATTTGCATTAACCTAGTTGCACTATAACAAAAGTTATCAGTAATTATTCTTCAAATTTCACTTAAAAGAAGAAACACCAACAACTTTAATCCAAATAAACAGGACTCCTCTGTATATTCTTATAGCAATTATAAAAAAGATAGTGATATAAAATCTTCTTTTTAATAAGTTTTGAAAAATCCCTACGGTATTTAAATGTATTTCAAATTCCTCTATTTAAGTCAGAATATTCTAGGTTTCTTCTTCAGTATTTATTTTTGTTTTGTGTGTATTGTGTGTGTTTATTTGATGTGATCTTTTTCTATGAATATTTTTCTTCCCATTTTTGGCTCATATTTTAATTTGCAGTACTGTATTTTTGTGAGTTGTTCTGAAAACACACTACAGACTAAAAATATATCTACATGAAAGCAAATATTTAAATAGACCTTCACCTATATGGATTGTTGTGATCTTATATGATCCTCAATACTTTTACAAATGATCTAAACTATTACTGTATTCAATTTAATAAACATTATTTATTAAGTGTATATTTGTTTGGCTTGTCTTGATCAGCTTCCTGTAGAAATATTTTCTAGAGATAAATGATATTCGTATATTTCACATTTATTACAATAATTGTTAAGTTTCAAATAAATGCCTTATTTTGTCAAAAATTCAATGCTGGTTTTAGACCTCCTAGCACACACTCTAATCTTTAGAAACAGTGCCTCAATACTATTGAAGCCCCTGTACACGATGCAAGAAGTTGAATCAAGAAATTGAACTGTCAACTTATTATACGAACTTGCATTTTGCAACTGCAAAGGTCCTTCAATTTCTTGACTGTAACTGACCAATCAAAATGCCTACTGAGTATGATGTCACGATCCCTTTTTGTATTTTTTCATTGACCTTGTGCTACTTCTGCATAAATTTCATCTTTAATTACCTTATTTATGCATTTTTTTAGTACTTATTTATTTGAAACACCCCTGGCTTAAAATAATCGGGAAAATTGGCAATCACTCTGAAAAAATCCAAATAAGAATGGGTTTTATTTATCATGACTTTCACTTTAAAAACTTTTTTTTTACTTTAATTTTCTAAATGTCTACTACAAAATCACAGTTTTTCTTTGGTGAAACAAAATCTTTGACGTTGGAGCAAAGTCATCTGATGACGGGGGACAATGGTTTCTTTATGGTGTCATAAATCCTCTCAAATACAAATGGCTGAGGGCGATGACAACCAAGGTGGTCCCGGAAGTCCCCAATCTTTGTCGGCATTTTTATTGAGGAAATTCGGATATGCAGATCTAGCACCCGGCGGGTGCAGATCATTTGTAGAACACATTTTTGCGGACAAAACCATGGAAGACCAATTAGGTTCTGATAAGAGCTCTTCGGACAAAACCTCTTTTCTTCACTATATGCAGTCGGAAAAACAGCAGGAGAAAAATACTGAAACCGTAGTTGGATGAAACACATTGTCCAGGAATTTGAAAAGCAAACCCAGTGTGTGTTCACTTAAAAGTGTCTTTAATTGAGCAAGTTATTTATGACTCTCAGAAAAATGTCTGAAATGTCAGAAAAAAGCATGTGATCTTCTTTCAGTCAAGCCGAGATTCCTTCATTTCTTCGCAGAGCAGAGTTAGGCCAGCTTCTGTATGCATAGTTTATTAAATACGTTTCGTGTTCAATATGAAAATAAAGTGTAACCTTGAAAGTTAAAGTAGTACTTTAAATTGTTTAAAAGCATGCATAAGAATCATTTATATATATTTCTCATATTTATTATTATTTAGTTTTATTGCTTTGTTTAATTTTGTTATAAAATTCATATGCTTTTTAAAAGTATTTTTTAACAATCCATAGCTAACACAAATAAATTTTTTGCGACAAAATAAAATCGCAGATTGTGAATGAAACACTGAACTATATAAAAAATCAGCAGTGGCTCCAATAGGATCAGAAAGGGCCGAAAATGAATCCTGCCCTCAGTGTGATCTGACTGGAAATAATTGGTATTCATATGTGTTAGAAATATGAATGCTTGAAATTTTTCAATGAAGAATTGAGATAACAGTTTTTTTTTTAAATATTTATCTTTACATAGCTGAAATAAAGACAATAATTTCATGTATTCAATTAAAACTAATTTGAAAAGTTTTCAAAATTAAATATGTTTGACTTAGCCGTACTTTTTGAAAAAGTCCGAGCCTGATCCGAAACAGTGTTATAAAAACTCGGGCAGGGCCCTAGTCGAAATGATTTTGCGTAAATACCATTTCCCTGTGTAGGTAGTTTATTTTCTTTGACATTTTCAAAGCAATTTTAAATATTAAAATATCGAAAATAGAACCACTTTTTCAAAACAGTTCAAATATTAAAACATCGAAATTAGGACCACCTTTTCAAAATAGTTTAAAAATCGAAATTAGAACAACCTGTTCAAAATATTAAAATATCGAAATTGTTGCTCCTATATTTCAAAAACTAATAATCCGATCCAAAATCCAATTATATACTCTTATATGGTTTTCAAATGGTTACAAATTATACCTAATATAGTTCATAGCTACCTCTCTTAGTTTTTGAGAAATAAGAATTTATAAACTTGAAAAAGATAGAAAATTTCCCGTTTTTCAACTTAACAAGACGATTCCTCGAAAATTATATTAGATCTTTAAAAACAAATTATTAATCTAGAACCTGGATTTCTTACTAAGCATTCTTGTTGCTTATTGTTTATCTCATAATTTAGAAGATAGTTCAAGTGAAAGCAAAGAAAGACTAAAACTGCTCTGACAAACATTTTATAGTTTATCGAAAAAAAGAATGCCAATATACTAAAATGTTAAAATTATTTCTATATATGCAATACATAAATGGTACTATATTTCCGACATAATAAGTAAAGGTTAAGTTGATATTTTTATGTATTAAGTTCGGAGATATAAGCGTCCAAAATGTTTATATTTTTCGTAACATCCCGATTTTCGCCAACCATATATACCCAAATCATGCATGTTATTCACATGCATGATTTATGCAATGCTTTGTCATTTCATATTGTGATTATTTTTGTGGAAAATATTATATATCAAATAATTGCGGGAGGGGGGACAACTCAAGGCTTTTTTTTTTTTTCCTTGATAATGTATTTTCTTTTCTAAATTGAGAAATAAAATAAATTGCCTAAAAGTATGCAAGTGTGAAAATGAGTTTAACCCCTTGCCTGTGCCACCCGAATCCAGTTCGGGCAACCCTTCTGCGCCAAATTTGGAATGCCCGAACTGACTTCAGGCAAGCGAAAAATCAGTATTTCTATTCCGTTGATCCCGAATTGAGTTCGTTTTGTCTTACCAAATGCTTTACAATATAGTTCATTGTTTTTCCAACAGATGGCGATACTTGTTCACATTTTTTTTTTTTTTGAAGTAGGCGGGATCAGCTAGCTTGATTAGGCGGGATATAAACCGAGTTTATTGTAAAGAGTGTGATGTCGGCTTGTGTGCCGGGTCATATTTTTCGTATATATCATACTATAAAAGATTTGTGAAATTCTGAAAAATGATTTGTGAAATTCAAAAGATTATTTGATTTATTTTGCTATAATTAAACAATTTTGAGTAAAATATGAATATAATCCATTAATTTTCCACATGTATATCAAAATATTAAATGTTATTTCATATAAAAATTTATATTTTTACAAAATAAAATTTTTCTAACCTTTTTAAATGTTATAGACAAAACTGAAGCATAAAAAAAAATTTCCATTTTTGACCCACCTTCCTGAAATATACTCCACAGGCAAGGGGTTAATATTTGAATTCATATTTGCAACTAGTTATTTAGAACAATTCATTAAATTAAAAAATTAGGCTTCCTAACCTCTGAAAAAGACGCTACTAATGTATAAAACACAGAACTCTGGAAAAATTAAGATGATAGCGACAAATAATTTCTACAAATTACGAATTGAAAAGCATTGTGTTTAACTTATGGCTGCATATACTGTAAAATTGAAATAGGAAAAATATAAAATATTGAAAGTTTGATTAACTTAAAATGTTATGAATTTTATAACTTAAATAAAGTTAATTAACTCTTAAATTGCAGTATTTTTTTAAGTTATAAATACTAACAGAACCCACCAAAGGTTTTCCAAAAGATAGGACAGCGCTTTCATTGCAGATTCCGACATCGATACTAGAGTTATCCTAGTTTGGGGAATGTCCCCTTTAGGCGGATTCTGTAAACATTAACGCTTGGTTTTGACCATAGTCCATAGACAAATAGTGCAGTTTGACCGCAATCTTTGTAAAGACTGAATTTGTCTGTCTCTATAAAAGTTCACAAATTTGTGGATTATAGCAAGTTTTTGTGTTTCCATTCCACATCAGGTATATGTGCAGAGCACTAAAAAGTGCAAAAGCGATTCACAGATACTGTTATTTTCAATAGGAACGCAATTTTTATGGAAAATAATTGACTGATATATTACCAGAAAAAATGAAAGTTATTTATATGTTTGTATTTTAAACTATTTGTGATTGAAGAATTTAAAGTATTTACAACTATTTAAATGCAGTCGTCATTTGTATGAAATTTTATATGTTTTGAGTTGGAATAAACATGTTTTATTAATTCCTTCGTATAAATCAAATACATGGAAATATGTATATTTAGAAAGTTGAATAAATATTATAATAGCGTCGGAAATCAAAATTCAGTTTTTATCCCAGCTCGGACAGTCTTAACCGGCTGCGTGTAGTATAGGTTCTTTTGGCTTATCTGGTCAGTAAAGCAAATAAGGCATAATTTTCATTATAAATTCCTTCACGAAAGGTATCCTTCTTTTAGCAGCAGGACTCTTTTATCATACCTTTACTTAATAAAATCTTTATAATTCCCTTCCCCCAAAATGTACTTTTTAATCTTTTTAACTAATCTAGTATAAATTGCGATGAAATTTATTTATAAAAATTTTTAATTCACAAAGAGAGTATTATTAAGTTTTATTTCTACCGAATTTTAAATTTCCATGTATCTTTTCAAAATTAACAAATTTCCTTAATTTTTAAAGCTAAAGAATTTTTCTATTACTTTCCCTGCAATACATGGTAATGTATAGGGAAAATATTGGAATCATGTCGAAAATCACAACTCGAGTTTTCGACGAATCTACACGTTTCGAGACCTCTAGAATAAGTAAAAACTATTTTTAGCGTGACGTGTGTGTCTATCTGTTGGTCGGTGCAATGTATTTATCCACTCTAACTCAAAAACTAATTGACCGAATTTCACAAAATTCGGTAGATAAGTCGCTTGTGGGTTACCCTGATGCTGACTAGATTTTGGTACGATTCGGAAAAAAATAACCTGCCTTTTTTTGCGAAATGGCCCGCAAAAATCGTCAAAATAAAAAACTATGCATGCTCAAATATATCAATTTAATACTTGTTTTAGAAGTAATTTTTAACGATGCAAAGACTAAGACCAACCCCATTGCACTGGGACTAGCCGTTCTCAAGATATATATATTTTTTTTATTTTGAAGGCCTTAAGGATGTAACGTGAATTAAGTTGCCAAATTTAACTAATATGCAATAAAAAGGCAAATTTGATATAATATCAGAAAAGTATCCATGGTATTTTCAGCAATTAAACTCATTATAGTTCACAATGAAATAAAACATGACAAAATGAATTTGAATCTGCAGGGAAAGTCAGGTGTTGCTCACATCAGATTTTTTAAATTACTGTAATTAAACCTTTTTGCACAGTAATTATCATATTAGAAAATTTTCACCCGTTGATATCATTACAGAAAGCACTTGCGTTGTGCATATTTTTAAAAGCTTTTTACTTTCCTTATATACAATAATGTATAAGGAAAGTATTGTGACGTGGTCGAAAATTCGAATTCGAGTTTTCGACGGGAGAGCACGTTTCAAGCATTCCTAATCACGAATCGAACATTTTTGAGGTGATGTCTGTGTGTGTGTGTGTGTCAGTGAGTCTGTGGAGACGATAACTGACGAACGAATGGGCCGATTTAAACGAAATTTGGTACAAAAATTACAATCCGTGAATACTGGAAGCCTATTGTTTTCATACGCAATCGAATGTTCAGAACCCCCCTAAGTTACGCAAATAGACATTTCTTATGTAATTTTTATTAAAAAACGATTTACATAAATTTTAGAACGCTAGCATGAACTGTTCTCGAGATATTGCACATATTTAAAAAAAATTATATAAAATAAAAAAAAATAATTCCTATTGAGAAACATGTTCACTTTTCATTTGTAATATCATGCGATAAATTTGGTGACATCATGCATCATTCTCGTGGATCTAGCTCGTTCCATTCATGAAAAAAGATACTTTGAGTAACACTTTTGTATTTGAACGCCAATAGTCATTTATCTGCTATAAGAATAAATTATTTCTCCGTCCATAACGCTTGGCGAGATTTTGGCGACCAATTTACGGAATGTCGCCAACTTGGCGACTTTTTTAAATGTTACCAAATCAAAGAAAATCTCGCCAAATTGATAAAAATGACGACTAATTCACGAAAATTTACTATCTTGGAAATATAAGTATCTACTATGAGAATAATTTATTTTGTTTTTACTGTAAACCTAAAAAAATGCAATTTCGATGTATTTAAGAGTATGCGTATAGCCACATACAGGTAGATTTTCTGGTGGATCGTTTGGAAATTTTTTTTACGTCCGTGTTGAAAACGAATATTGAGAAGAAGAAACGGAAACCCCTTATCAGTACTATAAATCATATCATATTAATTTCCTTTGGATAATGCATGTATGCTATTATGCATATCCTGTATTTTACAAAACAAATTCTTGGGCTAGAAATGCTCGTTTTTTTTGTTTTTGTTTTTTCCTAAACTGAGGAAATTATTTGGAAATCTGCAAGTGCATTCGAAAATTAAAAAAAATTAATAAAGTATTTAATTTACAAAATCCCAATAAAAGTTCCAAATTTAGCAAAAGAAAAAGACATGTCCCGCAATTTACACAGCCAATTCTTGGCATAGAAACTCGCGGGTTTTTAAGAGTTAGGCAATCTTCTGGGAATGTGTCAAATGCATTCGGATAAAAAATTCCCAAAACGTACGAAATTTAATATTTTTTTAAATACATTTAAAATTCTGCTAATTCTTATCCTAAAAACTTGCTGTGTTTTAAATGGCAGCTAAAGATCTGGGCATTTGCACAACACATTCTATAATTAAAAAATGTACAAATATTTACAACCCCCCCCCCCCCACCCCCTCCCCCTCCAAAACAGTCTCAAAACCAAAAATTCGGTTTTGACACAGTTGTATGATTAGCATGTACGACAGAACGCTAATTCTTAAGCTACAAACTCGCGTTTTTTATTTTAATTGGGGGTATGGTTTGGACATACACAAAACACTCGAAAATTAAAAAAATAATTGCTGTGTAGACTTCCAACTGCACAAAGGTCACCAAAACAGCAATGCACTCGCTCAAAAACAAAAGTTAATTCACTTGTATGTACAGTTGGAAAATTTCCATACTAGTCGGGAAAATTTCCTTCACCCCCCACCCCAGCAAAGATTGCCCACTTACGTCCCTGCCAACAGCTATATTGTGACGCCACTATATTTGGTGAGCCCAATATGGAACTGAGAAAAAGAAAACTCCGCTTGATTAACGTTAAACAAAAAAAGGGGGGGGGGGGTCGGTACTCCGCTATAAGAGCTTTTGGAAACTTTTAAGAAATTTCACTGAAAATTTAATTAAAATTTAACTAATAACGTCACTTGAATATTTTTACTTTCCCTGCAATACATGGTAATGTATAGGGAAAGTATTGGAATCATGTCGAAAATCGCAACTCGAGTTTTCGACGGATCTACACGTTTCGATACCTCTAGAATACGAAAAAACTATTTTTAGAATGACGTCTGTGTGTGTGGAATGTATGTATCCACTCTAACTCAAAAATTAATGGACCGAATTTCATAAAATTTGGTAGGTAAGTCACCTGTATATGACCCTGGTGCTGATTAGTTTTGGGTACTATTCGGAATAAACCAACTCGCCTTTTTTTGCAAAATGGCCCTCAAAAATTGCCTGTATCCACTGTAACTGAAAAACTAATTGATCAAATTTTACAAAATTTGGTACATAAGTCACTTGTAGGTCACCCTGGTGCTGATTAAATTTTAATATGATTTGGAAAAGAACAACCTGCCTTTTTTTACGAAATGGCCCGCAAAAATTGTATATTTCCACTCTAACTCAACTAATCAACTAAATTTCATAAAATTTGGTAGATAAGTCACTTATAGCCGACCCTGGTGCTGATTAGATGTTGGTACGATTCGGAAAAGAACAACCTGCCTTTTTTTGCGAAATGGCCCGCAAAAATTATATATTTCCACTCTAACTCAACTACTCGACTAAATTTCATACAATTTGGTAAATAAGTCACTTGTGGTCGACCCAGTTGCTGATTATAGATTTTGGTACGATTCGGAAAAGAACAACCTGCCTTTTTTAGGAAATGGCCCGCAACAATTTCATGTATCCACACTAACTAAAATACTAATTGAACCAATTTCACAAAAAAATGGTAGATAAGTTACTTATGGGATACTCTGGTGCTGATTAGATTTTGGTACAATTCTGAGAAGAACAACCTGCCTTTTCTTTACGAAATGGCCCGCAAAAATCGCCAAAATCGAAAAAAATAGACTATATATGCTCAAATATATCAAATGAATTTTTGTTTTATACGCATCTTTTGACGAAGAAAAGAATATAACACACTTCATTATACTTTAGGACTAACTGTTCTCAAGATATTTGAGATTTCTTGCATTTTTGTTACGTCGATTTTGGGAAAATGTCCAATTACAAAATAAAAACAAAAATTAAATTAATTAAATGCAAATTTAGTGTTATTTGGTGCAATAAAACCCAATCTAACGAATTATTAAAGAAATAAAGAAAATATGTATTTGAGTCTGCAGGGAAAGTCATGTGCTGCCCACATCAGATTTTTTACTTTCCCTGCAATACATGGTAATGTATAGGGAAAGTATTGAAATCATGCCGAAAATCGCAATTCGAGTTTTCGACGGATCTACACGTTTCGAGACCTCTAGAATACGAAAAGACTATTTTTAGCGTGACGTCTGTGTGTGTGTCTGTCTGTCTATCTGTGCAAATTTTGTATCCACTCTATTAGTTGACCAAATTTCATAAAATTTGGTAGGTAAGTAAGTCACTTGTGGGCGAATCTGGTGCTGATTAGTTTTGGGTACGATTCGGAATAAAAGAACCCGCCTTTTTTGCGAAATGGCCCGCAAAAGCTTGTATCCACTCTAGCTGAAAAACTAATGGATCGAATTAAACAAAATTTGGTAGGTAAGTCACTTGTGGGATACCCTGGTGCTGATTAGATATTGGTATGATTCGGAAAAAAATAACCTGCCTTTTTTTGGCAAAATGGCCAGCAAAAATTGCCAAAATCTAAAATAAAAATCTACGTATGCTCAAATATATCCAGGAAATGCTTGTTTAATACACAATTTTTAACGAAGAAAAGAATAAGACCAACCCCATTACACTAGGAGTAGCCGTTCTCGAGATATTTTAGTTTTTTCGTATTTTCTCTACGCCACCTTTGAAAAAAAGTCCAGTTATCAAATGAGAAGGAAAATTGCATTAAATGTAATTAAAATAAAGAGAACGTGAATATAAGTCTGCAGGGAAAGTCATGTGCTGCCCACATCAGATTTTTATTATTCAAATGGGAAGATATCACTCCACATTCATGCAAAAAATTAGAATCATGCAATCATTCAATTCGTGGATGGAGGAATGTAAAAACAAATTTGACAAAAATACGTGTTCTTGGAGGCATTTTTGAAATGAATTTATTATATTTTATGAATTCCCCCGGGATTTAAAGCAGGGGTTAACTGTATTGATTCATTCAATTTTTCAAAAACGTAATCGCCCGCTGAGTGACATGTACGGCTGCTCCCCACTTATTATGCTGGCATAATATGCTCTAAATAAGCGCATAAACACATCTTAGCCCGCTGCGCGGTCGTGTAATATATCATGGGGTCATGTAATATCTTGCACTGGGAACATCGACCACTTGGCCCTAATACGACTGCGCATACTCTAAATACGCTTTTCGCCATCTGCACGAGCTTAATACGCCCAAAATAAGCTCTTTTAATACATTCTAAAAAAACTTTTGATACGCTCTAAAAAAGCGCGCAGAGCGTATTCAAATGCAGGGTTGTTAAATTTACTTAAAATTAACGATACGTTTTCTAAATTAAAATACTTGCAATTATGGAAGTTTTTTCAAAGGTGGCATAACAAAAATGCGAAAAAACTCAAATATCACGAGAACGGTTTGTTCTAGAGTAATAGGGTTGGACTTATTCTTTTCCTCGTCAAAAATTACGAATAAAACAAGCATTTAATCGATACATTTAAGCATGTAGTCTTTTATTTTAGATTTTTGCGGGCTATTTCGAAAAAAAAAGACAGGTTCTTCTTTTCCAAATCATACAAAAAAATCTAATCAGCAGCAGAATATCCGGCAAGTGACTTATCTAACAAATTTTGTGAAATTTGGTCAATTAGTTTAGCTAGAGTGGCGATACATGAAATTTTTGCGGGCCATTTCACAGAAAAGGCGGGTTCTTTTATCCCGAATCGTACCAAAATCTAATCAGCACCAGAGTCACACACAAGTGACACAGCTATCAAATTTTATGAAATTCGGTCGATTAGTTTTTGAGTTAGAGTGGATACATACATTGCACAGACACACACACACACAGACGTCACGCTAAAAACAGTTTTTCTTGTTCTAGAGGTCCTGAAACGTGTAAAGCTGTCGAAAACTCGAGTTGCGATTTTCGACATGATTCCAATACTTTTCCTATTAATTACCATGTTTTGCAGGGAAAGTAAAAATGAGTTGCCGCAGCTATAACGTTTTTTCTTTCTTGGAAGAAAAAAAAACATATTACTTGTTGAACAATTTTCTTTATTTTACTAGAGAACAGTGTAGTGTATACATGGAGTCCTTCGAATACCTGAATGTCAATAATTGGAACACACAAATTCGTATTTTTTATTTTTTTTTACTTCACATTTTCGAACTATATTTAGTTAAGCAGCCAATATGTCGTTCAAATATACATATTGTTTGAACATTCCACCTTAATTGAGAGCAAAATAATTAAGGTTTTTTAGAATATCGAATAATTTCAGGTGTAAGATCTGCTTCATTTTCTGTTCTACTTCCAGGGCACAAATAATGATACCATCTCTTTCGCGTTCTTCTTCTCTTACGCTTTTTTTTAATTTTCTTTGTAGAACTACTGCCTCCGCTATCCAAAGTAATAAGTGTAGATCCTAGAATAGAACTTGAAAAAGTTACTCTTTCAGTATCTGTATTTCTTGATACATCTGCAGGCTCATTTTCATTATTTTCTGTAACACCATCTATTTTTGACCCATCAGTGCATTCAAAGCCATGGTTATCGCTAAACGAACAGTTTGGTAAAATTTTTCGTCTGTGTTCTAAACTTGCTTTTGTTTCACCATCGGTTTCTGTGCTCTTTGTATCTATAAATCCTCGTAATATTGCCTGTTTATATGAATTGGACCGATATTTCTTTATTTTTATTCCGCTTTGAGAATTTTGAGTACAAACTGATTCATGATCTATTAAATCTGCATGTCTAACAGAATCATCAGCAGTAATATTATTTTCTTCAAGTTCAAAACATGATTTTCTCCCTTGTTCTTCTGTTGAGTCCAATTTTGTTGGTAAATCGTGGCAACTAGTATAAGGGCATCCTTCTACAAAATAACTGCCATCTTTCAAATTAATTTGTTTATTTTCCGACCTTGAAATAGAATCTTCTATCTTTGGTGTTATAGTTAACATGTTCCTTTGCTCTTCGGGTATCATGATTCCATAGCTGTGCCAGTCGTAGCATGTAGCACTGTTATTGCATTCATTATCAAGACAATCACTATCAAAAATTATTTTCAAATTATTATTTGAGATTACATTATTGCTTAACGAGTTTGGTGGAGACAAACCGTCATTATTATTTTTTCTACCTTTAAAATAGTTTATACATGGATCACTTCTTGATGAAGTTGCAGCAAAATTATTCGATAGCAAACAGTCATTTCTTGACAGGGAACAATTATCTGTCGATTTTGATGTTGTACAATTTGATGCAGTGCCATACGGTCCTTCGTTGCAATTTGTGTATTGTTGATCAGTATTCCATATTCCAGGCTCTAAGTTTTGCTTGTTATCAATAACGTTAAACATCTCACTACCGACGTTTTCATCACTTTCTAAATCGACGACTTCATTCAAAGTTTCTTCATCGTTTTCTGCGTCAAGACAAAGTTCGAGGGAATCTGCTGAAATGTTCCTGTGCAGTAACGACTGGGGTTTCGATTTATCTTCATAATCCTTTTTAAACATACGCGATTCGTCCTCATAATTAAGGCTACCATCATCCTGAATTTTGTGATAATTTGGAAAATTTGAAGATTCCATTTCATTAATTTCTTTTTTATTTTCTGTTTCGGTCTCTTCGGATGGCTTTGAATTTTCTTTTAAGTTTGTAACTTTAAATTGCTTGTTACATTTCGAAGAATAAACTTCTGAGCGTAAAGGTATATTATGTATTATATCCCCCATATCAGTTATGCACATTTCCTTCTTTTCTTTTCTAAATTTTTTACTCTGCCCGTTTTCTGTTAATTCCGTTTCCAGATCTTTCTTGTCATCATTTAATATGCAATTTTTGCTGTATTTATCCTTCTTTGCATTTTTAAAGACGCTTTCTCTGTCTTGGACAAGATTAATAAATTTATTCGTACTGGGCACTTTCTTCAATTTCTCTCTGCATTTAGCAGCTTCGTCTAAATAAATGTCTTTGAAAGCTGTGAAATTCGCTTTATCTTCAAGATGCGATTTATTATTCTTTATTTGATAAGACGGCCAAGGATATCCAAAATTTCTATCAGTTTCTAGAAGGTTTCGGTTGTGACATATCTCTTCAGATCTCCTCCTCGATTTCTTAAAAAATGTTGAAATTGCTGCATTTTTAGCATTCACTCTGCATTTGGGATTTACGACTAGAAACAAATCCAAAAAATTTCTCAACTCTTCAATTATTAATAAATCAAAATCAGATCCGGGATTCGTCTCTTTCAGGATATTGTAGTTTATCTCCTTGACAGACTTCAGCACCTGTTGCACTTCATCGCCAATAAAAGCAGATGGTAAGACATGCCTAGTGAAAATCTGCAGCATAACGACTCCACAAGTCCACATTTCGAAAGCGATAGGGTCGAAATATGCCTCATTTATTTCTGGTGCTTGATATAGAATAGGTACGCAAATTTTATCCTTTGTTACTCTTTCCGCTAGAACAATACAGCTAAAGTCGCATATAACAGCTTTATCAGATGCGTCACATACGTAAACATTTACATCGCTTAAGTTCATTAAACAAAGACATTTGTCATGCAAATAATCAAGAGCCCACAAAATATCCTCTGCGTATGCTTTTTTTCTATCAAAACAATCCGACAGATTCATAAATCTTACATCATGAACGACGCTTCTTAAGTTGCATCCTACGAAAGGAGATATGTAAACACTTATCGTTTCGTTGATGGATACAATGTCTACAAGGGGTACCAAGTTTTCATGTTGAAGCCTCGGCCAATGATAAGCTTCGCCTTCTTTTGGCGAAGTCACAATCTTTCCCAAGACTTTCTTATAATTCCGAATATCCTCAAATATCATGTACTGAATGAATGCTCCGTTATGAATTAAGCCTTTTAAATTATAATCCTTTTTGCCTCTTTGCTTCCATAGGAATTCCAGTCCGTTGACGTTAACCAAACTGTCGCCCATTGTGTTGATAGATCGAAGTTATAACCAATAATATAAACACAAGAAAACTTGCATCCAACTGAATTTTTATAAATATGTGCATTTGCTTTTTAAAACTTCCGCATGATATTTCGTAATCGCGGAATCGTCGTTATATCGTTCACTTTTATCTCCATGGTTTACGGGTTTTATTGTAAAACGAGGAATTGACGTGGATTTTTGAAAGTACTTGGTTATTATATTTATACTTCACGCAAATATGACTTGAGGTAAAGAGAATGAAAGCGCTAATATCGTTTGAGATAATAATTCAGGTGGCACTGGGATAAGTTAAGTAGTTCTGCATTGTATGTATTTCTATTGCGAAAGGCCTAAAATAAATTACTTATAGTGTCAATTTTGTAGAAATAAATTATTATCGTAATGCAAATTAGAACCTAATAAAGAATATTCCTAGGTATTCAAAATTACTTTACCTTTCAATTTACTGCACCGTGTCCTACTGAATAATTATACTTATAATTAGGGAACCTTAATTTCAAAACAGTCAAAAATACATAAACTAAATACTAACTACGTATTCCTGTTGTGTCAAATGAAAGCATATGGCACTTTATTAACACTAGCGTCACCTAGATATAATTCTAAAAGCATTCTGACATTTTCAATTGTTTCAGACATAGGAGTTTTATCTCCTACTCTCTAACTCCATGTTTGATGGCAAAGCTTCTTGCTGCTAAGTCTACGGTGAAACCATGGAATTAGATTGATCTCCATGGGTTTCCTTACCTCCGCACTAATTAGGTTATAAGTCTCATTTAATACGCATAAGAACAATGCATCGTGCAGCATTTAAAACGACCTGTGCTCTCGCTCACGGAGAATTGGAACTGGATTTTTTGCTTTGATACTGCAAGTTGTGTACAAATACTCGAGACGTACTAAACGGCGCTACAAACAATAATCGGATTTAGAGAGAGGCCGCATCATAAGCTTAAAGGAAGCTGGTTGGTCCAACAGACGTATCAGTCGCCATCTTGGTCGGAGCGATATGGCAATTGCTCGGTATTGGCAACAGTGGACCAGAGAAGTCACATGTAACCAACGCAGAGGCTCAGGACGCCCCCAGATGGAAAGGATCGTTGGAGAGAAGCAATTAGGAGAGAAGCCATGTCCACACCCAATGGCATCGCTATCCGCCATCCTCCATACAACGAGATACTATTTGGAGACGACTGGCAGAAGGTGGGATTAAGTGTCGGCGTCCATTAATATATATATATATATATATATATATATATATATATATATATATATGTATATATAAAAAATATATATATATATATATATATAAAATATATATATATATATATATATATATCAAAAAAAAATATATATATATATATGGGCGCCGATATGTGTGTGTGGACGTATATGTGTGTGGAGGAGGAGTGGCCAACGACTGATCCCACATTTGTTATCGAGCGGCGCATGACCATCACAATTTGGCAGCTTCCTTGTATGTCGACGACATTCTGCAACCGATTGTGCTGCCTATCCTGTTAAGCCGCCTAGGTTCTATTTATCAGGAAGACAACACTCGACCACATACTGCACGACTTTCTTATAGATAACCTTGTTCTTAGCAATATCTTCGAGAATTTAATATCCTCCCATGGTCATTAGACCTATCACCAATAGAACGCGTCTGGAACATGCTTGGACGGCAAATGCAGCTTTCTCAGAATACCACTGACTTAGCTGACCAGTTGTTCGACCCACCAGAACGTGTAAGCTATGCTATCTGTTTGGACGACAGGGCCAGTGCCACCCAATTTAGACCGGAACACAGTGGGGACGGCATCCACAGGAACCGTATACCCTCCTCCCCTATTACCAACCTCTCGGAGGGGCTTACGAACCCACATATTTAATGTACCCATAAACACGGAGACAGTTTAGACAGAGCCGGAAATCGAACTCGGGTCGCCCAAGTGCAATACCCGCGCCTTAACCACTGGGCCGCCCCATCCAGCTGACCAGTTACAACATCTTCCATAGAGGGACCTAAACAACTTAATTGACTCCATGCTGAACCGAATATAGGAGGATCTACTACTTACTAAAATGTCATTTTGTTGCCACAATTTTTTTAATGAAAAGTGTTTATGCTCCCGAATTCTAATCTTTTGCATATCTTCTCAAACGATACAATACATACATGCCGAGTTTCCCGGCTGTAGCTCAATTTCTTATGGGTGCATCTGCATATATATTTTTGCAGTGTATTAAATAGAATTTTTTAAATAACATTTAGAATACTATAAGAATTTGCATGCATAATTGTGAATTTTCTTTATACATTCCGTACGAAAATCGGGTATACTACTAGTTTGTAATAAAACTGAAACAACTTCGTTAAAAGCAGCATACATGCAACACAAAATTATAATTATTTTAAATACTTAGCTGTTAACAATAATACTAAAATAAAATTAGCAGCTGTTTAACCTATACAATGCACTTGACCCAAGAAACACATTACAAATTAAATTCAGTCTTTTCGAAACAACTGTCTGTTTTTTGCATTTTAGTTGCGCAGCATTTTACGTCGTGTTCTAGTTATTTATTACTTATACACAAAGCCATATTCTGTACTTTATGTTAAACAATGTTACAGAAATATCCTTTTCAAGGTGTAAATTTTAATTTTAAAGCGCAAGGTATTTGTCGGACGTTAACATGTAGATATTGTAAGTTTTTTTTTTTTATATATAAAATGGTTAAAGATAATAAAAATAGTAAATCTTCCTATATTTTAGCAAACATTTACATTTCACAGAGTTTAGTTCCACTTGTACCAAGTTTTTGTCAGAATGTAAAACATTCTTTCAGATTCAGTACAACGTTATTCTTTTAAAATATATATTAAAATTTCAAAAGTCTTTTTTTCAAGTTGGCAACAGCTTAGTGATGCAGATGAATTGGATATATTTTAACCATCAATATCCATAGAGTAATTCAAATTATCACTTTCCTCCATATATTACAGTGGGCGTTTCAAAAAGATTACATGAAAATATATTCAAATAAGATGAATTTTCAAACTACGATAGTTTGGGTCACATGTAACATTTTAGTAAAAAGTACGAAATTTAACTTTTTATACGGCTCCTCTGCAAAGGAAGTTCCTATTAGCAAATTGTTCTCTATACATTCAAAAAAAAATTTGATGTGGGCAGCACATGACTTTCCCCTATAAAATGCAATGAATTTACTTCTTTCACAGTGAAAAAGTGATTTGCAAGATTTATGACGTTTTTTATTTGAAATGTACATGGGGCGCTTTTCCAGATGACATGTAAAAAAAAACTATTTAAGTACCCAAGTAAGAATCCACATATTAAAATACTTTAATGATTAATTCATCAATTTGGCGCCATTTTTGCAATTTTAACGATATTTTCGTCAATCTGAGGCGAAATACCGCCAAGCATTACACACAAATGGAGAGAACATTTCTTACATATGAGGGTCACACTGGAATTTTTTAGATACGGCTAAGTGGTACAAGTTAACTTACCAACTCTTAAGAATGTTCAAAGTATACTCCCCTCCAACATCAATGCACTTTTGTAAGCAAATTTTCCAAAGATTAAATGCTTCAAGCTATCCATTTCTTGGAATCTATGAAAAATATGCTTTTATAGCCTCATCAATATCATCTTCAGAATGAAAACGACGCCGACGTAGATCTTGCCAAAAGACAAGATTAGGAGAATAGGATGGATGTTCTATCACTTTGATGTTTTTTTTTTTTTGGTTCAAGAAATTCGACTGTCATTCTTGTTGAATGAGAAGATGCATTGTCATGGTGAAGCATGAGTCCCCTAGCATTCACTTCTTGAAGAATTTCTGGAAGACACTTAGTGGTATACCAGTTAGCTGTAAATGTCTTCTATCCCTCTAGCTTTATGGCTTTGACCAGACTTGTACTTCTGAAGAACATGGCATGCATTACCTTTTTCATTGCTCGTTGTCTTTTCAACATTGTTGGTTTGGGGTCATCTTCAAAGACCCATACTTTACTTTCTTGACGTGTTGGAACGTCAAAACGGTATATACGCTTCATCAAAAGTTATGATTTTAGAAATAATGCGGTGCCCACCATCATTAAGTAATTTTAGGGTTTTTTTACTGATTTTGACATGCTCCTCTTTTAAGTGTTTTGATAAATTTTAGGGGACCCAAAGACAAACTAATTTGTTCATATGCAGCTCTTCATGAATAATTTCATGTATAGCTGTGGACCCAATGTTAAGTTCCGTCTGTATCATTTGGTAGGTACAACGATTATCATTTTTCGAATGGCCGACACATTTTCTGGAACTACAACTGACAATGGTCTTCCTGTGTATTCTTCATCCAGGAGAGAGTTTTGACCTCTTTTAAAACTCTGTAAACCATCTGAATACAGTGACATGAGATGGAGCATCATTTCCATAAATGCTAATTGTAGACATTGAAAACATTCTTCTTGATTTAGCCCCACTTTAAAATCATAGCTCGATAATGCTCTCGTGTCAACGTCATTTTCTTTTCTTTCAAAATTTATTCTACGATAGCTAAATTGTAATTGTTGTCACAAATTATCTTATGCGGACATCTAGATTGATGCTAACAAATTTATCGCATAACATTATAGCTTTTTTTACTTTCCTTATATACATAATGTATAAGGAAAGTATTGTGACGGGGTCGAAAATTCGAATTCGAGTTTTCGACGGGGGAGCATGTTTCAAGCATCCCTGATCACGAATCACATATTTTTGAAGTGATGTCTGTGTGTGTGTCAGTGAGTCTGTGGAGACGATAACTGACGAACGAATGGACCGATTCGAACGAAATTTGGTACAAAAATCACAACCCGTAAACACTGGAAACCTATTGTTTTTAAACGCAATCGAATGTTCAGAACCCCATTAAATTTTCGAGTGAAATTTTGAAAAAATCGTCAAAAAATCAAAACCGCTAGTAAAGTTACGCAAATAGACAGTTCTTATGTAATTTTTTATTAGAAAGCGATTGACATAAATTTTAGAACGCTAACATGAACCGTTCTCGAGATATTGCGCATTTTTCAAAAAAATTATCGAAAAGTCATATAAAATTAAAAAAAAAATATTTCCCATTGAGAAACATGTTCACTTTTCATATGTAATACCATGCGATAAATTTGGTGACATCATTCCCGTGGATCTAGCTCGTTCCATTCATGAAAAAATATACTTTGAGTAATACTTTTGTATTTGAACGCCAATAGTCATTTATCCGCTGTAAGAATAACTTATTTCTTCGTCCATAATGCTTGGCGAGATTTTGGCGACGAATTTAGTGGAATGACGCCAACTTGGCGACTTTTGTAAATGCTGCCAAATTAACGAAAATCTCGCCAAACAGATAAAAATGACACTAAATCAATGAAAATGACGACTCACTGACGAAAATTCAATATCTTGGAAAGAATATAAATATCTACTATAAGAAAAACCTATTTGTTTATTGTAAAAGTAGTAAATTAATTGCATTATATAAAGAAAGTCATGTGTTGCCCACATCAGATTTTTTTTTTTTACAGCGCTCTACAAATCAGCGTATAATCTGTTCAATATTACCTGGAAAAATAAGGATTTTTTTTTTTTTACATCACACACAAATGTATGTTTAATTTAAACAAGAAAGATCAATCGTGCTGTGCATAAAACATTGGTTATGAAACACTTTCCAATTGAAATGCAATCCGATAAACGTATTGACATCTCTAAAGTGCAATACATTCAGCGGTGATATTTTTTTAATCATCACAGAACTACAATAATTTATTATACTTGAAAACTTAAAACTTCATTGAAAAAATTAACTTTATTGAAATGACGTCATCGAAATATAAATCGTCTGGCTTTCTGTGTGAAAGCAGTGAATATTTCATTCATACACTTTTATTCCAGACTCCAAAGCTAAATAATTTTGTGTGAAAAAAATTCAGCAATTCTTATACAACTCATCTTACAATCACTTGTTTACATTCTGCATCCAATAAAATTAGGCTTCGTTGTAGAAATAATCAAAGTTTGATGATCATTTAAATTAAAAAATATTGCAATTGCATTGGCGCAGAATATAGCTGCACAGAAAATATGCAAAAATAAAGTGGTTTTAAGACGGATGCAACACTAAATATAAATTTGAAAGAACGAAAAAACGATGGATGCCATATTTTATTTTGAAGTGGGTCACGTGATCTCTTCATTTAATATGGGTTGTTGTTGTTGAGACCCAGACCGTCCGACCTACCAGAAAGGTGTAAGGTAACTGTTTGGACGGCCGGGAAGTGCCACCCAATTTAGACTGGAACCCAGTGAGGAAGGCATCCACAGGGACCGTACCCTCCTTCCCCTACCACCAACCTCTCGGAAGGACTTACGGACCCACATGTTTAACGTGATCGTATTTCGCATGAATACGGCGGCAGTTGTGGTAGCTTGCAAACCACCGAGCTACCGCGTCCGAAATGTGCCAACAGCACGCGGTGTTCCCAGGTGGTCACCCACCCAAGTACTAACCGCGCCCGATGCTGCCTGACTTCGGTGATCTAACGAGAACCCATAGCTGCCAACCTTCAAATATAAAAAACCGGGAGATTTATGTGCGAAAATATGAAAAAACCGGGAGATTTTGATAAGCCCAATTTTAGACGATGCAGACAGATTGCAAAAGTGGAAATTATTTTCACAATTAAACAAATATATGGAGGATCGCGCACAAATGCCGTTTTTCACGATACTGCTACAAAATAGCCTTTCATTTCATTAATAATACGTTTCAACAATAGTTTTTCTGTATAAAATCCGAAATAATTATAAAAAAATTTGATGATGCTGACAGATTGCAAAAGTGGAAATTATTTTCACAATTAAACAAATATATGGAGGATCGCGCACAAATGCCGTTTTTCACGATACTGCTACAAAATAGCCTTTCATTTCATTAATAATACGTTTGAACAATAGTTTTTCTGTATAAAATCCGAAATAATTATAAAAAAATTTGATGATGCTGACAGATTGCAAAAGTGGAAATTATTTTCACAATTAAACAAATATATGGAGGATCGCGCACAAATGCCGTTTTTCGCGATTCTGCTGCAAAATAGCCTTTCATTTCATTAATATTACGTTTGAACAATAGTTTTTCTGTATAAAATACGAAATAATTATAAAAAAATTTGACGATGCTGACAGATTGCAAAAGTGGAAATTATTTTCACAATTAAACAAATATATGGAGGATCGCGCACAAATGCCGTTTTTCGCGATTCTGCTGCAAAATAGCCTTTCATTTCATTAATATTACGTTTGAACAATAGTTTTTCTGTATAAAATCCGAAATACTTATAAAAAAAATTTGACGATGCTGACAGATCGCAAAAGTGTAAAAATAGTTTCATAATAAAACGAAATATAAGGAGGATGGTGCACAAACGTCGTTTCGAGCGCTACTGCTGAAAAAAAAAATAGTTTTATTTCATTAATAATATGTTTGAGCAATAGTTTTGCATATAAAACAAAATAGTTTAATAAAATTTTAGTCGATGCAAATGCGTTTCTTCCACATTAATTAGATAATCATTGGTCATCTCTCGTGACGCTGTGGAAATAATTGCCGTTTGCGAGCACCGATTACACGATAGCTGAGAAATGCATTTTTAGATGAAAAGAACGGGAAAACTTCGATTTCAAAATTTGTGACTTCGTTTCTCATTTCGTAATATTTTCGGAAAATTCGTGATCTATTTCCGATTTTTTTACTTTTGTAACCTGTAGATACAAATACAAAAATACAAACGTCAATCGCGATCCATTCCTACACCGCGGAAAACAACAGAAAGTCACGATTTGCATTCGAGTGATTTCTGCCTAGAAAGATGGAAAATAAGGGCTGTTGGGTGAAAACTGGGAGATTGAGCGACTTACCCGGGAGACATAGAGAAAAACCGGGAGAGTTGACAGCTATGAGAACCGTTGTTTTCAACACGGTATGGCCGTTGGATCCATATAATATGGGTAGAAGACCCAGACCGTCCGACTCATCCAGAGGACACGAGCAACCATTTGGACCCATATAATATGATATGGGTGTAATTATTTAAATTTTTATTTAAAAAATTACCCAGCATATTTTGTTGAATTTTTTTTTTTATATATTTTATGGGATAATTTGAATATTTCCTAAAATTTTTAAAGCAATTTGTGAATTTTGATTTAGCTCAAAAAATGTTTGAAAAATTAGGTCTCATAGGGTTTAATGTATTTCATTTTTTCAATCCGGGTTCAATTCAAAATTAATTACGTGATATTATTCATTTACATTCCCATATGTCCCACAGACCGTCTCAACAACATAGTAAAATTTCATTTAGATGATTTTTTGATTTACGACAGTTACCGTGCGAACGGACAGACAGAATTCGACTGAAGTCAAACACTTTTCAACTATGTTGCAAAGTGTTAAAAATAAGAGCTCATTTTAACACTGAAATGCCTACTGCATAAGAAAAATGTTTTTACATAGCATAGCTGCCAACCTTGGAAAATGAAAATTAGGGAGATTTTTAAATATATGCAATTCGCGACAAAAGTCGAAAAATCGCACAGCGCGATAACAATTTCTTTTTTTACAGAAAGCATAAAAGGGAATTTTCAAGACAGAATAGGGATTTTTTTCCCCTCTACTACAAAACTGCACCATAAAAAATAGACAAATATGATAAACAATCTGTATTGTATCTATAAACACAATTTAATTTCAACGAATACAAAATAATTAAAACATCTTTTAAAAAATAAGCACATTCATTAGAGTTATTCTCATCAGAGTCTATAACAATGTTTATTACACTGAATATGATGCATAAAGAAAAATGTCATTGGTCACTGTTTAATAATCATTCACATGTCTTTGACACAGAAACACTTCTCTGCAGATAAAATATTGAATGAAAGAAATCTTTTGGTAAGTAAAAATACAGCACGTATAAGTTCTTTATAATTAAAAAATGTCAAATTCAATCCTTCTTACTACTTAAAAATAAAGTAGTAGCTCTTTTTGCTTTTTTTAAGAACTCCTTACTAAATTCTTTTTCAATATCCCTTCACAGAGTTCATACCGATTTTTCAGAAAAATATTTTTTTAGAAAAATTTGTATTATACAAATATAATTAAAAAATTAACCTTAATAATTAGCCATAATATGAAAACAAGCTAGTTTAGTCAATCTAATATGCAACATTTAAATGATGGAGATGGATGGAAAAAGATACTAACGTACTCTCGGCAATTCACGCGAAGTAACTGAATTGCGCAATCGCACTATTTATGCGAAAATAATTAAGAAATTAACCACAATAATTAATCAGAATATGAAAATAAGCTAGTTTAGTTGATCTAATATGCAACATTTAAATGATGGATATGGATGGATAAAGATACTAACGTACTCTCGGCAATTCACGCGAAGCAACTGAACTGCGTAATCGCATTATTTATGCGAAAATAATTACGAAATTAACCATAATAATTAATCAGAATATGAAAATAAGCTAGTTTAGTCAATCAAAAATGCAATATTTAGAAGATTGAGATGGATGGAAAAAGATACTATTGTATTCTCGGCGATTCATGAGAACAAACTGAATTGCGCAATCGCAGTGTTTATGCGAAATTAATGAACAAAATAACATTTTAGCGATTTATGCTCAATAACCTTTGAAGAAGTATGTTTATTACTTTCATAAAATAAGCGATCGAGATCTTAATATACAATACACACGGCCGTAAATCTCCGCTAATTTGATTGGTATTACCCTGGATTGTATTATGGATTTACTACGATCCCGGAAATGATAAAAATCAGTGCTAAAAATGCGGAAAATTGGTGTTTTCGAGGAATTATACCATGTCTGGTTAATTGATAAATTTCCAACAAAAAAAGCCGGAGAATTTCGTTAGTAATCCGGAGGCCGGAGAAGTAATGAAAAATCCGGAGTCTCTGACCAAAATCCGGAGAGTTGGCACGTCTGCATAGGGATTTTTTTAGGAAAATCTCTTTTGTAGGGATTTTTTCTAATTATTGGAAAAATTCGGGAGATTTAGGAATTTTTCGGGAGACTCCCGGAAAAATCGGGAGATTTGGCAGGTATGACATAGTATATGAAAAAAAAAAATATCAGTGGCATAAACAGAGAGAAACTTTAGAGGGGACCGATTGAAACAAAAGATGTTCAGTTGGTTCTCAAATTGTAATTTAGTTAATTAGATGCATGTAAATAGAAAAATGCTTTTGGGATTCTATTGCCTAGAAAATAAAGGGGAAAAAATTTCACTGTGCAATCCCTCATTTTGAGCATATTTTAAAGAAAACAATCCTTCACTTTTATGTAAATGTACTGTTTAACTAATTTGAGATTTTATCAAGGATAAGATTGATGTTTAAACATTACACGGGAATTTAATTTATACACGCAAAACCACACTTCAGAGAATCTTTATTGAGAAATTCCTAACGTCAAGGAGTTCTAAAAAAAAAAAAAAAAAAAAATCGGGAGTTTCCCCAGAAAAACCAGTTCAGTTGGCAGCTGTGACATATGAACAGTGAACATACGTCATAATAGTTAATACGGCTACCGCACCCTCAACCCCAACGGGGAGTTAACAAAGTTTGGTTTAGTTTAATGACATTAAAACGAATAATGAAATCTTAAGATGAAAAATAATGTTCTAGTGGGGGTTCTTGAAAATTAATTTGTAAAGTGAATTTTTTCTAATGTTTGTGAACTGTGATAACCCCGTGGAGTTAACCAAGTTTGTTTTAGTTTAATGACGTTAAAACCATAATTCAATCATTTAAATTTTTTAATGACCATATGCTAAGTTCTTATAACGTAATTTTCTAATAAATATAATTTCATATAAATATAATTTCACTCTGTATGCTGCTGCCACCACCCGATGTATACAATACATCACCACAATTCAATCATTTAAATTTTATAATGACCATATGCTAAGCTCGTAATTCGTTCATTTAAAATATAACGTCTAACCCGATGCACAATATCCATAACTTTCAATTCCATAATAGCTCAATTCCACATAAGCTCTTAATTCCATCAAATATAACGTAATTTTCTATTTTTTCTCCATGGAAACACCGTGACATCCCCTCCACTTCCCGTGCGTCTGCGTGCACATGTGGGAGAAAAAATTCTTTAGCGGTTTTGCTGAGAAATTGAAATGTGGAAATTCTTAAAATCCTGCAGCTATTTATAATTATTTCTTGACCAGATTGGGCTTATAAGAATGCCTGATGTTTGAGCTTTCTAAAAATGTAAATTATTAGTCGAAATTCTAGGAACTTTTCCCGATGCGAGGATTTAAAAACGAAAATTCGTTTTTTTGAGCCGAAAGTGACTTTTGTTTTAAAATCTTTAAAAAATATTAGAATTTGTCCCCGAGATTTGAAATTGATATATTTTTACTCGCAATTGTCTGCTCTTTCCGGTCGTGTGATTTGTTTTTTTCTACGACGTCTGAAAGGTGGAGAAAAAACGGTCGAAATCGCATAAAACATTAAATAACAACAAAAAAATTTCAAATTTTAAAAATCGGTTTTCACGTGTAACCCCCCTCCCCCCCCGGGTCTCCGATTGCCAAATTTCGTAACTCTGCGACGCGCAGTCGCTGAGCCTATAGTGTATAAGACACACACAGACAGACATTGCCTTTTATTATATAGATTTTCATTTGTTCGGGAAAGTCTCCATAGAGACACCTAAATACAAGACTCAAGTCCAGGGATGCTTGAAACGTGCTCTTCCGTTTAAAACTCAAATTTTCAACCCCGTAATAATACTTTTCCCTATACATTATACTATGTATACAGGTAAAGTAAAAACAACCCGGATTTCTGATATGCAAAATTGAACATGGTGAAAAAATTGTCGAAGTTCTAGGACATTCTTGACATGATACAAGCAGGATTGAAATCTGATATTATGTCGGTGTTTTGAGAATAGTATATCTGCTATTCTGTTGTTGAGATCCAGACCGTCCGACCTACCAGAAAGGTTGGTGTTTGGATGGCCAGGAAGATCTGCTATTTTGTGAATTAGTTGAAAATTTAATTGCTGTTTTATTATATCTGACAGTTGTTTAGTGACCTTGTAATTTCCTGATAATGATAGACTCCCCCCCACCCTTTTTATACTTCAGTATTGAGGAAATGGGTTTCCTTTAACTGCTTTTCATCCTGAGACAGAACGATGTGCAGAAAGACGATAAAATACCGAAATATCTCACAAGCCTAAAAGGTAGACGCTGGAGGCCATGGACAATTTTGCCGGATCCTGTGCAACTGCATAAAACGGAAACTAAAGTCAAAGATCATTGTGTTATAGGTTCAAATGTTTATAGTCAATGGTCACATCTTTCTGTTATCTTCACATTTAACTACTAGCAGCGATTACCCGGGATTTACCATGCAAAACTGTGATAAAAATTACACCGGAACATATAGAGCAGTGAATCTTATACATTGTTTTTTCACTGTGAAAGATGCAAATTCATTGCATTATGTAAGAAAAAAAAAATCATTGCATTATATAAGTCATAGCTGCGTAAGAAAGAATCGTCCTCATAAAATGCTGATAATTAAATAACAATTTTTAACACTTTACAATATAGTTGAAAAGTGTTTATGACTTCAAAATGAAATTTTAGTATGTTATTTAGATGGTCTGTGGGACCTATGGGAATATAAATGAATAATATCACTCAATTGGTTTTGGATTGAACCCGGGTTAAAAAAATGAAATACACTGAACACTATGGGACCTAATTTTTCAAACATTTTTAAGAGAATTTAAAATGCATAAATTGCTTCGAAAGTTTTAGAAAATATTCAAATTATCCCATAAAATTTTACAAAAAAATTTTCAGCAAAATATATTTAGTATTTAAAAAAAAAAAAAAAAAAAACCCTTTATATGAAGAGATCACGTGACCCACTTTAAAATAAAAAATGGCATCCATCTTGTAGAAAGTTCAGATCACACGGCCAACCCGAAGGCTTATGGTAGCTATTTGTGTGGCCGGGGCATCCATCTTGTGTCGAAATCGTGAGTTTAAAAAATCATTTTTAATTTATATTTAGTGTCGTATCCATCCTAAAACCACTTTAATTTCTGTGCATTTGTATCTTAAACAGCACAATTACAATATATTTGAGTTTAAATAATTAATACCATCCATATTGTGTCAAAATTGTGATTTTTAAAGTTCTTTTTAATTTAAATTTAGTGTTGTATCCGTCCTAAAATCGCTTTATTTTTGTTTAATTTCTATGCATCTGTATTCTGAAACAACACAATTACAATATATTTGAATTTAAATGATCATCAAACTTTTTTTATTTATGGAGAATGTAAACTGATTAAGCTGTAAGACGAGTTGTATAAAAGAATTGCTGAATTTCTTTAACGCAAAATTATCTTGCTCAGGAGTCTGCAAAATTGATGATATGAATGAAACATTCATTGATTTTACATAGAGAAGCAGACGATTTAATGCAGAGATGCCAACTTTTACGGACATTACTCCCAAAACTACGGAAAATCCTGTGAAATCACGGGCACTGCCGAGAGTACGCAATTATCCTTTTCTATCGATCTCCATCTGTCTATTGTAGCACATTAACTTGACTAAACAAGATTATTTTCATATTTTGGTTGATTATAAAGTCTAATCTTTTAATTATTTTCATATAAATAGTACTATCGTGAAATTCAGTTTTTTACCCCCTCGGGTATTGCCGAGAGTACGAAATTATCCTTTTCCATGGATCTCCACCCCCCTATTGTTGCTTGACTAAACTAGCTTATTTTCTTATTTTGATTAAGTATAAAGGTTAATTTCCTAATTATTTTCACATAAATAGTGCTATTCAGTTGTACTTAACTCAGTTAAGTTAGTAAAACTACATATTGAACTTATTCAAAGGTTTTAAAATATATATTGTCAATATATGTAAAATCTTGCTGAAAACTCTTAATTTTTCTACTGATGACCACTTTCAGAGGTTGGCATATCTGATTTAATGGCAGACTTCTTCGATGAAGTTTTATGCAGAGTTAAATTACTTTGGTCTCCATGGTTTTAAGTAGTATGAATTATTGTAATATTGTGATGAATGAAATAAAAACGTGTGAATGAAATATTTACTGCTTTTACAGAGCCAGGCGATTTATATTTCGATGATGTGATTTGAATAAAGTTCGTTTTTTTTTTTATGAAGTTTAAAATTTCTAATATAATTAATTATTGCAGTATTGTGATATATTACAGCTGAATGTATCCCATTTTAGAGATGTTTAAATGAAATTAAAGTTGGAAAGTGTTTCATAATCAATGCTTTAAGCATGATTGAACTTTCTTGTGATTTCTTAATACTTTTATTGATTTTCATGTTTTAAAGCAATTATTTCAAATCTTTTTCGTTGGGAATCATGGAGTAACTCCTATGAAAAAGTTTCGTTTTCTATTAATATCTAGACAACCCATGGTCTTGGAGATATTTCAAGACTACCCACCAAATTAGGTTCAGCCGTTCTCCCGTGATGTTGGATCATACATACATACTTTTCTTCTTTATATATATATATATAGATGATATAAGAATCTTCCTCATAATTTGCTGATAAGTAACCATTTTGATTTCTTAATACTTTTCGTTGTTGAGTAAGCCAGTGAAAAATAAATCATGACAGTTTCTATTTAAGTTCATATTTCAAACCTGTGATTTTCAAAAGTGACTAATATGTTCAACAAACTCGAATTGACTTTCACGTAGGGAATCATGGAGTAGAACTCCTAGGAAAAAGTTTTGTCTTCCATCAATATCTCGACAACCCCTGGTTTTAAAGAATCGAAACTTAGACAATTTATGGGGGACTATTTCAAACCTGCCCACCAAATTTCATTAAATTCTGTTCAGCCGTTCTCTCGTGATGAGACACACGAAAGTGTCGTTTTTCACCAAAACGAGAAATGGTGAAAATGGTGTTCGAACATTCATTCTCGGCAATACATGTTTATTTTTACCTGTAATATAAAAATAAATTAGTTCTATTGCTCTGGTATGGAATAATTCATTATAAGATTGGTTCACCCTATGTATGGTGCATATTTTTAGGCACTGGTAAAATTCTGAAACAAATCGGCATGCACCAAATGAGTAAGAATGTATTTTGATAAACTGTTCATTGCTCTATGCAAAATTTTGCATTAAAAATTCAAATACCATGCACTAGCATATTCCTTGAGGCAAAAATCAAAACAAAAATGATCAATGAATGTACAATTTTATTGTCTTTTAATGCTGTGATTTTGCAGCCAAACGTCGATCTCTTTCTTCAGCAACAGACAATTTGACACCTTTACCTCTGGGTAATGAGATGAAGGGCTTGTTGCTTTTTCCAATGACAAACACATAGTTCAACCTAGATTAAAAAACAATATACTCGGTCAAATCATTACAAAATTAGAAAGATAGTAAAACTTGATTAAAATAACATACAAGGTCACCGCTAATTTTAAAATTCAATCCGCTGATTTTCCGACCACAGTAAAATTTGTGCGAGAATCAACAAAAAATGCATTCATTTATTCAATACACAAAATATAGTATATATGACAAAACTGTAACAAGATGAATTTGCATCTTAGAGATGCAAGAAGTTTACTTTAGCTAGGGTTTAGTACTTGAAGCATTTTGGCAAAAGATAGCTCAATTAAAATGCCACTTTTGATGTTTGATAAGCCAGATAATTATGTTGCTGTTCCCAATCCCTAATTGATCCAACAAAATTAGACCAATTCCACCAGTTCATGAACTTCTAAAAAGCCAGATAATTATAAAAGTATTAATGAAATAGCATGTAAAATGATATAAGGTTACCAAAACAACCAGAACATTTTATTATTAGTTGGTAAACTCGACTCAGATACAGAAGGTGGGTTGAGCATGTTGAACTGGCTTTATTAAAGATAAGGAATTCAAACAGCTTTTATTCTGGATACTGAAAAGAAAGACCTTTTACTTTAGTGTCAGTGTAGTAAAAACACCTGCATCTTTACAATGCAAGATTCTGCAAGGCCAGTTAACTTATCTAAATGCAATTAATAGAAAATATAACATGGAGATATAATTGTATTCAATTATTTGCTATGCACCATTACTCAGATATCAAACTTATATCACAGTTTATCAAGCAATGTAGGTAAGTATATTAATCATCACAAGGTGCAATATCAGAAGCTTTAAGTACGAATAAATCTAAATTAACAATGTAGTTCAACTGGGCAATGCACAAATACAATAAAATGTAACAATGCGACCATAGAAGAAAATTCAATTTAGGCTAAATTTTGATACCACCTAATCAAGACTGGATGACTTCGATATAATAGCTACTGAAACTTATGGTGATTTAAGAAAGTCACCGGACTTTCCATACAGCAATTTCTATTGTACGAGATCCTTGCACCTTAATGGGAACATCGAGAATGTAGCTTAACTGGGTAATGCATGAGTACAAAAGTAAACATGCGACCAAAGATAAGCATTTGCTGTTGGCTAAATTTTGATCACCAAGTTGTAAGAAAAGGTGACTTCGATATTAGCCGCTATATAAAAATAGAAGATATAATTGCAATTCAATTATTTGCAATGCACCATTACTCAGATATCAAACTTATATCACAGTTTATCAAACAATGTAGGTAAGTCTATTAATCATCACAAAGTACAGCATCAGAAGCTTCAAATGGAAGAAGCGGCTGATTCAAAATAATGACCCCTTTGGAATTTGTATGTATCCATATCAGACATTATCAAAGTTCAATTTAAGGACAATCATGAAAAATGGATGTTGCAAAGAAGTGTAAATTTTGGAATCAGAAGCAATATACAATAAAATGTAACAACGCGACCATAGAAGAAAATTCAATTTAGGCTAAATTTTGATACCATCTAATCAAGACTGGATGACTTCGATATAATAGCTACTGAAACTTATGGTGATTTAAGAAAGTCACCGGACTTTCCATACAGCAATTTCTATTGTGCAAGATCCTTGCACCTTAATGGGAACATCGAGAATGTAGCTTAACTGGGTAATGCATGAGTACAAAAGTAAACATGCGACCAAAGATAAGCATTTGCTATTGGCTAAATTTTGATCACCAAGTTGTAAGAAAAGGTGACTTCGATATTAGCCGCTATATAAAAATAGAAGATATAATTGCAATTCAATTATTTGCAATGCACCATTACTCAGATATCAAACTTATATCACAGTTTATCAAACAATGTAGGTAAGTCTATTAATCATCACAAGGTACAGCATCAGATGCTTCAAATGGAAGAAGTGGCTGATTCAAAATAATGACCCCTTTGGAATTTGTATGTATCCATATCAGACATTATCAAAGTTCAATTTAAGGCCAATCATGAAAAATGGATGTTGCAAAGGAGTGTAAATTTTGGAATCAGAAGCGACAACTCCAGAAATATTTAGTATGCCCCATACTGGACTTCAATACTGAATTTATATTACACATTATTAAGGTCTCTATATCCAACCTTGAAAAACAGATGTTTCAAGAAATTTTTTGAACTGGAAGTCGGAAACGTGAAAGTGAACCCTCATACCCCCTCTGGGATTTGATGCTGAATGTATACTGATTATCATCTGAGCTCTAGGTATAATAGATCTGAGAAACAGATTCATAAGCAAAGAACAAATATGAATAAAAAAATAATGCTAATTATCAAGGGAATATCCAGGGGGTCTCCCCCATCCCCCAAATATAGTTCTGACCGTGGCTCTCCTGTGTAAACCTGAGAACCCAGCTAGCTCACTTACGAGTACGGAGCAGTTGAATGAATAGAAGACTTCTCTGGAAACATGGCTAAAATTTTTAATGGCCAAAATACTATTCCCTTTTTATGTGCAAAGTGCTTTATTGAAGGCGGTTCTGGATGAAATACCATGCTAAATATTGAGGTAACTGCTTTACAAACGGTTTGCTGCACGAAACGACCCATCCAATAAGGCCACTAGTCTTTTATAACAATTCAGACATTTAGTTTGATACATTATTAGAGCCTTTTAAAATTTATAAGCATTCATAGTGAAGAAAAAGAAAATAGAGGCAGTTCCCACTTTATGAATTCTTTCTTAAGCATCAACAAAATCTAAAAGAACATTAGTGAATATTTCCATTCAGAAAGACTAATCAAAGCACTCACAGTTCTATCATGAATTAAGTTTTCATCATCATGGAAAGAGTTATTAATATAAAAAATAAAAAAGAGAAAAAAACATTTTGTATTACAGGTATAATGATGAAAATTATTACTTGTTAAGAATGTCATTTCGATCCTCAAATAAAAAATTACAATATATGTCCGTGTCGCATATCATCTGGGAATTCATGATATAGGACATTTATGGGGACCGAAGTAAAATTATGTACGAAGTGGGAAAACATAAAATCAGGGTTTCACTGTATTTTGGGAAAAAAAATGCCTACAATTTTATATAAAGGAAAAAAAAATCTTATATTTCCATTCAGAAAGACTAATCATAGCACTCATTTTTTGATCATGGATAAAGTCATCATCATCATGGAGACAAGTTAGACAAAGAATTTTGATGGATGGTGTATCAACTCAGATATTAACTGAATATCATGATAATCAAGCAATGTAAGTTTATTACTAGGTTTCTTGAAATTGATTGGTACAGGTGATGAAACATGGTGTTTTCAGTATGATCATGAAACAAAGTGCGGAATGGAAGTAAAAAAACTCACCACAAGTCAAAAGAACAAGAAAAGTTCCATCCAAAATCAAAGCAATGCTCATTACATTCTTCGATAGTAAAGGTATTATCAACAAAGAATTTGTTGTAACTAGACAAACAATTACTGGTGAATATTATTTAAATGTTTTGAAGCCTTTGAAGGGCCAGAATTCGTCCAGAATATTGGGATGAAAGCAGTTGATGTTTGTTGCATGATAATGCACCCAGTCACACCTCACTTATTGTTCACAGATTTTTGGCAAAAAATAACATTTGCGTATTGAATCATCCACTCTGCAACTTATCTTTATTTCCAAAATTTAAAAGGGTGTTACTTTGATGATATTTTGACCATAAAAACAGCTTCGACACGTGCTTTGGAGGTCATTCCGCAAAGTGAACTGGAACAGGCATTCGAATCATATTAAATCGCTGTAACAAGTGTATGGAAGCCGAAGGGGCCTAATTTGAATAAGAAACTAAAACAAATCATAATGTCTTGTTTCAATTTCATTTTACAGACCCAGTCTTAAAAATTCTTTGACTCACTGTGTACGTTGAGAATTCTTTCTTATATTTTACAGCAGAATTGCATATTCGGCTTATACACTGATTAGCTAATATTCAAAAATATATGGTAATTCTAAATTTCTTTATACAGTGAAACTTTTTTCACGGCCCCGGCGGATTTCCTATAGTTTTAGTGTATATCGAACTTGTCTATAACAATAATTTGCTTTTGAGTGAACCTGTATATAACAATAATTCTGAGTATTTCAAACATTTTTCCCTGTGTTGTGTCCAAGACTTTTTGGACTTTGGACCAAGACTTTTACAATGGCAGACTTAACACAAAGGCAGTTCATCCTAAAGGGGAATAATGTTCTATCTACCGACTATATACCAAGATTACAAAACTCTTTGGCATAAATGTTAAACAAGCATGTGACATGATCTCTGGCACTTTGAGTTCTGTTCACTCATCTACCATAAGAAATTAGTGATGGAAGGCAAGTTTTAATTTCAGCTCGTGCAGTGATGAAGAACAGTCTGACAGCGATGAGAATTCTCAACAAAATCTTTCTGAAGAAGAAAATTGTGTGCTGCACCTAAGTAATTTTTTGAATGCATTTAAAGTTTTCATGAATATGCACTCTTCCATAAATCTAGAAGACATTTTGAATTTGGATGAAGGTTTATTAGTGTTCAGTGGGAGCATCTATGAGGACAGAATTGTAGAACTGAAAGGAAATGATGATGTTATTGAAGTGGAAGATGAGGAGTGTTGAACGGAATCACCACCCAACACAACAGCTGATGATGCTGTTAAAATGATCGAAACATTACAGAATTTTATTCCAACTTTAAAAAATGTTCCAGATGTATATCTGGATTCGCTAGAAGGTTTAAAAAATATGTGTATGACGGCTGCATTTTCTGCAAAATCCAAGCAAATGAAAATATCGGATTACTTCTCATGTTAAATTTTCCTTCGTCCTATTTAAGGATTCGAATTGTGTACAGTACGCATTTCATTTCCGTTTCGACGTATTCTTGATTTTGAATTAATAATATATAACTCCAATTTTATTTTTATCATTATAATTATCCATTTTTTAATTGCATAATAGAAATATAGTTAAAATATACGCCGTGTTACATTTTCGAACTGCAATTTGAATATTATGATTTAGGTTCATAAGATACTACATATGTTTCATATTTTTTTCCTAATCTGTAATACAAGTTCAACATAATACTGTAGTATTATTCAGTCATGCAAGTTCAACATATATTATTATAATAATGTCACACCCATGTTAAATAACTTCCATTATAGAATGTAGCAAGTTCAGCCCTGTCTATAACGATATTTTTTCTCGGTCCCTAGAGTATCGTTATAGACAGGTTTGACTGTATTACATATTCTGTATGAAAAATAGGTATGCCGCTAGTTTGAAGTGTTCATTCAACTGCTCCATACCCTTGAGCAAGCTGGATGGTCTAGGTTCTCAGGTATGCTGCTAGTGAAAATAAAATTCAAGGATATATTATAAAAAAAATCCAAGCACTTTTTACAGACTGGGAACCAAGTATGTTATTCATCGCAGATGCTATATCAGATAAAAACACACAGACAGTTAATTTTATTAAAAAGAAATTCATGAAAAAATATGCCTTTTCCTTTCAGAAGGACGAATCAAAACAATCAGTATAATCATGATTTATTGATCATCATTTAGAATGAGATATCAGTGTATCAAATACAATGTTATGATGCCCAACGGGAAAGTTTAAATATCTATGCATAACTGAAATAAGATTATTAATTTCAAATAATGTATGCTTCATCACAGATGCAAGGTCAGCAACTAATGGCTCAAGGCAAATTAAACTACAAGAAACCATAACATTAAAAACAAATTGCTGCATATGATTATTTAAGAATGGTTTAACAAATAAAACACATTGCACAAACTCAGATATTGTTTCATATCACTGTAATCAATGTAGGTAAGTATTATTCATCATTAAGTGCAATCAAACGTTTTAAGAGTTTAAATTTAATAGGGCATTTTCATCCAGTTATCACTTCTTTCTTAAAGTGAAAGTATATATATTTATGCACCCCAATTCATACACATTGCACAAATTCAGATATTTATGTTTTATATCACCGCAATCAAGCAATGTAGGTAAGTTTATTATTCATCATAAAGTGCAATCAAACCTTTTAAGAGTTTAAATATATTGTACACAAGTATATTATCGCATATGCAAGGTCAGTCAACTAAGGACTCGAGGCAAATTAATTAAACAAACAGAAAAAACTTTAAAATATGAATATCATTTAAGGATGGTTTAACTAACAATAAACATTGCACAAACTCAGATATGTTTTATATCACTATAATCAATGTAGGTAAGAATTATTCATCATAAAGTGCAAGTTTAAATTCAATAGGGCATTCCCACCCAGTTATCACTATGAATACATCATTTTAGTTTTATTTGTAGCATATGTAAGTACAATTATGAGTTGAAAAAATGCAGGAGTTGGGAGGTTTGAGGTACTGTAAGCGATATTGATAATTGACACTGTATACCTCAAATTTTAACATAGAAATGGTACAAATTCTAAGGAGAATTATTACCAAACACGGCACTAGATAGCCGGGTGACCTTATAGTTAAGGTTTGATTGTATATGTATTATGTATTGTATATGTTGTATGTCTATCATAATTAAATGAAAGTAAAATGTTTCAAAGTTAATGTACCTATTTTCTGATGAGTATATGCAAGTAATATATTTTCACACAATTTAGTTTCTATTTTATTTCATAAAGCCAAAAAATTTCTTCCCATTTAACACAAAACAAAGTATTTGCTAAAATTTAACTTTGATCATTCTTAAATAGAGAAATTCAAAGACAAATGTAAGTCTCTGATGCTTCTTCAGAGGAACCAAAATTTAGACAAGGGCACATGTAGAGTAATCCATAATCTTAGTATGCACAAACAAGGAACTCTCTTCTAATTGCAAACTCGGGAAAAAGAAATTTATTTTGCCAGCAGCTTTCTTTCAGAAAGACTAATCAAAACAATCAGCATAATCATAATTTTATGGTCATCATTTAGAAGAGCATTAGCACAAACACAACCTAATCATTATCGTACACTAAGTAAAAGTAGAATTATCTATGCACCGTAACTCAGAAACAAGATTTTCTATCAAGGGATTTCAAACAATGTAGGTAAGTATGTTATTCATCACAGGTGCAAGATGAGTCAATCAAATCTCAAGGCCCCTGCATACAATGCAAGAAGTTGGATCAATAAATTGAATCGTCAACTTATTGTGCAAATCACATATAAAATGGAAGTTGAACGGAGCAATTTTTTTGCATACAACCTCTTGAATGAACCTTTGCGACTGCAAATATTGTACAATTTTTTGACTTGGAAGTGACCAATCAGAACACTCACATTATATGATGCAAGGGTTCCCTCCTTATATATATTTTTAATTTAATTAATTTGAATTTGTGTATTTCATTTTTTTCTTCAATAAATTGCCTCATGCAATCGCTCAAAAGTCACTAGACCATTTTAAAATGGAATAACTTTTTCATTTTTTAGTAATTCATATTTATGCTTTTATAAAGAAAATAAATTTTATAGTTTTGAAAATTACATACTTCATGGACAGCTTGAGCTAAATATACCGCTTGACAAAGTTGCAGAGCACACAAACAGAATTACAGGGAAAAAAAATATAAACAATGTATTTAGCACCATTTTTCAGATTTTACTTACTATCAAGGTGATTCAGACAATGTAGGTAAGTTTATTACTCATCATATAACGGTGCATTTAAAAAAAATATGTAAAGTGTACTAAGTTAAAACCCATATGGAAACGAGCAATGAAAGATATGGATGTTCAAAACTCATATTTTACAAAAGTTTATGAACCAGTGAAAAATTATGATTTTGCTCTCTGGAAATGGCAGCTTTGTAGTAACATCTTTGCAGTTGAACAAAAATTGAACATGTCAATCTTCTAAGCTTTTACAAAAACAGCACACTTTAACCCTTTATCTACTGACGGTACTTATAAGTACCAATCACTTTAAAACTTTATAGCACAACAACCATTACTTATATTCTGATGGTACGTTTTAGAAACAGTCTTTTAACTCTACTTTTTCATGATAGATGGCAGTAGTTGTTCTAGGCTGATGAATTTTGCGAGGAAGAAAGCTATTTTCGAACGGACATTGTGTTCTTTTACTGCCATTTTCAACGGATTGCCGCTCTTATCTTTTCTTTGCTATAAATATATAATATCAAACCAAAGGTAAGTGTTGTATTTTTTTAACACTTTACAACAAAGTTGAAAAGTGTTTATGACTTTGTTCATTCTGTCTGTCTGTCCGTTAGCACGATAACTGCCGTAAAAATGACTTAATCAAAATGAAATTTTAGTATGTTGTTCAGACGGTCTGTAGGACCTATGGGAATATAAATGAATAATATCAAACAATTAGTTTTGGATTGAACCTGGGTTGAAAAAATGAAATACATTGAGCCCTATGGGACCTAATTTTTCTAACATTTTTTAAGCGGATTTAAAATTCACAAATTGCTTCGAAAATTTTAGGTAATAGTCAAATTGTTCCATAAAATATATAAAAAAAAAATTCAGCTAAATATATTCAGTAGTTTTTTAAATAAAAATTAAAATAATAATTACACATCTTATATGAAACAATCACGTGACCATGATATTAAACGATCACATGACCCACTTCAAAATGAGATATGGCATCCATCTTGTTTCAAATTCGTGATTTTTTAAAGTTCTTTTTAATTCATATTGAGTGTTGTATCCATCCTAAAACTACTTTATTTCTGCTTAAATTCTGTGCATCTACATACTAAAACAACACAATGACAATATATTTGAGTTTAAATTCTCATTCAAATTTGATTATTTCTACAATTAAGCCTATTTTTCACCTATGTAAAATGTAAACAGCAAAATATGTAGAATGAGTTGTATTAGAATTACTGTATTTCTTTAACACAAAATAATTCAGTCCATGGAGTCTGCATGGCTGATATGAATGAAATATTAATTGATTTTATAAACAGAAGGACGATATTTTTCGATGAAGTTTTAAGCATAAAGTTTATGAATTGTAGCTCCATGGTCTTAATTTTTAAATAAAATAAATTATTATAGTATTGTGATGAATGAAATGGAGAAAGTTATGAATGAAATCCTGCTTTTATAGAGAGATCCAGGCGTGTTATTTTTTCTATGACGTCATTTGAATTAATTTCACTTGTTTTCGATGAAGTTTTCAAATATAATAAATTATCGTAGTATTATGATAGATTTAAAAATATTACCGTGGAATGTATTGCATTTTAGAGATATTTAAACCACGCAATTTATATTTCAATGTCGTCTTTTGAATGAAGTTCATTTTTTTCAATGAAGGTTTAAGTTTTCAAATATAATAAATCAATGTAGTATCGTGATAAGTTTTAAAATATTACCGAGGAATGTATTGCATTTTCGACTTTTTTAAATAAAATTGCATTGAAGTTGGAAAGTGTTTCATAATCAATACTTTAAGCATGATTGATCTTTCTTGTTTATTCATTCTGTATTGTCTTAGAATATTATTTGCCCAATCATTATAAGATAACAGATTATGTAATGTGATTAACGGTCGAATTATTCGGTGGTACTTATAAGTACCGCCAGTACACGTAGTGTTGGAGAAAAACTTGTTTTCATTTTGTCCATGTAATTATCTATAGTATTTCTGCTTGTTATAATGTAATTATGAAAGTGTAGTGTAGCAATATGTTTTAGTATTTTTTTTATAGATTTCAATTATAGATTTTTTTTTAAAATTATTTATTTATTTATTTTTTACTAACACTGTCAAGAGCATTTGAAAATGTTAGTATTGAATGTGAATTTGATTTTGCATTCCGAATAAAAAAATAAGCTAGATTTTAATTTTTTAGTGTACGTGGGTCAAATGTAATGTACTTCACATAAAAAGTTTTCAAGCAATAGTAAAATATTCTTTCCTTTTTTTAACACTTTACAACAAAGTTGAAAAGTGTTTATGACTTTGTTCATTCTGTCTGTCTGTCCGTTAGCACGATAACTGCCGTAAAAATGGCTTAATCAAAATGAAATTTTAGTATGTTGTTCAGACGGTCTATAGGACCTATGGGAATATAAATGAATAATATCACCCAATTAGTTTTGGATTGAACCCGGGTTGAAAAAATGGAATACAGTGAACCCTATGGGACCTAATTTTTCAAACATTTTTTAAGCGGATTTAAAATTCACAAATTGCTTCGAAAATTTTAGGCAGTATTCAAATTGTTCCATAAAATATATAAAAAAAAAATTCAGCGAAATATATTCAGTAGTTTTTTAAATAAAAATTAAAATAATAATAACACCTTTTATATGAAGCGATCACGTGTCCATGATATGAAACGATCACATGACCCACTTCAAAATGATATATGGCATCCATCTTGTGTCAAAATCGTGATTTTTAAAGTTCTTTTTAATTCATATTGAGTGTTGTATCCATCCTAAAACTACTTTATTTCTGCCTAAATTCTGTGCATCTATATACTGAAACAACGCAATGACAATTTATTTCAGTTTAAATGCTCATCCAAATATGATTATTTCTACTATTAAGCCTATTTTTCACCTATGTAAAATGTAAACAGCAAAATATGTAGAATGAGTTGTATTAGAATCGCTGTAATTCTTTAACACAAAATCATTTAGTCCATGGAGTCTGCTTAGCTGATATGAATGAAGTATTCATTGATTGTAGAAAGAGAAGGACGATATTTTTCGATGAAGTTTTAAGCATAGAGTTAACTTATTTGTAGCTCCATGGTCTTAATTTTTAAATAAAATAAATTATTATAGTATTCTGATGAATGACATGAATGGGGGAATTATTTATGAATGAAATATTGCTTTTATAGAGAGAGCCAGGCGTGTTATTTTTTTATGACGTCATTTGAATCAATTTCAGTTGTTTTCGATGAAGTTTTCAAATATAATAAATTATGGTAGTATTATGATAATTCCAAAATTATTACCCAGGAATGTATCAAATTTTAGAGATGTTTAAACCAGGTAATTTATACTTTAATGCCGTCATTTGAATGAAGTTAATTTTTTTCGATGAGGGTTTAAGGTTTCAAATATAATAAATTAATGTAGTATTGTGATAAGTTTTAAAATATTACCGAGGAATGTATTGCATTTTAGACATGTTTAAATAAAATTGCATTGAAGTTGGAAAGTGTTTCATAATCAATGTTTTAAGCATGATTGATCTTTCTTGTTTAGAATGCCCCGAAAGAAAGGTCTCACCATTCAGGAGGCTTTGGATATGTTGAAAGACCTGCCATCAGAATATAGTGATATCACTGATGATTCATCTGATGAAGAATTTTCAGACAATATATTACAGAAGTTTTCGTCAGATTCTGAAGATATTGACTCGGTAACGGAAGAAGACCGTGGGTGCAGTGATAAGGAAAATCAGGAGCCAAGTCCTGGAAAAAAAGCAGTCCCTACCTCGAAATGTAAAAGGAAAATTGATAGACGTTGGAAGAAAAGAGATGTTCAGACTCAGGTTTCCATTTTTTCTTTAAAATCTGGATTTGTAGATAATATTTTTGATTCTTGGCTTACTCCAACAGATTTCTTTCTAAAATTTTTTGAGGACCTTATTGTTGAAAATATAGTTTTTCAGACGAATCTATATATAAACCAAAATAACAAACAAATTACGCCAATAACTGCCGAAGAGATCTATGGGTTATCAAAACCACAACGAAAACGGAGACCTAAATCTAATGGAGATGAACAAACTTTTTGTGCAAAAAAGAGAAGAAAAGGAAATTTGTCTGTTTCTAATGATGTTCGTTTAGAAAATAGAGGATGCCATTGGCCAACATTCGTGTCGAATCGAGGACGTTGTGAATTCTGTGCACTCAAAAATATTCAATCAAAACCACATTCAAAATGCTCAACTTGTAACATATTTTTGTGCGCAAATGAAAAAAAAATTGTTTTTATGATTATCATCAAATGTGAATTTCTACCTTTATTATGTATAAAATAAAATTATGTCAATTTGATAATTTCTTTGTTTTCTGATGAGTGTTTTTTGGTTATTTAGCATTTTTAAGAGGTTAAATTTCATTAGAAATATCATCCGTAATTTTTTTCTATTATGAGGAAATTTATACATAGTGTACTGACGGTACTTTTAAGTACCACTTTAATTAATTAGTTCTAACAAATTAAATTTCGAACCGGGGAGATTTTTTTTCTTGTATATTCTTTAATTATCAATATGGCAGCTAAAAAATATATATTTAGGAAGAAATTTTCAGTAGTTCATAATGCAGTAGATAAAGGGTTAATCAAAAGACAGTAAAATTTAATAAGTAAAATTTAATTTAAATAAGGTTTAAACTATACCTAAAGCACGGATTAATAACTTTTCAGTAGTTTTGAACAAAATACCTACCTAGTAGCGAAACTGTGTCCCTGGGAATCTTTAACGTGCACAATATCAAATGATCCAGGATGACGTTCTCGTGAAGTAATGGTACCTACTCTTCCCAAGTTATGACCACCAGTCACCATAACCAAATTGCCTATAAAGATAAGAACAAAACATCAAGAACAGCTGCATCAATAAAGGAGTAAAAAGAAGATTGCAATTGAGTTGTGGAAAAGTCATGACATATAATCTAGTGTTCCAGTTGCTTAGAAATTTTTTTGAAGTTGGATGAGGCAAACTTGCAAATAAAACAATATAGGATCCTGAGGGATGCAAGGGACACACCATCTGCCTTTACCGAATTTTAATTTAGTAACATTAATATTTTATGTGTTCATTCTTATAGTGCGTTCAGTCCAGTTGCCATCAAATTTTGTTGGATCCGGCCATAATGAAATGAGCATTAGACTATTTAGAGTGTTTGTGCTTCATACCACTCCACAGCATTTAATTTGCTTTAAAATAGAAAAACCTCTTTCAGACTCAGCAGTGATAACAGGTATAGCCAGTCCAAATAGCTGCTAGTTTTATGAAGTTTGAATAGGAATAAGTTTGGGTGTTAAAAATTTCAACATTTTGAATCTAGAGTTTTATATAACCGTCTTTTTAACAATTTTGATGCAAGTGCTCTTTCTAGATTACTATATTTACAGTTTAAGATTATGGATGACAAAATTTTAAAATGTTAAAAAAAGATTATTTGATTATTTTTAAGCACCATACAGTACAAAACACTACACCTGAAACTACAAGGGGAATTTGGAATGTAATTTTCTTGTTAGTTATATAAATTCACGACTAGCTGATTAACATTATAACTTTACCTTAACTTTTATGAGCAGTAAATATGACATATTTTAAACTTGTTACTTTAGATATATGTATAGACCCCAGTAAAGATCCATACGACCAAATTCCAAGTATTTTATTTGGGCTAAATCTTTACCACAAAGAGCATTTACTCAAGATGGTTTAGACATAAGCCTTTAAATCTTAATGATGCACTTTTGTATGTTAAATAAAACTTACAACATGCAATCGGATAATTTTTGGTACTTATTTTCAAAGGCAAGAGAAATTTTGAATTATACTACTCATGTTTTCAAAAGTAATTTTTAAATAAAATAAAGAAAATATAGTAAAAACTCAGATAGCAATAAATTATATTTGAATGTACTTGTATTTAAATTTCCTCTCACCAAACTTTATTACTTATATCAAAGGTAAAGCAAATAAACAAATGGCATTTTACTATTCTAAAATGTATTCCACATTTTAATGAAAAAAAAATTCAATAGGATGTAAAACAATAAAATTAAGAAAAAGTCATGCACAAATTAAATGCAATGTAGCGTAGCTGGGTAATGAATGATTACAAACGTAAAAATGCGACCAAAGATAAGCCTTTTCTATAAGCTAAATTTTAATCACCAAGCCAACTGAAAAAGCAGCTTCGATATTAGCCTAAGAAATCTTAGAAGGGCTCAACCTACTGCACAGTATATTTGCCGGCTTCTATTAAAAAAAAAACCCCTGCTTTTTAGATTAAATAATATGTTTTAACCGATTAACTTAACTTTTGCCATTATTTTTACTAAAAATAGTGCTTTATAGTGTATTTAGTCAATATTAAATCTGAATTTTATTCAAATTCTATAATCCGGAATCTGCAAAGTCCGGATTTTCGAGGTTGTACTGTATACATATTCGCCGAGCTAGAAGTTGTCCTATATTTCCTATATATCTTTTAAAATAGGAAAAGCGCCAGAAGCAAAACTTTTTCCGTGTGTTGCATGCAGAACAAAGAAGTCTTGTCACAAAACATAGAAAAAATTTTGCTTCCGGGGTTTTTCCTATTTTCAAAATATATAGGAAATGGACAACTTCTAGTCCTGTATTTGGGAAGAAACTAAACCCTTTTTAAAAATTCCATGGTTTTCCTGTTCAATTGGGCTAGTTTTAAGAGTTGTGGTAAAGCATGACGCAAAATTTTCTGTTGCAGACTTTTGGGCTACTTTCAGAAAGTTCGATGATTTATTTTGACAAGCTTTTAGAAGGCCAGTAAATTTTATCTTGGAATTTCGGTAAATTTATGAATTTCTGCAGTTTTTGGCAATATTGCGCGAAATCTCGCAACACTAAACATTGGGCATGACTTTTGGAAAAGACCTGGTAACACTGGGATATCGGGCAGTGAAGCTAAAAAATAGATAGAAAATGGAAAAGTGACACTGGGGGAATTCGAGCATCAGGGTTATCACCCAATTTTTTCTCCCTAGGAAAAAAAAAATATTAGGCGGGATTATCCTACCCTAACTTCAAAATTAAGTGGGATTTAGCAGCAAACTGCAGGAATTACACTCTAGGGAGAATGAAAACTAAGTAGTTTTAAGGGCCCTTAAAAAGGAAAGCTAAAAATAAGGAGTTTTTAAGGACTGTGGGAACCCTGTGTGAGTAAAAGAAATAAAAATATATAAAAAAGTAATACATAAATAAGAATAAAATAATGTATAAGTATATATATATATATATATATATATATATATATATATCATCAAAGCAATGGCTGCTTTTGCGAAAAGTATTCCGTGACTTTCGTTAACTGTGCAGAAGCACCAAGAAAATCATAAAATTTAATACAGTCCAGAAATTAAACTTTAAATTGCCCGCTAAAACAAAGCAGAAGCCATGTTAAACACGTGTAAATATCCAGATTGCACAAAAGGCTGTTTCCACATAGTGGCCATCGGAGAACGATTATTCCTATGTAATTTGCTGCTTCTACATTATTTTATCCATTGACATGCACTATCTTTTGTTTTTGCACAATATTCACATTTTTTATGCATCTTTACACACCAAACACAACTTCCCGGCTGTCCAAATAGTTGCTCAAGTCCTTTGGATAAGTCGGACGATCTGGGTTTTCAACAACACCAAACACAACTAAAATAGAATCACCAAAGATAACAGAAAGCTAAAAGGGGTTGCCAGAAAAACATTATTCCAGGGTGGGATGCCACTTCGTGCCCAGGGATTACCACATTAGGCAATTTATCACTCCATTTTGAAGGTGTATAAATTTTTTAACCACAAAGAAAGGGGGGGGGGGGAATGGAAGAGAGAGACATACATTTGAAATATTTTTTTCACTTTGTCAGCATGCTTAGGTCCATTAACATGCTGAGGCACATCATACTTCCAGCATGGGAAATGTCATTTTGACTGTGAGAAAGGCAATTCTTTTGCATAACTGGAAGTTTGAAAATAATACAATTTAACTTTACTAGACATCAGTGCATTACATTAAAAAAAAAAAAAAAAAAAAAAAAAAATTGAATAGTTCGTGCCAAATCAAAACCCGCGGAGTGACACAAACTTGAGAACTTAAATAAGTTTCCTTTTTGTCATGCAAGTGCAATTTATTAGATAAGTCTTAAATAGGACTAAGTTAAATATAAACACATTGCCAAACATATATTGATAATATCTTTATATTTTGAACAGGATACAGCAAATTTCACAGGGAAAGCAATGCAAGGATGTGGAAAAATGCTATTGGCTGAATACTGACTGAGAGACAACTCAATTATGGTTTCGAAAACAGCCTAAAACAAAGCACTGCATGTAGAAATAAATTTATTTGCAGGATGAGGTAGACTATAATAATACATATCTGCCAATTTTAATGAAAACATAATTCCTTTAGCAAAGGCGGTAAAAACAATAAAATAATAAAAAGAAGCCTTGCACAAATTGCATTCAATGTAGCTTAGCTGGGTAATGCATCAGTACAAAAGTAAAAATGCGACCAAAGATAAGCACTTTCTATAGGCTAAGTTTTGATCACCAATTCAAATGTAAAGGTGACTTCGATATTAGCCAAGGAAAACAGGGGCTCTACCGTCCTTCCGAGAGGTTGGTGGTAGGGGAATGAGGGTACGGTCCCTGTGGATGCCTCCCTCACTGGGTTCCGTTCTAAATTGGGTGGCACTTCCCGGCCGTCCAAACGGTTACCTTACACCTTTCTGGTAGGTCGGACGGTCTGGGTCTCAACAACAACAACAGTGTACTTACCAGCTTCCATTACAGAAAAATATACATTCTAAGTTGAAATTTTGCATAAATTATAATAGAAAAAAACTGGTTTATTTTGAACAATTACTGTTCAATCTGATAGTCTAAATACAACACTTAAAATCCTTTTATATCATGCGATAAGTTCTAAATAGGACTTGTATGTTAAATATGTACACACTACCAAACATACATTCTAATATCATGGGAGGGCTATTTATATTAGAAACAGAATATATTGAAAAAATGTTCCACAAACAGCAAATTTCACAAGGAAGGCAATGCAAGGATGTGGAAAATTGTTATTGGCTGAATACTGACCATAAAAGAGATAACTCTATTATGGTTTCGAAAACAGCCCAAAACAGAGTACTACCTGGTAATAAAACTCCTTTACTACTACCCTTGTGTCGTGGTTATACTATTTTTAAACAAGAGGCAGACTTTTATATAACAGAGATAGGGTTTAAACAGCATTATTTTTTTAAGCATTTTTTATTTCATGTATAACTTAAACCCTAAAGAGGCACAAAAAGCCCTATATAAGAATACTGGATAAAATCCAATTATTTTAAGTTATATTCAAGGAGAACAATTCTAATGTAAAATAGTAACAATGTAGATTCTCATAAGAAAAGGTAAATAAATGCATATACTTTACGTACCGGTGAAAAATCACAGAAAAAATTTTCATTAACTGAAAACTGATAAATGTAAAAGATCTAAGTTTGATTTTTTTATGTCAAAGTTATCTTCAAAAAGAATCTTTTTAATGTAAAAATTTTATAGTCATATTTACCATAGTAAACTCAAAATTATTTCATTAAATCGGTTTTGATATTATTTTTCTCAAATGACTGGAGAATAATAAAGAAAGTAAATGTCAGTTAGGTCCAATTGTATGCTTATGGAGAATCTTTGGTTGGTAAACATATGAAACCTTTACTCTAGTTTAAGATTTAATCAGCTGAAAGCTATGCCGAACATATTGCAAAAAGGTATTTTAAAGCAATATGCAATTTCACTTTACCAAATGCAAATAGTCGAATGTGTATATGCTTGTTGAAATTTTGAAAAATGATAATAATGTGCATAAATTACTCATCTGAAATTATATTGAGTGATATATACAGGGTGTCCCTAAAGATTGAAATAAGATAATAATAATAAATATCTTTAATTCTTTACCTGTTGGAGATAAGTGGGCAATGTTGCAAAAATGGTTAAAGTAAGGTAGGAAATAAGACTACATTTAGGCCTCCCATTAATTTTCAAAAAGTTACAATTCTTAAATTTTTATGACCTCCTTAGACAAATTTGGTCAATCAGAAAATTTTTATTTAAGATCACCCCCCCCCCCCGCATATCTGTATCTTTAAAATTGACTGTTATATTTAATTGAACATTGTGAATGGGGACCATATATTAAATTAGGAATGTAAATTTGTGGGGGAAAAAAAAAAAAAAAAAAAAAAAAAAAAACGCGTAATGAGTACCACTGCTTTATACGATCTGTCTGTGTAATGCTTTATTTAGATGTATTTGTGCTAAAATTTTTTGACACACATTAATGTATTTTTGTTCTAAACAATTTCCATCGTCAATTTGTTTATGATCCCTATTTTCACCAATGAAACAGCCTTTCACATGGTACGGAAAAGTGGCATAAGTCAGATTTTTTCTTTATCATAATTCAGTTGATTTTAAAGATACAGATATGCATTTTATTAATGATCTTGTTGCATTAAAAATAAACATTTTCTGATTAACAAAATTTGTCTAAGGGGGTCATATAAAAATTTAAAAAGTAATTTTTTGAAAATAAATGGGAGGACTATTTTATTAACGTAGTCTTATTTCCTACTTTACTTTCAACATTTTTGCAATTTACATTGCCCACTTATCTCCAACAGGAAAAGAATTAAAAGCTTTTCTTCTGAAAATTATTGCAAACCATCATACAAAATCATGACCTTACTGACAACAGAATTTACTTACCGATATCAAACTTAATGAAGTCCATGATTTTTCCGGTAGCAATGTCTAGCTGAATTGTGTCATGAACCTTGATTAGAGGATCTGGGTATCTGATAGTTCGGCCATCATGTGTCACAAGGAAAGGAATGCCTTTAGGTCCAACTTGTACTCGTTTGACTCTGCACAACTTGTACTACAATGTAAGAAAACTTTGTGTTAATTTCCACTCAACATTAATATACAATTTTAATTTAACGTTTATTATAATTCCCAGACACAGAATATGCTACAATCTTATCTGTGCATGCCGCACATAGCAAGATCATGTTCTCCATGCAACCTAGCATCAGCTTAGGAAAAGGGGTTCGACCTAAAGGTCGTTCAAATTCGAAGACAAACACACCACATATATTTTTTCTAAGTGCAAATTGCACCAAATTGGGTACTTTCTTTTAACGCTCCATTCAAACAAATCAATCGTTCGGTCTCTCACACACAACTTCATTTCATCTCTACACTTAGGACACACATACTCATCACTCATAATTGGTCTCCGGTTTAACCGTTGTTTTTGATATTTTTTAATTTATTAAAATATATTAGTTTAAGACTCCACCCCAAATTTAAAGTGAACTTTCAGAACACCAGTTAAAAATCAAAATATGGAAAAAGAAAATACCTTTGCTTCTTCTGCTGTTATCCTGTGCAAACTAAACCTTCCTTTCACATCATATAATAGTCTGAAAAACTCTCCAGTTTTTTCGATTGTGACAACATCTATGAAAAATGTTTGAAATTAGTGATACAAAGAAATTAAAAATGAACATGTTGACCATATATAGATTATACAGATTGTTAAGTTATATCTTAAAATATTGCAAGTGAAAAAAGATGGTACAGCTCAGGTTTCCGGAAGTCGCCTGTCCTCGCCAGGTTAAAATTCGGCAAGGACGACGGCCTTAAGATTAGAGATTCCGCAAAAAAATAAATAACAAATTGTTGTCATCGTAAAATTATGGCGAAAGCCACCCTTTCCCGTGCCATGAATGAAAATTGAAATGTAGTCACCTGCAAATCCCCCCCCCCCATAAACCTAGCTAGTGTGCATTATCAATACCTTCTTTCTAGGTGAGCCGTCAGATCTGCACAGACGCTAGTTATTTTCTCTCTCCACATCCTCCACCCAGAGAATCCGATGACCGAACAAAAATGCGATAGTGCACTCACGATCGAAGTGACATGTTCTGTTTGTTCTCCTTTTCGAGGTCTACATGTGCAGAAATTTCAGATTTTCAGAAGACCGACAATACCAAAGCTTAAACCCGGACCAAGCCTGAAGAAATTTATAAATGTAGAATGAACTCGGCCTGAAGATATACTCGGCGTCACAGCAGACCCGAAATAATTTGTATTCAAATATGTTAAAAAGAATTTGTCAAAATTGTGTACGGAGAATTTAGTTTGCTTTCTTTTCTTATACATTTATCTTTACATAGCTGAAATAAAAGCAATAAGTTCACGTATTCAATTTAAATGAATTTTAAAAATGTTTGGGGAAAAAAATAAATAAATAAAAAATCCCGGCCCGAAACAAAACTCAAGCCCAACCCGGACTTAAGCCCAAATCCCCTTATAACTCTTTAAAACCCAAACTATAAAATTTTCATTTGCTGTAATAGACGGTAGTAAGTAACAAGTTTGAATTTTTGGAAAGGATTCTTCTAGTTTCAGCCAGAAGTGTTTTATTTTCTTCCCCACTTTGGTTTCAACTTTAAAACTAAAACGTTTAAAATTCAGTTAAGGTATGAAACATCTATTCAGTCCAAGAAGATTTTGATCTTGATCGACTACATTCCCTAGAAACTAAGAGTGCCAATGAGCAACTGCTTAGAGACAAGAGGATTTTTGATTATTTATTTACCACTCCTTCAAGTTACCAAACATTGGAAATAAGAGAGATTTCTTACATATCTTACCTCTCTGCCACTACCCATAGATCAGAATTCCGCCGGTCCGGTCTTTTATAGGATCGGCAAGTTTGATCATGGAGTTAAGAGCTGTGGGGGTGGTGTATGAATATGCAGTTATCGCACCTCATCGTGAGGCAGTTGGTTCTAATTTATTATAGTTGTGCGATGCATTTAAGCACATATATTAATGAATATAAAGTGAAAAAAAAAATTAGGAGGACGGGTAAAAAATTTTAATAGCCGTCCTCGCAGACAGGCTAGATCTTTCAGATTTCCCGAAGCCTGGTACAGCTTTAGTTACAGAATTTGCATTTGACAAGATTTATGGTGTGATGTGGCAATCCCATCTTTCTGGAACCCAGGGTTGGAAAAAAAAAAGATTTTTTTTTAAAAAAATCAAAAAAATCTGATTTATTTGATTTTTTAGAATTCTATTTTTAATTAATGTTGTGTTTTTATATTTTTTGCAACAGTGCTGCAATTTGTTATAAGAAATAACTTGTTAACTATATAGTATATTCTACTCACTTATTACCTTAAAAGAAATATCTATGTTTTAATCTAAAGACATTCTATTATTTTGTAATTGGAAAGTGCAAACTAAATAAGAGATAAATTTAAACATTTTGTAATGAATTAATTAGTAAATGGTAAAATTTAAAGAACAAATTAAATATTCATATAATGAAAAATTATATTTATTTAAAAAACAAAAAAATCAGAATTCCTTCAATATTTTTTAAACAAATTAATTACGGATTTAATTGTTTCATTAAAAAACACAAGTTTCGATGCTTTATCCACTCCCAATTTGTTCAGAAGGCTAGAAAGAACTAAACCAAAAGAAGAAAACTGCTTTTCTATTCCAGCAGATGAAGCCACAGCTGTTGTTAGTTGGTAGATAAACTGGATTTCAAGTTCTGTGATACTCTCTTTACCTCCCATTACATAAAACGAATTTCACCAATCGTAATCAGGCATTGTAGCCGTAACTTTTTGATCAAGTAATGGTGATTTTTGAAATGGGCCAATTTTTGCTTTGAATTTGGCTACAATGCTGACAAGATTTGGACACTTTTCCAAAATGAATTCTAAACCTCGATTCTTTTCGTCCACTAACTGAAATTTCATCTTTATTTAATACAGAGGGACTTAATAAAACCCCTGCAAAATGGCATGAATTAATTGCTTGTTGGTATTTTGCTTTATATTTCTTAATTCCATCTTTATCTAACACTTTTTACCCCAAATTATCCATTGACGCATGCATTCGGCAAGGGAACAGTCCTCTTTTTGGATTGTATTCAGGGCACAAGCAATGGGTTCTAAAAATGGGCAACTAAACTTCAACCATTTGCTCTGCATTTCTTTTAATCCATTACTTTTCTTTTGATACAGTCCATTACTTTTCTTTTGATATCAGAACTTATGTCTTCTCGGTGTTCTTCATCTTCACATACTTTTACTATTTTCGACCAATTTTTTTATGCATAATTGAAAACAGTCAGCATAGGAATTTCACCTTACATCTACTGGGAGAACTAATGCATTGCCACCTTCACTATTGTACCAAGCCTTAGGGAGATGAGTATTTTAGAAATATTTCACTATTTGTATAATATGATCACCGATAGTTTTATTTTATAGATCTTTTGCCAATAAGTTTAACACATGGGCAGAACACCCATATGTAATTACATTTAAATCTTGTCCTCCTAACTCATTTCGCATTATGACAACCCTGATGTTGACCACTATTAAATTCCTTACAATTTTACCTTCAAATAATTGATTTTATAAAAGTAGAAAAGAAAAAAGCATAATAAAAAAATTTGATTTTAATCATGCCAACACTGCAGTGGAACCCGCTCAATCCTGTCAGTGTGGTAAGAATAAACAGTGCGTATTTTGTTTTGATTTGAAATTGTTCACTTCTTGACTTGAAATTGTTCAGTGCGGTGTTTGCAATGTTTTTTTTTTAATGTTATGACTTTCATGTTACGTCTACATGCTTTATGAGCTACGGAACACCTGTTGCTATATGCGACCTAACAGCCTGTGGGGCTGGATTCTGTGATGTTTTTCAGCAAGCGTGGTGATATTTTTTTAGCAAATTGTAATACATTTCTCATTAAAGTAAACTTATGTTTTAAAATAGATTTATATTTACATGTAAACTTAATTTTTGTTATTCAAAATAAATTATTTTTAAGTATATTGTAAACGTCTAATTGTCTATGTACATTTAAAATAATAATAATCCTTCAAATGTTAGATCCAAATTATTAAAATGTATAAAATTTCAAAGTAGTTTGACCTTTGTTTCTATTCTAATCTTAAATGTTCAAAATTACATGTCCAATTTTGTATGCATATTTTATATTTACTATTCCTACAGGCACTTTTTCATTTTAAAATATTAGCCATGTATATTCTATCTATAGCTGGTATGAAGTATACTTAAATTTTATTTATACTTTAGAGAATATTTTGTACTTATGGCAGTCCCTGTAAAATTTAAGTATCCCTTGGATTTGAACCAGAGACCGCTGATTTGACACTACCGCCTAAACCAAAGCTTCACATTCAATATGAACTAACAAATTATATGATGCAAAACATTTAGTGCTAATTTTTTTTACAGGTCACTATTTTGACTCTCAATATTTTATGCGCTAGCCTAATGAAGTTCTAAATCAAAGGAATTAAAATATACCATAAGACTACAAAAATATAAAATTTTATGTTAAGGCCCCTGTAGACGATACAAGAAGTTGAATCAATAAATCGACAGTCAAGTTTTGCTCATACAACTTAAAATTTATATGAGGCGATTTATTGAAAGCTTTTTTCACTCCCATAAAGTTTACTACCCCTATTTACACGGTTCAATTCATTGAATGTGCAACTTTCTTGATATTCATTTGCAGAGCTCAGATGAACTTGTTTACAATATTGTGATTTCTTCATTATTATTTGTAAACAAGTTTCTTCTGTCTTTCTATAAATACATTGCTTCTTTTTCTTCTTTAAGTGTTATACTTTTAATTTTAATACATTTATGATGTCATATTCCACTTCAGATACACTAAAAAAAGATAACCAACGATGCAAGTCATGCATGAACAAAGCAGAAATCTGAAAAAATATGAAAAGGAATCGCTACGGCATATGGAGTGAGTTTTCTGATTGGTCAGTTACAGTCAAGATTGTACAATCATTGTGGTTGCAAAGGTTCGTTTATGAATTATACCATTCAACTTCCATTTTACATGATGCAAGTTCACACAATAAGTTGACAGTTTAATTTATTGATTCAACTCCCTGCATTGTGTACAGTGGCCTTTAGTACGATGATTGGAACCCAATTAACTTGTACCTTAAAGATTTGAACAGCACCAACAAACACCAGATCAAGTTAAAAAGTAATAAATAAATAAATATACACATAAAATATCATACCCATAAATCCTGCAGGGTAATTGCTGTCAGTTCTTACTTTTCCATCAACCTTGATTAGCCTCTGCATAACAATTTTTGTTACTTCAGCATTTGTGAGGGCATATTTTAATCTATTCCTAATCATAATGATTAGTGGAAGTGATTCACGAAGCTTGTGAGGCCCAGTGCTTGGGCGAGGAGCCTACAAAAGAAATTTCTTTGAAAATGCAGAGATAAAAACAATAAAAAATCCCAGTTTATTTGATTTGAAGTACATAGAACATATTTTGGAACTTTTCAGACAGTTCGGGATATCATATATTATATTAAAGTTTCTCTACACTTATATTTGTTAAAATATAGAAATAGTTTATCGTTTCATTTCATAAAGAAAATTTCTTACCTTGGAACAGATTGGATATAAAGAATTTGGCTAAATCCGCCATTTTTTTTTGTCGCCAAGACTGGCGCCAACGCGTACGGTGTTTATAAATTCTTAACGGACTCCATCTTGAACTTTGCGCGTAAGAAATCTAAACATATCTAATTAAAAATGCATAAAAATGCCGATAATTAACAATACTTATTAAAAATACGAAATTACTAAATTTACGAGAAACAATGCTTAGAAAAAATGCATACATTGCCGATAATTAACAATACTTAGAAATACGAAATTACCAAATTTACGAGAAACAATACTTAGAAAAAAGTTTGTACTTTAACTAAATTTAAGAAAAACGATACTTAGAAAAAAGTTTGTACTTTAACTAAATTTAAGAAAAAACAATACTTTTTAGTTTGTACTTTAAAGAAATTTAAAAGAAACGATACTTTACGTGGACAACAAAATCAAAACACAGTACCTGGTTTAATGAAATCTAAAACTTTTCAAAGAAAGTTTGTACTTTAACTAAATTTAAGAAAAAACAATACTTAGAAAAAAGTTTGTACTTTAAAGAAATTTAAAAGAAACTATACTTTACGTGGACAACAAAATCAAAACACAGTACCTGGTTTAATGAAATCCAAAACTTTTCAAAGAAAAACACGTGTAAATATCCAAATTGCACAAATAATTGTTTCCACACTGCGGTCATAAAAAAACTCTCATTATTTCTATGTAAATTTTCTGCTTCTACATTCTTTATCTAATAACATGTGCTATCTTTAATTTCTGTATGATATTTACGTTTTTAACACACTCAAACACGTTTTTACACACACACCAACAACAAAACAAAAATAAAATGGCCGCAGCCGACTATATCAGAAAGCTAAAAGGGGTGGGGTTGCCAGCATTTCCAGAAAAAGCAAAATGTTGTGCAAAGCAGGCGCGCCACATTTGGCGCCAAAATTGGCTCGTGAAAAAAAGTTGAAAAATCCAAATTCTTTATATCCAATCTGTACCCTTACCTTTTTTAAGGTCTTGAGCATTTTAATTTTACTGTCCATTTATACTTTAAGGGAGGAGTTGGGTTGCCATATTTTTTATCCTAAATTCCAAAAACCTGACACTTTTTCAAAACTCTGGCATATTCTTTTTTGGTAGTACAGCTTTAGTATAAAGAATTTGGATTTCGCAGGATTTTTGGTGTGAGTAATGACACGATGTGGTAATCCCGTATAAGTACAAAATTGCGCCAAGTTGGCGCATTTCTCAGTGTTCTGAAATTGACTCCTCCCAACTGAAGTGACATCGTATTCTACAGTTTTATGAACTTGAATTTTGTTAAATGATATTGCAATTGAATATAAATAAAAGTGAATAATACTCAAAAATATTACAAAATACGATTTTTGTGCATTTTAAAAATATTGCGTAATGGCAGATTGTACTTAAACTAAATTTAAGGAAAACGATACTTTGCGATGTGTAATGGCAGAATTACAAAAATATCGTGTAATGGCAGATTGTACTTAAAACTAAATTTAAGGAAAACGAAACTTAGAAAATTTGTGTAAAATGTTAATGTCCATGAATTACGAGGAATGTTTTAAATATGTATTCCAAAAAGTGGGACTACATAAAGACACCAAGTTACAGAATACTAATAAATAGGAAATTTAATAAAAGGTAAAAAATCACTGTCAAACTATTATCAAGAATATCTTAATTTAATTGCTTTTTTAGTTTTGTTAAATTCCTTTTCATTTAAATATTGAAGTTAGTTTATAAATTTCACTTTCTGAATATCCATTTTAGAAAAGTTCATATGTATTTTTTAGGTTCTAGCGTAATCACAATTTGAAATAATAATTCATAGCTTCAGTTTCCAAAAAAGTAAAATAAAAATATTTAATAAATTTATGAATGATCAAAATTTATTTTCGATCTATACTTGCTAACCTTATAAGAAAAAACAGATTTTAATGTTATTTTATAAGATGGGGAAAGTTTTTTAAGTTCGAATAAATACTAAATTTTCCATATAATTATTATATAATTTACTTTTCTATGCAAATATAAGTAATGCTTGACTTAAGACATATAAAAGTATTTATTAATACTATTTTATTTATTGTGCAAAGCATTGTCAGTTGTGAGTCCGAGTAAATCTTTATTGAACTGAGTTTGGTTATTGATGCACCCGCGTAGCGCATTAAAGGCGAATACGTGAATAAAATGCAATTTATATTGTGAATTCACTACACAGGTGCCACGCTCCGGCACAAATGGTGCACGAAACACGCGCGGCCCTGAACACACGCGCGATTGACAGCTCTTTAAATGCTACGCAGATTGTATGTGCCCGCTCAGTGTGGATAACGTTATTGCATGCCAGCATCCGCTAATAAAAGAAGATTCATTTTGTAATGCGATGCGAATTGCATATGCTCGCGCATCGTTATTGCATGAAGCAGAGTCATCGTTATTGTATATAGCTTACGCGGATTACATGCGCCTCTGAAGTATTCTTAACATTAGCTGAGAGCCCGCAGTGACTTGCATGCGTAGCAGAGATACACGATCTAAAACTGCACCGCGATCATCGACAGCTACTTCCTAAATTGCACCGTTAGCAGTGACTTAGATGCGTAGCGGTGTTGAGCGATCGACATCTATTGCAAAGAACTATAGGGCTGGTAACCGAACGCCGCAATTAAATATAAGGGAAATAAATTTTTCCAGTATTTCATCAAAGCCAGTGAAGATCCATGCAATGCTAGTGTAACGCGTTATTCTAAACACAAATTTTCATTCCCTTCTTATCATCCTGTATTTTGACTTGTTCAACATAAATAGATACATGTTCCGGCAAATTGCAGCGAAAATTTATGTGAAAATTATTTATTTTAATAAAATATTTATTTTTTTACCCGCACTTTTAAAATAAAGAGTTTTGTTGCTCTAATATGGAATAATTAAAAGATGAAAATTTAAATAGATGCAAAAGGGTACTTTACGACTATCTCTAACGATCTATCTATCTGAAGTAAAAATCTGTACAACTACAGAAAATTCGTAAAAGTCGGAATTTCTATACTTTTAAACAACAAACATAAAATAACTTGAAAAAGAAGCTATAAAAAAATAGTACAGTACAACTTTGAAAATCCGGACTTTTCCAAATTTTCATTTTTTTTTCCTCCCCGGACTGACGAAGTCGCGGATTTAAAACACCAGGGTAAGATTATTTATATGGAATTATATTGTATAAACAAATACCGTATTTTCTGGTCGACTTTCTGAACCCCGAAATGAAACGAAAGTTTAGATGGATGGCCGTAGATCGGCTCGTGGTTGAAGCGTGAATTACGTTGTTGGCATTAATCCCCCCCCCTATTCAAGTCACAACTCTCGATGAATTATTTCGCGTAAAAATATACATCGTTATTTAAATACTGAATTTTTATTATTAAAATTTCCTTTTCTCATTATTGAAAAAGGCATTTTTCTGAAACAATGTAATGTTTAATATTAAGCAGTTTAAAACGTTATCGTAACATTTTATCACAGATTGTTCAATTAAATCTAAAAATTCCGAGAATTCATATTAACGCTCACGGAAATTTATTTTGTTCACTTCGTAGTACGAATCCCATTCTTCAATGAATTCTGTTTTGTCTTCAGAATCTCCTCTCCCTCCCAATATCTGACGATTTTTTCGTTTTAGTCGAACGTGTCAGTTTAAAATCGACAGTATATTTTGCCTTTTTTGGTGAGAAAGCTATATTTACATACTATAAATAGCAAATAAATAACTAAATAATATCATATCGCACAGAACCGAGCACGATGGTCATTAACATACAGACCTCTCAAAGGGGTCAGCTGTGTTTACGATTAGGAACTAAGCAAATTCCTTTCTTCCCTTTCCTTGCTCCACCACGACCCGGTCAGTGTTGCTGCAGCCTAATAATGACTCATCGCAATTATCAGTGAGAGGTGAGATATTTTTCTTTTTTAGGAAAGACATTTATTTTATCTACTCCGATATTTTTTACATATATGACTATTACTAATAAAGTTTTTACTTTTTTCAGTCAGCCTTATATTAAACATAACATTATATAGATGCTAGAAAATAAATAAATCTTTTAAATTCTTATTTTTCGCTTTACGTTCGTTAATAGCGAAAATGGTTTAAATGCATTTACACCTTTAAATATATCAGCAAAAGTGCTAATCCTCGCGCTTTATTAAATCTCGGTGCTACATTAAATTCTTCTGGCGCTTCATTAAATCTCTACAAAGCCGATAAAACGGAAGTTCTGCACTGTGACGCACCAATCGTAAATAAATTGAGTGATGGCGAAATTCGCGATATATGAAATTAAAAAATATCAAAGTAGGGATGATAAATGTGGAGAAGAAAAATACCCATTGATTATCTTATGCAAACAATCGATCATGCAATTAAAGGTCTTGAAAAAAGAAGCTTTATAACCGAGCAGAAATAATGTCCATCTACCTACAGGATAAAGAAAACTGTTCTCATAAACTAAAATTAATGAAATAACAAATGTTAATTCAAGTATTAAAACGAAATGATAAAAAGTAATTTTATTATTCCGTTTCGTTCACACATTCTAAATTATTAATGTGCATATATTTTTTCTTAGATTCTTTTGCCCTATTTTTTAGATTAAATAATATGTTTTAATTTATTAACTTAACTTTTGTCATTATTTTTACTAAAAATAGTGCTTTATAGTGTATTTAGTTAATATTAAATCTGAATTGTATTAAAATTCTATAATCCGGAATCTGCAAAGTCCGGATTTTCAAGGTTGTACTCTTAAAGTACTCGTGAAGTGGTCATGTGATACGCAGACATGTTTTACTGAAAATGCAGTCTGAAATCGCCCGAATAACTAGATAGACTGACCTTCTCGTATTTCGGACAGATCAGTGCGGAACTTTCGCTTTTGCACGTGCAAAAAAATTGCGTTTTTGGCGCAGATATTGAGATTTTAGGTGCTTCTGTAGCAGGATGTAGCAGTGAACAATTGTAGCAGTTTGGCGCAGATTTTCCACCCCTGCTGGATGCCATACTAATACAATGGAAAGCACGTAGAGACACGTTGAAAGCACACTTCCTTCACATAATAGACCAAGCAGATTTTAAATCTTATTTAGCTGTGCACATGCTTAAAAAATTATGTGCGGAGAAAGGAATAGTTGTAATCAATATTTGGAATATGTCACAGATTAAGTGGGAAAAATGTAAGCCACATGAAAAATATTAGGATGGAAATTTCTATTTTTACGATGTTGACATGTGCATTCTTTCGCTTTGTATAAAATTTGCTAAATAGAAAAATGATGTATAAATATTTACACATCATTTAATACTTTTTATTACAAAGCTGACATGTGCTACATTTCATTTTTCGGTAAATCCTGAAAATAGACCAGCAGACCCCCACTCTTTTTTCTAAGAACAAGATTGCGCCAAGTTGGCGCGTTTCTCAGTGTTTTGAAATTTACTCCGAAATAGATTTGATATAAAGAATTTGGCTAAATCCGCCATTTTTTTTTTGTTGCCAAGACTGGCGCCAACGCGTACAGTGTTTGAAAAGTCCTAATGGACGCCATCTTGAACATTGCATGTAAGAAATATAAACATATATAATTAAAAATGCAGATAATTAACAATACTTAGAATCAAAACACAGTACCTGGTTTAATGAAATCCAAAACTTTTCAAAGAAAAACACGTGTAAGTATCCTGTAAATTTTCTGCTTCTACATTATTTTATCTATTAACAAGTGCTATCTTTAATTCCTGTATGATATTCACATTTTTACACACACAGTACAAAAATAAAATGGCCGCAGCCGACGATATCCGAAAGCTAAAAGGGGTTGCCAGAAAGACATTTCGCGCCAAATGAAATTTATTTTCACACCACATTTGGCGACTTATCGCTCGCAAAAAAAGCAGAGAAAACCAAATTCTTTATATCAAAACTGTACCAAAAAAAAGGACAATACTTTAACAAAATTTAAGAAAAAACGGTACTTAAAGACAATTTCAAAACACCGGACGAATAAATAAAAGAACTAACCTTTATGTAACAGAACACGTTTCACAAAAGTAATCCAAAAATATTTACTGATAATATCCATATTTTTAATCACATCCACACCGGAACGGAACACGTTTCACACTCCAATCCAAATTTACATATCAAAATTTGCGTAAAATGTTAATGTACATGAATTGTTTTAAATATTTATTTTAAAAAGTGTAAGTGTATATTAAAAATAAATTACAAAAAATACTTTCAATTTATTCACATTTTTTGAAAATATAAATGGTGTTCACTACAGATATTTTTATCACACTTAGCACAACAAATTGCAGATTTCCTGTATTTTTTACTTGGACAACTTACGTTTGCACTTAATCTGAAGTTCATTTTCAACTTAATCGCAGCTGCAAATAAAGCTATTGGCTTAATTGAAAATACAAATAATCGGCAAATGCATGTAAAAGATAGTTAAACTATAAAGTTGCCATTTGTTACAGAAAGCGCGACATTGAACCCCTGATAGGAAGGATTTGGCAACTTCTCTTTTTGAAATCCTAAAAATATTTTAATAATCTCCTCTCAACAAAGTGTTATGAAGTATAATTTATATTAATTAAACTTGGCACGATTTTTTTTTATAATTAAGCAAATATTAGATAAATTTAATAACTTAAAACAACCACATTCCAAAGTGAGATGTCCTTACATCTATGTCGGTAGGAGTATAGATTTATAAAATAATCTTATTTTCACCAATTCAGAAGTGGGTTAGGTAAGAGTAAATTAGGAATGAATGAAGCCTAAAATGAATGAAATGTAATTAGCATACGTTAGCATAGAGATGCCTACGGAGTTTAATACAATTGATAAGAATCTAGACATACTCTAAAATATTAATCGAATATACAAACTTAAGAAAATTTTTATTTTTACTTACAAATACTCCTCCAAGCTTATTCAACATCCATGATTTTGGAGCATTAAGTCTTTTCAAGTGCTTCTTCGGACCTCGGGCCTATTAAAATATTGAGTAAATAATAAACACATTGAAATATAACTTAATATTTTATAAGATGGAGCAGTCAAATATCAGACCTATAGCATATAGAACACTAATCATTTTTAACTATTTATTTTTTGTTAAAAGTTAGCAATACAAATTTATAGTGCATAAATAATTTATGCCGAAACGGGACAAACATGGACTAATTGCAAGACAGCACACGTTGCACTTACGTATTAAAAAAATACAAAAAGACTGATGTAAAACAAAAGAACAACATCTTACAGGCTCATAAATAAAATATACAATTATAAATATCGTAAGATTTTGAAGATGAAAAATGATTAAATTATAGTTACCATTTTGAGTCAGCACAACAATAATCTACAAGGAGTATAAAACTACATTAGGGAAAGGACTAAGAGTTGCCAGATTGAAAACTCATGAAAAGAAAATGCGTTCATTTACCTTTTCACCGATTTGATCAGTCACTTCCGCAATTTTCTATATCAATTTTTGTTTCCCTCTCCAGTCTCGCCCTAAAGGACACTTTGTTCACTCTGATTGGATGCAAGCCATGAAAACTAAGGGGTAGGAGCGGAAACAGCTGTTTTACCCCGTTCGCAATGCGTATATTGATACAGGGTGTCGGGATTAAGTACGTGCGGTTACTGGGGAGTAGTCGGGCGGGCATGTTCCGAAAACGTACCCGCTAAACCCCCTGCTGTGAGGCCGATTCTTCACTATTGGCTAAGTTAAATGACGTCATGGGCGGAGCCTAGTATCTTCGAGATTATACGTGTTTACATTTTCCTTATATACATCTCGTCAAGTATTTTACTTCATACACACATATTTATTTGCTTTTGATATGATTTTAAACTAAAGAATTAAATAAAATATATTATTATTATTACTACTTGATCTATGATGAAAATGCTTCATTTACGGGAAAAAAAGTATATACAGCATACAGTTTAAAATGCTTGTGTTATATGTATTATGTTTATTAAAGGCACCTTATGCTCATTTTATGTTGTATTCCGTACGTGTATCGCAACTTTTTTAATCCTATTTTCATTGATGACTTATAGCACTTGAGGCAATTTGTTTTATTTTATTAATGTTTTAACTACAAAAAAACAAGTTAGCTATCCAAAACAAAATATATAACCGTTTAAATGTGGGTTACCATAACATACCTGCCAAATCTCCCGATTTTTCCGGGAGTCTCCCGAATTTTGAGGCAATCTCCCGAACTCCCGAAAAATTCCTAAATCTCCCGAATTTTTACAATAATTAGAAAAAATCCCTACAAAAGGGATTTTCCTAAAAAAATCCCTATGCAGACGTGCCAACTCTCCGGATTTTGGTCGGAGACTCCGGATTTTTCATTACTTCTCCGGCCTCCGGATTACTAACGAAATTCTCCGGCGTTTTTTGTTGGAAATTTATCAATTAACCAGACATGGTATAATTCCTCGAAAACACCAATTTTCCGCATTTTTAGCACTGATTTTTATCATTCCCGGGATCGTAGCAAATCCATAATACAATGCAGGGTAATGCCAATCAAATTAACGGAGATTTACGGCCGCGTGTATTGTAAATTAAGATCTCGATCGCTTATTTTATGAAAGTAATAAACATACTTCTTCAAAGGTTATTGAGCATAGATCGCTAAAATGTTATTTTGTTCATTAATTTCGCATAAACACTGCGATTGCGCAATTCAGTTTGTTCTCATGAATCGCCGAGAGTACAATTGTATCTTTTTCCATCCATCTCAATCTTCTAAATATTGCTTTTTTGATTGACTAAACTAGCTTATTTTCATATTCTGATTAATTATTATGGTTAATTTCTTAATTATTTTCGCATAAATAATGCGATTGCGCAATTCAGTTGCTTCGCGTGAATTGCCGAGAGTAAGTTAGTATCTTTTTCCATCCATCTCCATCATTTAAATGTTGCATATTAGATCAGCTAAACTAGTTTATTTTCATATTCTGATTAATTATTGTGGTTAATTTCTTAATTATTTTCGCATAAATAGTGCGATTGCGCAATTCAGTTACTTCGCGTGAATTGCCGAGAGTACGTTAGTATCTTTTTCCACCCATCTCCATCATTTAAATGTTGCATATTAGATTGACTAAACTAGCTTATTTTCATATTATGGCTAATTATTAAGGTTAATTTTTTGATTATTTTTGCATAATACAAATTTTTCTATTTTGAAAAATCGGTATGAACTCTGTGAAGGGATAGTGAAGAATTTAGTAAGGAGTTCTTAAAAAAAGCAAAAAGAGCTACTACTTTATTTTTAAGTAGTAAGAAGGACTTTTACGTGCTGTATTTTTACTTACCAAAAGATTTCTTTTATTCAATATTTTATCTGCAGAGAAGTGTTTCTGTGTCAAAGACATGTGAATGATTATTAAACAGTAACAAATGACATTTTTCTTTATGCATCATATTCAGTGTAATGAACATTGTTATAGACTCTGATGAGAATAACTCTAATGAATGTGCTTATTTTTTAAAAGATGATTTAATTCTTTTGTATTCGTTGAAATTAAATTGTGTTTATAGATACAATACAGATTTTTTATCATATTTGTCTGTTTTTTATGGTGCAGTTTTGTAGTAGAGGGAAAAAATCCCTATTCTGTCTTGAAAATTCCCTATTATGCTTTCTGTAAAAAAAGAAATTGTTATCGCGCTGTGCGATTTTTCGATTTTTGTCGCGAATTGCAAATATTTAAAAATCTCCCTAATTTTCATTTTCCAAGGTTGGCAGCTATGCCATAACCTTTTTTGAAGTCTGTTTCAAATATTTATGCAAGTTTGTAAACAAAACTATGTGTTTGATTTATGGAATATTTTGGACAAAAAATGTGGAATTTTTTTTTTTAAATTAATCTAAAATTAATAAAAATGCAGGCTTACAATGTAATCCTGGGTAAAATATTTAGTGTAGAGGGTGGGTAATCCATCCCACTCTATATACCCAGTGATGTGCTAATAATTTTCTATGCTAAAAATTTTTATTAATTGATATGCTTCGAAAATTATATATATATCAGTTGTTTGCTGTTCCCATTAAATTCTAAACAAATAGATATGCATATTGGTTTCTTTACCATTTGAATAGGTGTGAGCAATGCTAACGCTGTGCCACTGTCACTAACCAAAAGAAAACAAAGTGGCAAAACGAAAAGAATGACATACTTATATTTTTATAGAACTGTGTCAAACGATTTACAATTAAAGTACTTCAATACACCTTCATCTGGATTTTGAGGAAATTTTTACACACATTAACAATTACAATATGATTTGTGTCTTGATTTAGTGTAATTAAAAAAAATTCGAATAGATCTTTCCTGTAGTTGGGAGGGGGAGGGATATCTTTAACCAGGCAAGTCCATCAGTCACAACCAGTGCATACTTTTAAATATATAAGTTAATTTCTTGGCATTCTTTATTAAACTTTTATTTACTTTAAACATTTTCAATGTAACAACTGATACTTGAACATTGAAAATTTTGACAATCGGTATGTACATACTGACTCTAGTTCTCCTTTAATGCTTGCTCCTTGTTTCTATGTGAATAAAAGATACCAATAGATCAAAATAATTAAACTACTGCTTTTGAGAATATAAATTTGTAATACTTTCTTAAAGAATCTGATTTGTCACCTAATTTTTTTTATGCCTGGTTTCTTTACAGAAGTATTAAAAAGTTATATACCAATAGAATAGATGCTATGGATTTGAATTGATATCACCAGAAATAAACAAGTTGGTTGAGATTTGCACTCTAACTTAGTGTGTTACCTGAAGAATTTGACTTTCAGAGGAATAGCTTTTTTTTACATTAATTCAAATTTCATGTTAACTACTTCATATGTAACAAATAAATGTATAATAGAATATATAATAGGCACTAATAGTGCCTAGCCTGCAGTTCGTTCTAACTGATATTTCACATAAAGTGGTTTCAACTTTTCTTAGACAGCAAAACCCTTATATAATTCCATATTTTTGTATCGGAGCATTCTAAATTGATATTTTGTCTCTATGATAACCATCTACGTAATATATGTACACGTAATAGGTGAATGGAAACAAATATGAGTAAACAGATACAGCTTTCCGAGTACATTCAAGTTAAATGCCTGAAATATAGCTAAAATACTTGTTCATCAAAGACGTCATGTGAAATATATTAGCTGCAGCCCCAATTTCAACTTCAAAATATATCTGCTATTTATCTTGCTCATATTTGTTTCTCCAGTCATAATATTTTTTGTGAAAATAGCTTGATAAAACTGTTTTGCTCTTACAGTTTTGCAACATTCTAATATATCAATTTGTGAATAGGATGTAATGGAGAAGACACTCCTATTGCAGATACTAGCATCTATGGACTAGTTTCTCACTTATTATATGCTCGTCATCATGAAATAATCAAAATTTGCAGTGGTAGCATGAAAGTGAGCATGCACCACAATTTTTTAGACCTTCTATGGGAACTAACAATTTCAGTTCTTCCACGTGGCCGGCTCAAAATTCATATACAATTTAGCTCAGGCCACATGAAGTTGCAAAGGCAAAGTTTATAAACACAAAGCCCATCTATAAGAGGTATTCTAAAAAATATGGGTGATATTCCTATTACAGATACCAGCATGAGCATTCTTGGACTGGTTTCATGCTTATTATACATTCGTCCATATAGAATATCTGATATCTATAATGGTAACAAGAAACTTAATGTAGATCCAGGTATGGGTCATTGTGGCATTTACCCTCCCCCCCCCCTTTTTTTTTCAGATATGTCATTTCTTGTGATTCTATAAAAGTTTCTTATAAAAGTTTATTGCAATGTCATAAATCGCAAAATGACATAAAATTCATTTTATCTGGCTCGTTTGCTTCATTTTATGATTAATAAAAAAAAATTTATCAGTTTAACTATTTACTGATATACTACAAAAACGAATGTTCAATAAAAGAAACATGTCGAAGTAAATCCAGGGATGTATCTACAGTGGTCGGGGTTTCCACCACACACTCAGAATTTCCGACCACCACTCATCCAAAAAAATATACATATTATAATTACATTTAAAAAACATTATATTCAATTTTATCAAATGTTTTAGTTAATATATAAGTATATAATACTAATACTGTTTGTGTGTGCGAATTAACGTGAAGCTCGTTTCGAAATTTTATATTCTCAATTATAATTGTTCTGGAAAATCAACCACCACTCACATTTCTCTAGATACATCTCTGTAAATCCCTTTTTATTTCTGCCTGAATCTGCCCTTGTAATGTACTAACTGTAAACTTTGCAGCTACCTTTTAAATTTGGTTAACTGTACTCATGACTCATTGAATGATTATCAATTTACAAGGACCTAATTAACCTTCAGCTTTCTATAAGAAATCCGAATTGGTTAGACATGGATTAACATAAACACTATGTAATAAAAATTATGTTTTAAATTTGATTAAGTAGGTACTAGTCAATCATGTTCAGTTGATTAAATATTTATAATTTTTCAAGATATTGTTCACCGGATGAACTAAAATATGTTTTTTAAGTAATGCATATGGTTATCTTATTTGTACTGATTTTTTCCCATCAGTAGTACAAATAATAGAATTTTGATGCATAAAAGTAAATTCCTGCCTTAGAGTAAAGGTAAAAATAAATTTCAAAAGTAAATAAAAATATCCCATTTAATAAACTAATATCTATATATTGCAATTGTAACTGTAGACGAAGAAATTGAAAAGCAGATTTAATTTTAGCTAGAATCATTGTACTATTAGAAAGAAATTGTGTATATAGCTTGATTCAGTACTATCTTATTATAGTGGCTCCCACATATCCGATTGAGCCAAGGTTTTCGTTAACGAAAAAGCAATATGACAATAATATAAATACGTGCTGTTTCTTTAGGACTGCAAATGTTTGGTGAGATTTTACAACCTACTTTGGCCATAAATCTCGGACGCTTGGTGATTCATCCTCGGGGGCCACTATAATAAGGAAGTACCCTTGATTCTTTAAAATTATAGAAATATATTTAAGAAATATTTTTTGTCTCTAAACACCAATAGCATTACCAAGTAGGGAAATCATATTCCCTAGAAACCCATTTAAGTTCAGAGAAATGATATTTAGCGAAATGGGAAGCAAACTGTTTGGTTACCAATTCACCCCCCCCCCCTCCCCTTCCTCAAAAAAAGAATTGCCTGGGGACGCTACGCTACTGTTACACACATAATATTAACGTTAAAGGAAAATATTGTAATAGGATCAAATATTTGAACTATCAATGAATTTACATGTTTTAGTTTTAAATATTCTTATTTTCGAATTGAATGCTTTTGAGATAAGCATGTGTACGTTTGTAATCACTGATATCTCACAAATGATTCAAAAGTTAGTACTAATTTTCTACGTACTCAATTGAATGTATCTTCAGGTAATGAAATATGGATAGTTATATTAAATTTCAATATTTGTATAAAATTCATAATTTGTTGTCAAATCAAAACAAATTTTAATTTTATTTACATAAAAATGTTTCAAATATTTTGTTAAATCTTATATAGTCTAATTTCCCATTCTAATCAGTGAATATTAAATTTCAAATATTTGAAATACAGTACATACATCATTTATATGCATTTCTACATAGCTCGTCAAACATTCCTATCCAGTGACATTAATTTCAGTTATATATTTTCACAGGTATACGCAGGGTTGTTTGATTTAAATCGGCTTGATTTAAATCATGATTTAAATCACTTGATTTTTTAAAAAAAATTATTGATTAAAATCATTTTTTAATTTTGTCATTTTTTGAAGTTTTTTTTTTTTTATTTTTATGCTAAAATAACCTGGAACAAAATAAATGTTTAAAATAATAAAATTCCACATCAAGACATCTTTAGAGTATATAAAAAAAAACTGAAATCCTTTCCTTAACTCTCGGTCAATGGAGATAACACTATTCATTGCGTGGAGTATAAAATCAAGTAACAATGACAACTGACCAGTGTTGCCAACCTATTTTCAAAATTTATAGCTAAAAATCCCGCAAAATATATCTAGAATTATCTAGATTTTCTGTCAGTTATCTAAAAACATAGCTAGACAATATTTAACACTTTAATTGTTCTTGTGATGATTTATTGGGATCAGTGGTTGCGATACAGTTTTTACATGCATATTTCAAGCTACAAAAATTTAAAATACCTTTTGAAATGTTATTTATATGTGCTGTAATAATTTTTGCCATAGAATTAAGAAAATTTGGTTCCTTCCTTTTTTTGTGATTTTTGCTGGCGCATACCATCACTGGTCGATATATTGGAAAGGTCTCGAAAAAGAGGGTCATTATACCGAGAGTCTGCTGTACTACTTTACTGTTTATTTTTTGCATTTTCATGCTTTTTTTTTTTTTTTTTTTTCCTTCGATTTCCAGTATTAGAAATTTGTACTAATAAAAAATCATTTAAGAGACTCAGATGAATGAAATTACCTGTTAAATGATAAGTTTTTATTATATAAATGGAAAAGGTATTATTAAATATTAATACTTAAAAACATCATCTTTCTCTAAAATCTTAACTTTTTAATAAGCTTGTCATAATCCCTTCCCTTTTTTTCAAGTCCTTCATAATTTCAACCCTAATAGATTTTGAGATATCATAGCTCTTTATTAATATAAATTCAAATAAAGAGTTTAAAACCGCATAATAGTTCCATATAATTAATATAGCCTAGATTTATAAATTGAATAAAATAACGCAATTAAAGAAAAACCTATTTATTTAAAAAGTCTTTGGTTTATTTTTAACCCCTGTATATATTTTTTAATCTTATATTAATTCAATTAAATTTGTTTAAATTATACAGCACATTAATATAGTCTAACCTACCTTCTGATCTGAAAAATATAAAAAATTGATTTTAAAAAAGGCCAATATAAATAAAAAAAATCCGATTTAAATAAAAAAAATCTGATTTAAATAAAAAAAATCCGATTTTTTTGATTTTTTTAAAAAAATCATGATTTTTATCCACCCTGGGTATACGCTTTACTTCACTGGTCCCTAGAGTAGTGATAGTGCTTTACTATAGTTAAAAATATGCATTTTCTATTTACAATCTGTTTACAATACTATGTACAATCTGTTTGAACAACTTTAACTGCATAATAAATGTTGCATGAAATTACCTAATTTCAATTTATAACATGTTTATAAAAAGAAGGAGTTTATCCAACAGATATTTTAAATCAACTTACTGAATGCTGTTTTTGAAAATAATAGACAGTAGTTACTAATTTAATTTTATATGAAGATGGATTTGATGTCTTAGGATGCATGAATAGATGCAAAATGACTTACCTAGTTAATACTGATGTTATCTGATTTATCCTGATGTAATGAGATATAATGAAGCTGAAAATACACGTACCAGTTAAAAGTTTGACTAATTATCACTGCGTCCAACCGATGCTAAAGTATTTTGTTAACATTAGATAGTAATATATTATCTAAATCGAATTATAGTTGTTGAAGTAATAAAGATATTGAAATTAATATTTGTTTCAAATAAATAATTTTGGGTTTAGAAATTAATAGTATTTTGACTAAATGTTTCAAACTGAAATTATTCAAGAGATTGAAAAATAAAACTTCAGGTTTTATATTTTAGATGTGTTATACAGAATAGCAAGTGTAAAGAGGTTTTTAACTGAATTAACGTTGAGTTAAATTCAAAATGTTCTGAAAAATTTGAATGATGTATCAATACATGTCTTTTAAATGTGAATATCAAAATTTTGTATATTCAAAATTCAAAGTGTAGGATAATACACATGTAATTGTTATTAAACATTTCCAAAGTTTAAATATTGGTTGTTAAATTTTAAACATGAACAACAAGCACACAACTATAATAGAAGGTCTTTATTTCACTTCTTTAAGACGTAAAAAACTTAAAAAGGCCAGAGTGCTTTCGAGCGTTCACGCTCTCCATCAGTGGCTGCATGGAAATAGGAATGATCGTTCATATATAGACCAGAAAAGGTGGCAAATTTGCATAAATACAATTATCAATAAACTTACGTTTATCTAAGGAGAATCCAAAAATACAAAACATTTTGAACAGATTAAAAAAATCGAGCATAAATCACGAAAAGAACAGTAAAAATTTACAATTTTATTGCAGAATTTTCAAATTCAAAAAATTTTAAAAAATGGGGGCAGTCAAGCCCAATCCCCGAGAGGATGACGTCAAAGATAACTATGAAGAGACTTGAATTGCGTGGAGTCGAGACTGAGTCGCCAAGCATAATTTAAAATCTGAACGGGGTCAAAATTACAAATCGACTCGCAGTAAACATAAATAAAGAGGGACTTAAAAAGGAGAATATTATGAGGGTTATTACAACGCATAAGAAGGAAAGTTCTTTCAAAAAAGGGGCCGGAAATTTTCTTTAACAACAAAATGAGCAAGGGCCGTAGAAAGTTTACCACCTTTGACATCCCTAGCATGTTCTGCCAAACGGATATCAATAGTATATTTTGTACTGCCAATATAAAATTTAAAGTTACCATCGATGGACAACAGGGGAACCACATATACCCCAGCAAAGCTTTTAAAGTCATCCTTATCACCCAGCTTATCAGACAGAATCCAGTTAAATAAAGAAGAAACATTAGAGTGAGCAGGTCTGAAACCAAATTCAGAGCAGTGATGACGAGCGTATTTACGCTCGAAAGCGCTCTGGCCTTTTTAAGTTTTGTACATCTTAAAGAAGTGAAATAAAGACCCTCTATTATAGTTGTGTGCTTGTTGTTTCTGCTGGTTGAAATCAGACGTGATGCCAATTTTATTTATTTTAAACATAATTTGAAATAAATATGTTTAAGAGTTAAAATATCCATCGAAATCAGGAGGTCATAAGAAACAACAACAGCGTTAAAATATAAATAATTTTAACTCGAACACCAAATGAATTCTAAATGCACAATAAATGTATATTATGTTAGTGTGAACTGCGAAGAATGATAGCATTTGAAACCATAATCTTGCATAATAGCTTACTCGCTGTTAAAAATTTGGCAACTCACTACTGGGTACAGATCAAACTTCAAAGTATTTCATAAACATTAGATAATGGCTATTAGTGTTTGCTTTCTTCAAAATGTTACTTAATATCTATAAAATCTTAAAATCAACACCCATACAATTGAAATCAAACTTCATATATATGCTATTTAAATTACAACTTGGTATATACATATATATTAATTTTATTAGTAATTTCATTAATTTGTATAACATCTTTACACTCTTATACTATTCCGGCTTATACTCTTATACTTATTCCGGCCATCCAAAAAGCTACTCTAAGTCCACGGACGAGTCGGATGGTCTGGGCTTTCGACACTCTTATACTATAATACACTACTGTGATAAACAAAGTAACTATGAATCAGATTAAAAAATATATTGCTGTCTTCTACATAAATTTAATTAGCCTAGAAGGAAATAAATCAAAGTTTCTCCTTTAATTTAACTGATACAACAATAAAAACATCTGACCACTTAAGTTATTTAAACAGGCCAGGTGAAATATTGCAGTACAAGTTTTGATATATTCATATTTGGTTGGCGATCTTCTATCTAAAATTAGGTACTATAAAAAATAAGTTAGAAAATCATTCAATCGGATTATTACAGATGTATAAGGTAGAACGTTTCCAGTGTCAGCATTTTACTCGCAAAAATTGTAATAAATATATCATATACTACTTACCTAAATTTAAGACATTTTTGTTGTTTTACGAACGTGTATATATCTCCGAATATTGTCACACAACGTTATATCTTTGCACTACTTCTTTCTATCATAATTTTCTTCCCGATTTAATAACAAACATTTTTTTCCCATGTATAATCTCGAAGACGACAGATATTGTGTGAAACTGTCAAACTTCAAAGTGTATACTAGGCTCCGCCCATGACGTCATTTAACTTAGCCAATAGCGAAGAAACGGCCTCACAGCAGGGGGTATAGCGGGTACGTTTTCAGAACATGCGTCGGGCGGTTACTGGCGAACAAATTTGACAGTTATACCCCGTTCGCACTGAAAGTTAAGTCGACTTATCTCCCGAATGCGACTCAAATATGGCGGCGTTTGCGACTTAACTTCTTCCAAAGCGACTTAGTTTAAGTTCCTTCCGGAAAGCTACTTAAGTTGCATTACGCGACTTAACTGTCATGGCGTCCAACATGGATGACAGTGGTTGCGTAAAAAAGATGAAAATTCGAAAGAGAAATTAAGGTAAAGGAAATATTTTATTGCATCAAAAGGACCACCGATGAGATACAAAAAAAAAATAAAAAAAAATACGGAATTTGACACAAAGTAAGTTTTAAATATTATTGATTATTATTTTTAAATTTAGTCACTGTCTATGGTAAATTATCTCATGTAGTTTCGTACCGACATTAAAACTTGCCCAAAGATGTTTCCAAGCTCTAAGATTAAATCAAAATGTGGATTTGTTTTCTGTATCGTATTATGCAATGAAGATCTCGATAAGTTGGTACTTTTAATAAAGAGATTAAAACATATTAGTCAATGTACAAACTTGACTGCCTAATATAATATGTATTGTAAACTTATGTTTGCAATACATAATACATATGTTTTTTAATGAGAGTGTATTTTGTTTGTTGATTTCAATGTGCAACCTTGCATTTATTTCATGAATTGAGTATTATTCTATGTACCCATTCTGTGTATCTTTTAATTTCAGTTTAATGTTTGGATTGTACAATGGGATTTATAAAGTATACTTACGGTGTCTTCCACTACAGTCATATAAAGCTAAATAATCACTAGAGAGTTATGTTGCTTATAAAATGTCAACAATCTTTCTAGTGGTTTTTTGGCTGAAAATCTTCAAGGATATTTTTCTCATCTCACAGAATTGAAGAATGTTTGATTTTACGTAAGTAGTTGCATGTAATAATTTCAGCATCTTAATATTTTGCATCTTTACAACTTTGTCAGAGTTAGAGCTCAAGAATTGAAATAGCATGTTTTTAATAGATTGCATGAATTCTAACAATTTTGCATGTTTCGGGGAAATAATTAACAGAACTATACGCTTTCTAACAAGAGTGTATTTTGTTTGTTGATTTCAATGTGTAACCCTGCATTTATTTCTTGAATTGAGTATTATACCATGTACCATTCTGTGTATCTATTAATTTCAGTTTAATGTTTGGATTGTACAATGGGATTTATAAAGTATATTTACAATGTCTTCCACTACAGTCATATAAAGCTAAATAATCACTAGAGAGTTATGTTGCTTATAAAATGTCAACAAACTTTCTAGTGGTTTTTTGGCTGAAAATCTCAAGGATATTTTTCTCATCTCACAGAATTGGAGAATGTTTGATTTTACGTAAGTAGTTTCATGTAATAATTTTAGCATCTTTATATTTTACATGTTTATAACTTAGTCTAAGTTAGAGCTCTAGAAATGAAATAGCATGTTTTTAATAGATTGCATGAATTCTAACAATTTTGCATGTTTCGTGGAAATAATTAACAGAACTGCATGTTTTCTAACAAGAGTGCATTTTGTTTGTTGATTTCAATGTGCAACCCCCCCCTTGCTTTTATTTCATGAATTGAGTATTATTCTATATACCCATTCTGTGTATCTTTTAATTTCAGTTTAATGTTTAGATTGTACAATGGGATTTATAAAGTATAGTTACGGTGTCTTCCACTTCATCAACAATCTTTCTAGTGGTTTTTTGGCTGAAAATCTCAAGGATATTTTTCTCATCTCACAGAATTGGAGAATGTTTGATTTTACGTAAGTAGTTTCATGTAATAATTTTAGCATCTTTATATTTTACATGTTTATAACTTAGTCTAAGTTAGAGCTCTAGAAATGAAATGGCATGTTTTAATAGATTGCATGAATTCTAACAATTTTGCATGTTTCGTGGAAATAATTAACAGAACTGCATGTTTTCTAATAACAGTGTATTTTTTTTTTTTGTTGATTTCAATGTGCAACCTTGCATTTATTTCATGAATTGAGTATTATTCTATGTACCTATTCTGTGTATCTTTTAATTTCAGTTCAATGTTTAGATTGTACAATGGGATTTATAAACTATAGTTACAGTGTCTTCTACTACAGTCATATAAAGCTAAATAATCACTAGAGAGTTATGCTGCTTATAAAATGTCAACAATCTTTCTAGTGGTTTTTTGGCTGAAAATCTTCAAGGATATTTTTCTCATCTCACAGAATTGAAGAATGTTTGATTTTACGTAAGTAGTTTCATGTAATAATTTTAGCATCTTGATATTTTGCATGTTTATAACTTAGACTAAGTTGGAACTTAAGAATTGAAATGGCATGTTTTTAATAGATTCTAACAATTTTGCATGTTTCTGTTGAATAATTAACAGAACTGTATGTTTTTTAACAAGAGTGTATAATGTTTATTCATTGGAATGTGCAGCCAGCCCTGCATTTATTTCATGAATGTAGTATTATTCTATGTACCCTTTCTGTGTTTCTTTTAATTTCAGTTTAATGCTTGGATTGTACAATGAGATTTCTAAACTATGGTTCGGTTTCTTCCACTACAGTTATACAAAGATAATAATTATTAGAGAATTATGCTGCTTATATAAAATGTCAGCAATCTTCATAGTGTTTTTTTGCTTTTCCTTTAAGGATATTTTTCTCGTCTTGTAGATTTGAAAAATGTGTGATTTTATGTACAGTGTGGCATATAAGTAGCTTCATGTAATAATTTTAGTAATTTTAGTATCTTGATGTTTTGCATGTGCATGATTTAGATTATGATGTAGTTGAAGTGAAATAGCATATTTTTAAGAGTGTGTCAAGTAAGTAATTGTATGTAAAAAATTTGTATCTTGCATGCATATTTTGATTATTTGTCATGGCATAATAAAACAAAAAAGAATGGATTATGTTCAGGTTGTATAAATCTGTTTTTATAATATTGTGAATGAACTGTTATTATGTTATTAATTATAGTATATTATATATTTATATGTTATAATATTTTAAGAATTATTTATACAAAGAAATAAATCACTACAGTTTGGATATTTTGATGGAAATGTGCTTTCGATAACATTAAAATGCATAACTTTCCAATCTGGTCTCTCCCCCCCCCCTGAATCTTCTATTGATATTGAGACTATTTTCCATTTGCATTCGTTAACATTTCAGTATTCTTTTCCTTACAGTGGTCATTTTATTTAAATGTCACTTAGCCATAAAAGTTTAATTTGGCTTTAGGTTAGTTGGTAGCATTGGTGAAAGGGTGTCTAACACAGTGTTTGCAAATATGTAGTGTATATGTTATACATTGAAGCACCAATTGATGCAATAACATTTGGTACTCTTCCATTAGCTGGGTACCAGACCAAAACCACCGAACTTTAAAGTTGACATAGTCATCGACAAGCCTAAATGTTCGCTCTGGTGGACATTTATTTTTATATGCAATAAAAAAAAGATCAATTTGTATAGCAGGCACGAAATTGTAAATTTCATGATCCATCAAACCAGGTTTGTGTACGCATTCCTTTCTTTTCTCGGCATGATCGTAAACTGCATAGCCATTTTGGTGATGAATCACTTGTGCATAACTTCATCGGATGATCCTTTGAACATCGTTTTTCTTTATGAAGAATTCCATTTTTTTGGAAAAATTGAATGCTTGCCTCTTCGTCTTAAGGCAATTGCCAAATTGTGTAGTCCATCTTAGCGTTTTAAAAAGTGACTAGTTTTTCTAAAAAGAAACTTATTTTTTAAAATACGGTTTGTTTTAGGGTTGCTATACATGTTAAAAATAAACTCTTTAAAAGTTGTTAGTTTGAATGAGTTATCGCTGTAATTCGCTGAATGAGTTATCGCTGTAACATTTAAGCTATGCATTTTTTTACGGAATGATAAAAAATGTGCATACTATCTGCCATCATTTTTAAAAAGTTTCTATTTTCTATGACAACTGAAATTGTTCCAACAACCGAAGCTAAGTACTTAAGGACATGAGTGGTATTGCCTACAATGACTTCACCCAACTACCTATGGCATTTTTATACTCTCTCATCTAATTGTCAAACATAATTTTTGAGAGGAAGTTCTGTTTTCTTTATCATTGTTGCAAATGTTTTACAAATAGGTTTTGTTTACATTTTGTAAAACTAAAATGTATTGTTTTGCATTGCGAAGAAATAAGCAGATATGTAAAAAAAAAAAAAATAGAAGATTTTTATAGCTAGAAATGGAAGCAGAGGTTATAAATAAATTTGGTTCAGAAGACATCAAGTTCCACAAGCCTGATAAAGCTCCAGACAAAACGAAAAGTCGCTCAGCTCACAAAGATGCTTTCCTAATCTTAGGACTTTAGCAGTCCTATTAAACTATAGCAAAATTTGGTGATGAGATTTGAAAAATACATTATGAAGGATAAGGTCTATTACTGGTATTATCTACAACGTCAAAATAGAAAATAAATTTCATTCAGGCAATAATTAATGAAATATTAGGATCACATTCCATGTATAAATTAAATCTGTCGATTTTCAAATATTTGAGAAATATTCCAAAGTAGAATGCTTTTTTCTTTCTGTAGATTAACAACATATAATTATAAAATATTTTTTGAATCATTTGCAATATTTTTGTTAGAAAGTTTAAAACACCAATTTGATTAGTTTCCATTTGCTGAATATTTAAAGAAATTTGTAGGTGATATGCTTGCTGATTGGTAAGTAATAAATAAGTAGCAAATACCAACTTGAAATAAAAATACCACTTAAATTTATCTTAAGAGGAATTTTTACCCCAATATAACTGTGGATGAGACTGTTCCATTATACGATTAGAAGGAACGTTAACATAAAGATAATAATTTTTTGAGTAAGAGCATAATGTACAAACAGAACAAGTAGTTCTAAGAGCAGTGATTTCAACTTTTTTTTCATACGTCATTTTGTTTATATTGTTGTGAAAGCTGCTTTTAAAAACTATAGTAGCATCTATTTCTTAAATGTATAATATTCTATTAACTTTTTGTACATAAAATAACAGTAGTAAAACTTTTATAGATGAAAAATTTGAATATTTGCTTAATTTTTATTTTTTGCTTAATTAACAAAGCAGAAATCCTCGAGAAATTCCATTTCTGAGCATTTATGTTTGTAATCAGCGCTTCTATTTCCATTTTAGGTAAATAAAATAAAAATTACGTTTTAAAAAAATAAAAAACACTATATAGTAATCAAAACACTGGAGAAACAACGCAAAAATTAAGAAGTCAAAAGAAGCAACGTAAATAAACAATCGTAATCTCGAAGAAGCGACGACCGTTATTTTCTTAGATTCCCCTTGTGCGAGAGTATGGGACTTAGCAGTGCGAACGCTATATGGAGATGCAACTTAAGAGTTAAGTCGACTTAAATTTAAGTCGACTTAACATCGTCAGTGCGAACGGGGTATTTATCGCCAACGCTGACACAATTTTCGCCCGCGTTCCTAACGTTGAGCAGGGAGGATCGGGATGGATGGTTGCTGTTAATGGCCGTTTATCTCTAATTTTATTCTTTTTCTGGTTTGGCGAAACGCTTGGATGGTATTTCGCCACGCTTGCCAACGCCCAACATTGATTTTAACATGGCGGAATGTAAATGTAAACATGGTCGATGTGTAGAAATGTACTATCAGAAAGTTATATATTTATGAAAATCAGAAAAGTATGAAAGGATAAAGGCTATGAAAGTAGTATTTAAATTACTCACAATTTAACGTGTGCCGATTACTTTACATGTTAAATGTTTATTTTGGGGATAAAAAAGATGCTAAAATTTTACTTTACAGGTACGTATTACTTTACATTCAAATGCTTATCTAAGTACATTTTATTTCTAGTAAATAAAGATGGGCAAAATCGTAACACGTTAATCATTACTCATGCAATTATGTCTAGATATGGTTGTATGTTTCAACTTTTATCTATAAGTACTTATTTTTTTACTTAAAATAGGCGTAGGATATATACATTGCACATTTAACATGTTTGTCATTTTATTTTTCGATATTAGTTTTGTAGAAAATATTACGTTCTAAGTTTATATATATACTAAGTTTATATATAGAATGTAGAATATTTACATATACTGGCTAGCTGAGTTTCTTCTTTGTCCAGAGATCATAATTTACCCTTTGAGTCCCGAAACGGCCGAGAGATATTCCGGCCCCATTTTCAAGGTGGGAGGTTGGACTTCAAAACGCCGACAAAGGGGAAGGGGCTATCTGTCATTTATTCTACTCCTAAGTACTTTGGCGACAGGTCTTTAGTTTTGGCTCATTACCTGGCGAAATAAAGGGACTGGAGTTAAGCTGTTGTTGAGACCCAGACCGTCCGACCTACCAGAAAGGTGTTGAAAACCCAGGCCGTCCGGCTCGTCAACAAGGACTTGAGCATCCATTTGGACGGCCGGGAAGTACCAAAAAGGTGTAAGGTAACTTTTTGGAAGGCCGGGAAGTGCCACCCAATTTAGACTGAAACCCAGTGGGGGAGGCATCCACAGGGACCGTACCCTCCTTCCCCTACCACCAACCTCTCGGAAGAACTTACAGACCCACATGTTTAACGTGATCGTACTCTGCATGAACACGGCGGCATTTGTGGCAGCGTGCAAATCCAGCGCGCAAATCACCGGGCTACCGCGTCTGAAATGTGCCAACAGCACGCTGTGTTCCCAGGAAGTCACCCACCCAAGTACTAACCGTGCCCAATGCTGCTTGACTTCGGTGATCGGGGCTGGAGTTAAGTGTCAGGTGTTGTAATATTTATTAGTTTGATAGATTTTCTTGACGACTACGCTTCTATTTTTGATACTTTACTTTTATTCGTTTGTTTTTTCGTATTCTGTTAGAAATGAGGCGGTTTCGCAAAACTTTAACTCAGGATGAGATAGATGCAATATTATTCAATGATACTGATGAATCGGAATGCATTGAATCGGAAGATGATGACTGGGAGGAGAGTAAGGCAGACGAAAACAATCTTGAATTTTCCATTAATGATGAAGAAAAAGAAATTGAGCCTGTTATGATGGATGAAAATGAGGAACTTAATTGGACAATGGATATAGATAACACAAAAGTGAAATTCCCTGCATTTACTTGTCGTTCTGGACCTGTCCATGATTTATCACCTGGTGCTAGTCCATTGCAATTTTTAAAATTATTTTACACAGACGAAGCTGTAGAAACGATTCGGTTAAATACCAACAAATATGCAGATTTTTGTGCAAAAGAGCGAGGAAGTGCAGATTCTTCTTGGGTGCTTATTAGCCATATAAACGAGTTATGGGCATTTTTCACCATTTTGATGATCACGAGTATCAATAAATTACCAAAAATTAAAAATTATTGGTCTTCAAGCCCAATTTTAGGAAATGACATGGTGAAAAAAATCCTCGGCAGAAACAGATTTCTCAAAATAAGACATTATTTTCATGTATCTGACAGGGAATCAGAGAAGAAAAGCGGTGAAGAAAATTTCATTGTGATTCAAAAGCTTCAAACTTTAATTTCTCATTTGCAGCATACATTTACCAAGTATTTTACTCCTTATAAGCAGATCTCCATCGAAGAAGCTTTGGTAAAATTTAAAGGAAAACTTGGAATTGTGCAGTACATGCCATTAAAACCTGATAAAAGAGGCATCAAGATCTGGATGATGTGTACACCTCATTTAGGTTATACACTAAATTTTAATGTTTATTGTGGAAAAAATGACAGCATTCACAGGTCAGGAAAAGGTCTTGGATTCGATGTCGTTTTTCATTTGGTAAATAGCTTGAAAAATGAAGGTAATGATATTTCTTTTGATAGATTTTTTACAAGCATAAATCTGGTCATAGATTTATATAAATCCGGAATGATGGCTTGTGGAACTGTAATGACCAATAGAAAAAATTACAAATGACATCAAAACCTTGAAATTATCGTCATGTAATGAAAGTAAATCACTGCAATGTATGGAATATCCAAACATGCTTTGCACAACCTGGCTGGATAAAAAACAAATATTTATGGTATCCACTATTGCAAAGAATGAGTCTTGCCATGTAGCACGGCGAAAAGACGCTGAAAAGCTTTCAGTTCCTTGTCCTTTGTCTTTCGCGATGTATAATAAATCAGATCAACGTTGAAAATACTACACGCAATTAAGAAAATCGTCGAAATGGTGGATGTACATATTTTCATTTTTATTTAACACTGCTATCAATAACGCTCATATTATATACTCAACTTCAAATTATCCGGCACCCAAGAAGTACATGCATCTTTTGGAATTCAAATTATCATTAATTGAAGAGCTTTCTACAGAATTAGGAAAACATAGCCGTAAGCGACCTTATAATTGTATTACATCTCCCTCTCCTCATGCACATAAGAGGCGAAAAATAAGTGGCGGCAAATGCACTTGTGTTGTCTGTAGACAAAATGAAAGGAAAACAAATTTTGGGGGAAGAATCGAAAGTTCGTGGAAGTGCAGTATATGCAAGATTTGCTTATGCATGAACTGTTTCCCAGAAAATGTTTCACTGCCTCTCTCTCCTTAGCTATAATTTCAAAAATGTCCTTTTCAGGACAAAAACTGTTCTTTTTAGGGTAAACCAAACTGTTCTTTTCAGAGCAAAATAATTTTAATATAAAAGGTCCTTTCTAGGGCCATAAAAATGAGAAAGGTTGCTTGAGCATTGCTATGTTTGCAAAAAATATCCTTTTCAGGACAAAACTGTTCTTTTTAGAACAAAATATGTATTTTTAAGGCCATTTTCAGGGCAAAAAATATAATGCAAAGGGTATTATAAATCGTTTCTTTTATAAATACCCAATCACTTATAACATACATAGCAACAAACTTATATTAAGAGACACCTAAATAAGGAATAGCTCAAAATAACATAGAAACATATACTATAGTCTTCTTATAGTAACTGCGATATTCACAAAAATGCAATCATTTTTATTAACACTTTACAACATAGTTGAAAAGTGTTTATGACTTTGTTCATTCTGTTTGTCTGTTTGTCCGTTAGCACGATAACAGCCGTAAAAATGACTTTATAAAAATGAATTTTTATTATGTTGTTCAGACGGTCTGTGGGACCAATGGGAATATATATATAAAAGAATAATATCACCCAATTAGTTTTGAATTGAACCTGGGTTGAAAATATGAAATACATTGAACCCTATGGGCCGTAATTTTTCAAACATTTTTTAAGCGAATTTAAAATTCACAAATTGCTTCGAAAGTTTTAGGAAATATTCAAATTATCCCATAAAATATATGAAAAAAATTTCAGTAAAATATGTTAGGTGATTTTTTAAATAAAAATTATTTAACATGGGGAGAAAAACAAATTCAATTAAATTCTGACTCTTGCTATATCCTCCAGGAAGAAAAAAGAGATATATTTTATAATAAATATCTTTCCAAGAGTTTAATTATTTTATATAAAAGAGAGGTTTCACATTTAAATATAAATATGGCAGATAACAATATTTCAAATTTTTTTAAATTTTATATAACTCTTCATGATTGATGGTCGTCTGTCTGTCTGTCATTTTATACTTATTTGATGGCATTTTTAATGCACTTTCCTACGTCCTAGAGTATACTTGGTCTGAGTATACTTGTCTAAAATTAATGGTATTGTAGTAACGGGTGGTAAAGTGAGTCATAACCCTCCACATAACGAGAGTAATTACATTGGTTCATTCGGACACATTGTCTAAACAATATTTAGCCTAGTAATCCGTATTAACTCGGGAGTCCCCAAGCCCATTTCCATAAACTTAGCTAACAAAATGAGTTCAAAAATACTATAATATACTTAGAAAAGAAAATAATTTTTAGTTTACAAAAAGTGCAGAAATCCAAACAAACATTTAATATATATATATATATAATTCAATGAAAGAATGAACAGTACCAAAAAGTGGTTGTGACCCTCACTCTCTGGTTAAGGCTCCTCATCACACAAAAAATATCCAGATTTCTTTCCGTCTGAGATCGGACCAACTAGTTTGCTTTCCCCCACAGCAGGACCGGCAGCTTCCAGGAGCTACCTTGCTGTGACAGAAAGTTATTAGTGTCAAATTCCCGTGCCTGGAGATCTTCCCCTTACCATTGTATGTGTCCCCAGAGTACTATATCACTTTGAGCACGTGTCTTCACCCATCACCTCCGATAATGAGACCAACACACAAGGCCACAGGAAAGTGAAAAATGCAGTCAGCAAGGTGGTGTAATATTGAATAAGAACCATCGTTGATTATTTTGCGTGGTAGTAAAATCTTTGTTTTAAAAAACTACAGAGGAAATAATTATTTTTTATTACAAATATTTTACAGTTTGTAATCCATTTTGAACATGAAATAGAATAGCATTCTATATCACCATGACTAGAGGCATAATAATAAATATTAATACTACTACTACTACTAATAATAATAACTTCCTATTTATGCAATTAGGGATTGCAATCTCGGATGTTTTTACAATATCGGGATTTCGGGAATAGAAATTTTTCTAATCCCAATATCTGACAGAATTGGTAATTTAATATTACTTTTAAAATAAACTCTAATTTATGTTCTTACGTTTCAATTTTCACGTAAACGACAAAGTTTTAGACCATTTCACGCAATAAACTCGACATTAGTCCTAGGATTCAAAATATAGCAGACTTCGAACAAGAGGAATTTAAATTGTGGATGGATGTACAAATATGATAAATTCCCCCATATTATTCTACGCTTGAAAATTTTATAATTTGAAAAATTGGTCATGATAGAAAGAGAATGATATTGAGGACTAGAGCCATGTACTTCGACGTGACAAAGTTTTAGACCATTATTTTAAACAAGCTTTTACTGAACAATGAAAAGCATAAAGAATCAAAATGGTTATTTAATTGTGTATTTTATGACGAAGATTCTATCTGATACCATGTTGCTCGGCAACGGAATGAAATTAAGTGTGTTGTTAATATTTATTATTATTACTTTCCTTATATACATAATGTATAAGGAAAGTATTGTGACGGGGTCGAAAATTCGAATTCGAGTTTTCGCCGGGAGAACACGTTTCAAGCATCCCTGATCACGAATCAAACGTTTTTGAAGTGATGTCTGTGTGTGTGTGTGTGTGTGTGTGTGTGTGGGTGTGTGTGGGTCTGTGGAGACGATAACCGACGAACGAATGGACCGATTCGAACGAAATTTGGTACAAAAATCACAATCCGTAAACACTGGAAGCCTATTGTTTTTATACGCAATCGAATGTTCAGAACCCACATAAATTTTCGAGTGAAATTTTGAAAAAATCGTCAAAAAATCAAAACCGCTAATAAAGTTACGCAAATAGACATTTCTTATGTGATTTTTCATTAGAAAACGATTGACATAAATTTTAGAACGCTAACATGAACCGTTCTCGAGATATTGCGCATTTTTCAAAAAAATTATCAAAAAGTTATACAAAAGAAAAAAAAATATATTTCCTATTGATAAACATGTTCACTTTTCATATGTAATACCATGCGATAAATTGGATGACATTATTCTCGTGGATCTAACTCGTTCCATTCATGAAAAATATACTTTGAGTAATATTTTTGTATTTGAACGCCAATAGTCATTTATCTGCTGTAAGAATAACTTATTTCTCCGTCCATAACGCTTGGCGAGATTTTGGCGACGATTTTGGCGGAATTTCGCCAACTTGGCAACATTTTTAATTGTTGCCAAATTAACAAAAATCTCGCCAAATTGATAAAAATGACGTTAACTTAATGAAAATGACGACTAATTGACGAAAATTCAATATCTTGGAAAGAATATAAGTATCTACTATAAGAATACCATTTTTACTTTCCTTATATACATAATGTATAAGGAAAGTATTGTGACGGGGTCGAAAATTCGAATTCGAGTTTTCGACGGGAGAGCACGTTTCAAGCATCCCTGATCACGAATGAAACATTTTTGAAGTGATGTCTGTGTGTGTGTCAGTGAGACTGTGGAGACGATAACTGACGAACGAATGGACCGATTCGAACCAAATTTGGTACAAAAATCACAATCCGTAAACACTGGAAGCCAATTGTTTTTATACGCAATCGAATGTTCAGAACCCCTCTAAATTTTCAAATAAAATTTTGAAAAAATCGTCAAAAAATCAAAACCACTAATAAAGTTACGCAAATAGACATTTCTTATGTAATTTTTCATTAGAAAACGATTGGCTTAAATTTTAGAACGCTAACAGAAACCGTTCTCGAGATATTGCACATTTTTCAAAAGAATTATCAAAAAGTCATGTAAAATAAAAAAAAATATTTCCTATTGAGAAACATGTTCACTTTTCATATGTAATACCATACGATAAATTGGGTGACATCATTCTCGTGGATCTAGCTCGTTCCATTCATGGAAAAAGATACTTTGAGTAATACTTTTGTATTTGAACGCCAATAGTCATTTATCTGCTGTAAGAATAACTTATCTCTTCATCCATAATGCTTGGCGAGATTTTGGCGACGAATTTGGCGGAATGTCGCCAACTTGGCGACTTTTTGAAATGTTGCCAAATTAACAAAAAACTCGCCAAGTGGATAAAAATGACGCTAAATCAATGAAAATGACGACTAATTGTTGGAAATTCAATATCTTGGAAAAAATATTAGTATCTACTATAAGAAAAACCTATTTTTTTACTGTAAAAGTAGTAAATTCATTACATTGTATAAGGAAAGTCATGTGTTGCCCACATCAGATTTTTTTAACTGTAAAAGTAGTAAACTCATTGCATTATATAAGGAAAGTCATGTGTAGCCCACATCAGATTTTTTTTCTATTTGAATAATAAATAAATGGATGTAAAAATATATTTTATAAATGAACAGATTGATTGTTCTTTTAATTATATTAATTGCGGAGTGCGTACATCACTTTCATTTATTTTGGCAAAGAGTTTTCAAGTTTATATATTGTGTTTAGCTAATAAACTCATATATTGTGTTTACCCAATAAATTCATTTAGCCGATTGTTGAAGCAGAAAAAGAGTAGAACGGGTTGTTGTTGCTGTTGTTGAGACCCAGACCGTCCGACCTACCAGAAAGGTGTAAGGTAACTGTTTGGACGGCCGGGAAGTGCCACCCAATTTAGACCGGAACCCAGTGGAGGAGGCATCCACAGGGACCGTACCCTCCTTCCCCTACCACGGGTGTATCTTCTAAAACAATTTTAGTGTTTTCATTTATTATATACAAACGGGATCAGGATATTTTATTCTTCAGATTTGCAAATTCAGAGCTACGAATTTACCGGAATATCTCTAAATAACTTGGTTACTTTTCTTAAACTTTACCAAATTAGCGGAAATGTCTCCAAATTGATACAAATGACGCAAATCAATGAAATTAAATTCGTTTTTTTAGAAGAGAGTGCTAAAATGATGTTTCGGTAGCATCTGTCGGTCAGTCCATCCATCCTACTTAGTAACACATTTAGCGAATTTTTTTAATATCACCAAATTGATAAACATGTTTGTAAATCCGTAAAGATACTATGGAATTGATAAAATCGCGCTTAATAAATGAAATTAATTGTGTTTTGTTAGGGAATAGTATTGTGATGATGTTTCGTCAATTTGTCGCAAAATGGGACTATCAGTTCTACAGTATCACTTGGCGATAAATTTGGCGATTTTTTAAAATGTCGCTAATTTGACGAAAATGTCACCTAATGTTCCATAGAAATATAATTATTTAGACGATATAATGACAAAATAATTACAACAAAAATATAATTATAAATTTTAAATATTTACAAGAGAAAAATAGAAAAAGAAAATTAAGTATATGATATACTTATATATCCAACGGTAAAGTAAAAATTGAAATTACAGCAGAATATTATTAAATAGTGATTGGCAAAACTAGCTAACTCGAGAATGAAGAAAGAGACGCTCTATATCGAGTAAGCATACTGAAATAAAAAGGTCCAGTATCTAAACCGTTTTCCACTCCCAACTCAAAATGCCTTTCCACGTAACTTGAGAACAATTTTCACCCTCTACCCTTCTTCCTTTCATGACCGGCGGGATTAGTTCTGCCCCTTATCCTCCTCCTGACAAGAAGAAATCCCGCCGCCTTCGAATAAACGCCCATAAACAACGTCTCCCCACGGGAATCCTGTCAACCCCTGAAGGAAATAAGAAAGAGGGGGAAAGCAAAATACAATTTTTTTCAGATCCATATTTGCTTCAATTAAAAGTTGCTGGAAATCTATTTATGATAGCCTAAAAATTTAAGCATCTATCGAAAGCTAAAATTCTATTCATGTGCACTGCTTTTTTCAAATTCGAGTATTATGAAATGCAAATTGATAAAAGACGATTAAACTTTTAGTTTTGACTTTTCTTAGTGACTCTCAACTTCAATAAATTGTTAAAAATACTTAACAATAATTTTAACAAAAAGTAAAATTATAAAGCAAACTTCAATTTCTATAACTTTGAGATCCTGAAAACAAAATTGAAATAGGTTGATTTTTGGAGGAGCTATGCTATCTAGCACTAGCACTAAAACGGCCATACATTAACATGGAAGGTGAAGATTGAAACTTGTGACTGATGAAGCCCCTTAAAAGCACACTCGGTTAAAAGCAAGCACTCTGCAGCTTTGAGCATACTCTTTTATTGTTTAACTGGTATACATTGCCTTATTGGTAATATTATTCCAAACATTAGTTTAAAAGTTTTTATTCATGTATATATATATATAAATATATATCCTACTACACAACTTCCGAAATTGGTTTATTTTAATCCAACCTACTAAGTACATAATATATATTGTCAAACATACGAAGTTAAATATTATCTAATCATTCGCCAAACAAGTGACTTTTTAAAAATATGTCACTCAAAAGAGTCATTGAAAGCAAGCAACCCTTGTGTGAAACCTATCAACCCTCTCCTCTTCTTTGATGGCATTAGCGGAGAAGTGGAGAGGCGTGTCATTACCTTCCAGGGGGGTCGGAAATGACAATCCATTGCTCGGCCGTTTTGGGATTTCTGAGGTACTAGCGGAAAAAGGGCCTTGGTACTCAAAGGATTAAAATCTCTGGCATAGAAGAGAATTTTGCTAGTTTTGCTGTGGAAAGATATCAAGCAAGTTAATACTTTATATAGATACAGGACACATTGTAAATTTAACATGTCCATGGTATGAAATTTAATAATATTAAATTGTTTTGCTAATTCTGTGAAATTTCAGTTTTCATTCAAATAAGTTTTGTACTTAAATGTACTTATTTTTATACTTGTATAAACTGTATAATTGCTATATACTGGTCAGATGAGTTTCTATCCAGAGATCATAATTGAAATCTCTGATTTAGAATAAGGTTGCTGTCAAGAACAGCAATAACTGAAATTATTTCATGTGATCAAATTGTTCATTGTGCAGTATAAATACGAAACTTTGCATCATGTCTTTTATTTTCCTTAAAAAAGAAGCCGCTTTTTTTCATTATTACATATTTTTATATGATTTTAAATATATTCTAAAATCTAAATTTAAATATTGAAATTTTAAAATATTTTGTAATTTGGTGTCGATTAGAGTATATGTGTTCAAAAATTTAAGCCCAATACAAGTGAATTAAATGATCGAGCTAAATAGTGATATTCACAAGCATAAAAATTAAAATAAAGCGATAATGATCACCTATGTTTATTACTCACAAAAAGCAAATCTTACACTTTTTCCTTGTACACTATCTTGTGTCATTCCCTATGATTAATTTTACTCAACTGATGTCCTTGAAAATCGATACCAACCAAGATTGTAACAAGATTTCATTAATAAATTGATTTGCAAAGTTTGTGTTGGAGTTTGCATGCGTCTGAACATATGAACCGAACAGTTGAGCTTAAGAATGATATTATAATGCTTATAATAAATAAACTTTTACAAAACATCTCAAACCATAAAGTTGAAATACTTCATTTTTTAAATCTAATTTTAACTAAATTCTGTATGAAACTCTAAAATATTAATACAGTTAGTCTTATTTTTTATAACTTATTTTCATCATTATATGCAATACATTGCTGGGATATCTCTCTATGCCTGAAATCAAAGTCTTACGAAAATTGTAAACATGTTGGACGTTTATATTTCCAAACCTAATAGGTTAAAATGTAAAGAAATTTTACTTATTTTATTGAAAATATGGCAGAGAAATAATTTTTATAATTAGAATGAACTGGTGAGGCCCGCGAGCATTTTACCTATAAGGAATTTAAAAAACAGGTTTATTCATGGAATAATATAATAAAAGACAATAAAGCACTGCCTGCATAGCCACAATACAAAAGGAGGTAATATAATATCCATTGCTGTAAACCAATTAAAAATGAGTCCAATATCGAGCTTCTGATGTCATATGCAATGTAAAACTTCAGAATTCTCCATTGTTGAAAATGAATTCAATATCCAGCTTAGTTTTCAGCATCTGATGTCATATGCAACCTAAAACTCCAGAATGCTGCTCTTAATATATATGTCGCAGGGAAATGATGAAAACGGAGATTTGATCAAATCCCTAAGGTAGATGATCAATTCACGGAGGATGTTAAAATTACAACTCTGTGGGGTGATTTCCCTAAAGAAAGTAAGTGATTTGATCAAATCCCTTAACTGTTTTAGTGAAAAGATGAAATAAACAAGTCAGGACTCGCACAGCTGCCGGCCAGCGCCGAGCTTCTGACGTGTGTTAGTGAAAAGATGAAATAAACAAGTCAGGACTCGCATTGCTGCCGGCCAGCGCCGAGCTTCTGACGTGTGATAGTGAAAAGATGAAATAAACAAGTCAGGACTCGCATAGCTGCCGGCCAGCGCCGAGCTTCTGACGTGTGATAGTGAAAAGATGAAATAAACAAGTCAGGACTCGCATAGCTGCCGGCCAGCGCCGAGCTTCTGACGTGTGATAGTGAAAAGATGAAATAAACAAGTCAGGACTCGCATTGCTGCCGGCCAGCGCCGAGCTTCTGACGTGTGTTAGTGAAAAGATGAAATAAACAAGTCAGGACTCGCATTGCTGCCGGCCAGCGCCGAGCTTCTGACGTGTGATAGTGAAAAGATGAAATAAACAAGTCAGGACTCGCACAGCTGCCGGCCAGCGCCGAGCTTCTGACGTGTGTTAGTGAAAAGATGAAATAAACAAGTCAGGACTCGCATTGCTGCCGGCCAGCGCCGAGCTTCTGACGTGTGATAGTGAAAAGATGAAATAAACAAGTCAGGACTCGCATAGCTGCCGGCCAGCGCCGAGCTTCTGACGTGTGATAGTGAAAAGATGAAATAAACAAGTCAGGACTCGCATAGCTGCCGGCCAGCGCCGAGCTTCTGACGTGTGATAGTGAAAAGATGAAATAAACAAGTCAGGACTCGCATAGCTGCCGGCCAGCGCCGAGCTTCTGACGTGTGTTAGTGAAAAGATGAAATAAACAAGTCAGGACTCGCATTGCTGCCGGCCAGCGCCGAGCTTCTGACGTGTGTTAGTGAAAAGATGAAATAAACAAGTCAGGACTCGCATAGCTGTCAGCCAGCGCCGCGCTTCTGAGGTGTGCTAGTGAAAAGATGAAATAAACAAATCAGGACTCGCATTGCTGCCGGCCAGCGCCGAGCTTCTGACGTGTGATAGTGAAAAGATGAAATAAACAAGTCAGGACTCGCACAGCTGCCGGCCAGCGCCGAGCTTCTGACGTGTGTTAGTGAAAAGATGAAATAAACAAGTCAGGACTCGCATTGCTGCCGGCCAGCGCCGAGCTTCTGACGTGTGATAGTGAAAAGATGAAATAAACAAGTCAGGACTCGCATAGCTGCCGGCCAGCGCCGAGCTTCTGACGTGTGATAGTGAAAAGATGAAATAAACAAGTCAGGACTCGCATAGCTGCCGGCCAGCGCCGAGCTTCTGACGTGTGATAGTGAAAAGATGAAATAAACAAGTCAGGACTCGCATTGCTGCCGGCCAGCGCCGAGCTTCTGACGTGTGATAGTGAAAAGATGAAATAAACAAGTCAGGACTCGCATAGCTGCCGGCCAGCGCCGAGCTTCTGACGTGTGATAGTGAAAAGATGAAATAAACAAGTCAGGACTCGCATAGCTGCCGGCCAGCGCCGAGCTTCTGACGTGTGTTAGTGAAAAGATGAAATAAACAAGTCAGGACTCGCATTGCTGCCGGCCAGCGCCGAGCTTCTGACGTGTGTTAGTGAAAAGATGAAATAAACAAGTCAGGACTCGCATAGCTGTCGGCCAGCGCCGCGCTTCTGAGGTGTGCTAGTGAAAAGATGAAATAAACAAGTCAGGACTCGCATAGCTGCCGGCCAGCGCCGAGCTTCTGACGTGTGTTAGTGAAAAGATGAAATAAACAAGTCAGGACTCGCACAGCTGCCGGCCAGCGCCGCGCTTCTGAGGTGTGCTAGTGAAAAGATGAAATAAACAAGTCAGGACTCGCACAGCTGTCGGCCAGCGCCGAGCTTCTGAGGTGTGCTAGTGAAAAGATGAAATAAACAAGTCAGGACTCGCATAGCTGCCGACCAGCGCCGAGCTTCTGACGTGTGTTAGTGAAAATATGAAATAAACAAGTCAGGACTCGCACAGTTGCCGGCCAGCGCCGAGCTTCTGACGTGTGTTAGTGAAAAGATGAAATAAACAAGTCAGGACTCGCATAGCTGTCGGCCAGCGCCGAGCTTCTGACGTGTGTTAGTGAAAAGATGAAATAAACAAGTCAGGATTCGCACAGCTGTCGGCCAGCGCCGCGCTTCTGAGGTGTGCTAGTGAAAAGATGAAATAAACAAGTCAGGACTCGCACAGCTGTCGGCCAGCGCCGAGCTTCTGACGTGTGTTAGTAAAAAGATGAAATAAACAAGTCAGGATTCGCACAGCTGTCGGCCAGCGCCGAGCTTCTGAGGTGTGCTAGTGAAAAGATGAAATAAACAAGTCAGGACTCGCATAGCTGCCGGCCAGCGCCGAGCTTCTGACGTGTGTTAGTGAAAATATGAAATAAACAAGTCAGGACTCGCACAGTTGCCGGCCAGCGCCGAGCTTCTGACGTGTGTTAGTGAAAAGATGAAATAAACAAGTCAGGACTCGCATAGCTGTCGGCCAGCGCCGAGCTTCTGACGTGTGTTAGTGAAAAGATGAAATAAACAAGTCAGGACTCGCACAGCTGCCGGCCAGCGCCGAGCTTCTGACGTGTGTTAGTGAAAAGATGAAATAAACAAGTCAGGATTCGCACAGCTGTCGGCCAGCGCCGAGCTTCTGAGGTGTGCTAGTGAAAAGATGAAATAAACAAGTCAGGACTCGCATAGCTGCCGGCCAGCGCCGAGCTTCTGACGTGTGTTAGTGAAAATATGAAATAAACAAGTCAGGACTCGCACAGTTGCCGGCCAGCGCCGAGCTTCTGACGTGTGTTAGTGAAAAGATGAAATAAACAAGTCAGGACTCGCATAGCTGTCGGCCAGCGCCGAGCTTCTGACGTGTGTTAGTGAAAAGATGAAATAAACAAGTCAGGATTCGCACAGCTGTCGGCCAGCGCCGCGCTTCTGAGGTGTGCTAGTGAAAAGATGAAATAAACAAGTCAGGACTCGCACAGTTGCCGGCCAGCGCCGAGCTTCTGACGTGTGTTAGTGAAAAGATGAAATAAACAAGTCAGGACTCGCATAGCTGTAGGCCAGCGCCGAGCTTCTGACGTGTGTTAGTGAAAAGATGAAATAAACAAGTCAGGATTCGCACAGCTGTCGGCCAGCGCCGCGCTTCTGAGGTGTGCTAGTGAAAAGATGAAATAAACAAGTCAGGACTCGCACAGCTGTCGGCCAGCGCCGAGCTTCTGACGTGTGTTAGTGAAAAGATGAAATAAACAAGTCAGGACTCGCACAGCTGCCGGCCAGCGCCGAGCTTCTGACGTGTGTTAGTGAAAAGATGAAATAAACAAGTCAGGACTCGCATAGCTGCCGGCCAGCGCCGAGCTTCTGACGTGTGTTAGTGAAAAGATGAAATAAACAAGTCAGGACTCGCATAGCTGTCGGCCAGCGCCGAGCTTCTGACGTGTGTTAGTGAAAAGATGAAATAAACAAGTCAGGATTCGCACAGCTGTCGGCCAGCGCCGCGCTTCTGAGGTGTGCTAGTGAAAAGATGAAATAAACAAGTCAGGACTCGCACAGTTGCCGGCCAGCGCCGAGCTTCTGACGTGTGTTAGTGAAAAGATGAAATAAACAAGTCAGGACTCTCATAGCTGTCGGCCAGCGCCGAGCTTCTGACGTGTGTTAGTGAAAAGATGAAATAAACAAGTCAGGATTCGCACAGCTGTCGGCCAGCGCCGAGCTTCTGAGGTGTGCTAGTGAAAAGATGAAATAAACAAGTCAGGACTCGCATAGCTGCCGGCCAGCGCCGAGCTTCTGACGTGTGTTAGTGAAAATATGAAATAAACAAGTCAGGACTCGCACAGTTGCCGGCCAGCGCCGAGCTTCTGACGTGTGTTAGTGAAAAGATGAAATAAACAAGTCAGGATTCGCACAGCTGTCGGCCAGCGCCGAGCTTCTGAGGTGTGCTAGTGAAAAGATGAAATAAACAAGTCAGGACTCGCATAGCTGCCGGCCAGCGCCGAGCTTCTGACGTGTGTTAGTGAAAATATGAAATAAACAAGTCAGGACTCGCACAGTTGCCGGCCAGCGCCGAGCTTCTGACGTGTGTTAGTGAAAAGATGAAATAAACAAGTCAGGACTCGCATAGCTGTCGGCCAGCGCCGAGCTTCTGACGTGTGTTAGTGAAAAGATGAAATAAACAAGTCAGGATTCGCACAGCTGTCGGCCAGCGCCGCGCTTCTGAGGTGTGCTAGTGAAAAGATGAAATAAACAAGTCAGGACTCGCACAGTTGCCGGCCAGCGCCGAGCTTCTGACGTGTGTTAGTGAAAAGATGAAATAAACAAGTCAGGACTCGCATAGCTGTAGGCCAGCGCCGAGCTTCTGACGTGTGTTAGTGAAAAGATGAAATAAACAAGTCAGGATTCGCACAGCTGTCGGCCAGCGCCGAGCTTCTGACGTGTGTTAGTGAAAAGATGAAATAAACAAGTCAGGACTCGCACAGCTGCCGGCCAGCGCCGAGCTTCTGACGTGTGTTAGTGAAAAGATGAAATAAACAAGTCAGGACTCGCATAGCTGCCGGCCAGCGCCGAGCTTCTGACGTGTGTTAGTGAAAAGATGAAATAAACAAGTCAGGACTCGCATAGCTGTCGGCCAGCGCCGAGCTTCTGACGTGTGTTAGTGAAAAGATGAAATAAACAAGTCAGGATTCGCACAGCTGTCGACTTCTGAGGTGTGCTAGTGAAAAGATGAAATAAACAAGTCAGGACTCGCACAGTTGCCGGCCAGCGCCGAGCTTCTGACGTGTGTTAGTGAAAAGATGAAATAAACAAGTCAGGACTCGCATAGCTGTCGGCCAGCGCCGAGCTTCTGACGTGTGTTAGTGAAAAGATGAAATAAACAAGTCAGGATTCGCACAGCTGTCGGCCAGCGCCGCGCTTCTGAGGTGTGCTAGTGAAAAGATGAAATAAACAAGTCAGGACTCGCACAGTTGCCGGCCGGCGCCGAGCTTCTGACGTGTGTTAGTGAAAAGATGAAATAAACAAGTCAGGACTCGCATAGCTGTCGGCCAGCGCCGAGCTTCTGACGTGTGTTAGTGAAAAGATGAAATAAACAAGTCAGGATTCGCACAGCTGTCGTCCAGCGCCGCGCTTCTGAGGTGTGCTAGTGAAAAGATGAAATAAACAAGTCAGGACTCGCACAGTTGCCGGCCAGCGCCGAGCTTCTGACGTGTGTTAGTGAAAAGATGAAATAAACAAGTCAGGACTCGCATAGCTGTCGGCCAGCGCCGAGCTTCTGACGTGTGTTAGTGAAAAGATGAAATAAACAAGTCAGGATTCGCACAGCTGTCGGCCAGCGCCGCGCTTCTGAGGTGTGTTAGTGAAAAGATGAAATAAACAAGTCAGGACTCGCACCGTTGCCGGCCAGCGCCGAGCTTCTGACGTGTGTTAGTGAAAAGATGAAATAAACAAGTCAGGACTCGCATAGCTGTCGGCCAGCGCCGAGCTTCTGACGTGTGTTAGTGAAAAGATGAAATAAACAAGTCAGGATTCGCACAGCTGTCGGCCAGCGCCGCGCTTCTGAGGTGTGTTAGTAAAAAGATGAAATAAACAAGTCAGGACTCGCACAGTTGCCGGCCAGCGCCGAGCTTCTGACGTGTGTTAGTGAAAAGATGAAATAAACAAGTCAGGACTCGCATAGCTGTCGGCCAGCGCCGAGCTTCTGACGTGTGTTAGTGAAAAGATGAAATAAACAAGTCAGGATTCGCACAGCTGTCGGCCAGCGCCGCGCTTCTGAGGTGTGCTAGTGAAAAGATGAAATAAACAAGTCAGGACTCGCACAGTTGCCGGCCAGCGCCGAGCTTCTGACGTGTGTTAGTGAAAAGATGAAATAAACAAGTCAGGACTCGCATAGCTGTCGGCCAGCGCCGAGCTTCTGACGTGTGTTAGTGAAAAGATGAAATAAACAAGTCAGGATTCGCACAGCTGTCGGCCAGCGCCGCGCTTCTGAGGTGTGTTAGTGAAAAGATGAAATAAACAAGTCAGGACTCGCACAGTTGCCGGCCAGCGCCGAGCTTCTGACGTGTGTTAGTGAAAAGATGAAATAAACAAGTCAGGACTCGCATAGCTGTCGGCCAGCGCCGAGCTTCTGACGTGTGTTAGTGAAAAGATGAAATAAACAAGTCAGGATTCGCACAGCTGTCGGCCAGCGCCGCGCTTCTGAGTTGTGTTAGTGAAAAGATGAAATAAACAAGTCAGGACTCGCACAGTTGCCGGCCAGCGCCGAGCTTCTGACGTGTGTTAGTGAAAAGATGAAATAAACAAGTCAGGACTCGCATAGCTGTCGGCCAGCGCCGAGCTTCTGACGTGTGTTAGTGAAAAGATGAAATAAACAAGTCAGGATTCGCACAGCTGTCGGCCAGCGCCGCGCTTCTGAGGTGTGCTAGTGAAAAGATGAAATAAACAAGTCAGGACTCGCACAGTTGCCGGCCAGCGCCGAGCTTCTGACGTGTGTTAGTGAAAAGATGAAATAAACAAGTCAGGACTCGCATAGCTGTCGGCCAGCGCCGAGCTTCTGACGTGTGTTAGTGAAAAGATGAAATAAACAAGTCAGGATTCGCACAGCTGTCGGCCAGCGCCGCGCTTCTGAGGTGTGTTAGTGAAAAGATGAAATAAACAAGTCAGGACTCGCACAGTTGCCGGCCAGCGCCGAGCTTCTGACGTGTGTTAGTGAAAAGATGAAATAAACAAGTCAGGACTCGCATAGCTGTCGGCCAGCGCCGAGCTTCTGACGTGTGTTAGTGAAAAGATGAAATAAACAAGTCAGGATTCGCACAGCTGTCGGCCAGCGCCGCGCTTCTGAGGTGTGTTAGTGAAAAGATGAAATAAACAAGTCAGGACTCGCACCGTTGCCGGCCAGCGCCGAGCTTCTGACGTGTGTTAGTGAAAAGATGAAATAAACAAGTCAGGACTCGCATAGCTGTCGGCCAGCGCCGAGCTTCTGACGTGTGTTAGTGAAAAGATGAAATAAACAAGTCAGGATTCGCACAGCTGTCGGCCAGCGCCGCGCTTCTGAGGTGTGTTAGTAAAAAGATGAAATAAACAAGTCAGGACTCGCACAGTTGCCGGCCAGCGCCGAGCTTCTGACGTGTGTTAGTGAAAAGATGAAATAAACAAGTCAGGACTCGCATAGCTGTCGGCCAGCGCCGAGCTTCTGACGTGTGTTAGTGAAAAGATGAAATAAACAAGTCAGGATTCGCACAGCTGTCGGCCAGCGCCGCGCTTCTGAGGTGTGCTAGTGAAAAGATGAAATAAACAAGTCAGGACTCGCACAGTTGCCGGCCAGCGCCGAGCTTCTGACGTGTGTTAGTGAAAAGATGAAATAAACAAGTCAGGACTCGCATAGCTGTCGGCCAGCGCCGAGCTTCTGACGTGTGTTAGTGAAAAGATGAAATAAACAAGTCAGGATTCGCACAGCTGTCGGCCAGCGCCGCGCTTCTGAGGTGTGTTAGTGAAAAGATGAAATAAACAAGTCAGGACTCGCACAGTTGCCGGCCAGCGCCGAGCTTCTGACGTGTGTTAGTGAAAAGATGAAATAAACAAGTCAGGACTCGCATAGCTGTCGGCCAGCGCCGAGCTTCTGACGTGTGTTAGTGAAAAGATGAAATAAACAAGTCAGGATTCGCACAGCTGTCGGCCAGCGCCGCGCTTCTGAGTTGTGTTAGTGAAAAGATGAAATAAACAAGTCAGGACTCGCACAGTTGCCGGCCAGCGCCGAGCTTCTGACGTGTGTTAGTGAAAAGATGAAATAAACAAGTCAGGACTCGCATAGCTGTCGGCCAGCGCCGAGCTTCTGACGTGTGTTAGTGAAAAGATGAAATAAACAAGTCAGGATTCGCACAGCTGTCGGCCAGCGCCGCGCTTCTGAGGTGTGCTAGTGAAAAGATGAAATAAACAAGTCAGGACTCGCACAGTTGCCGGCCAGCGCCGAGCTTCTGACGTGTGTTAGTGAAAAGATGAAATAAACAAGTCAGGACTCGCATAGCTGTCGGCCAGCGCCGAGCTTCTGACGTGTGTTAGTGAAAAGATGAAATAAACAAGTCAGGATTCGCACAGCTGTCGGCCAGCGCCGCGCTTCTGAGGTGTGTTAGTGAAAAGATGAAATAAACAAGTCAGGACTCGCACAGTTGCCGGCCAGCGCCGAGCTTCTGACGTGTGTTAGTGAAAAGATGAAATAAACAAGTCAGGACTCGCATAGCTGTCGGCCAGCGCCGAGCTTCTGACGTGTGTTAGTGAAAAGATGAAATAAACAAGTCAGGATTCGCACAGCTGTCGGCCAGCGCCGCGCTTCTGAGGTGTGCTAGTGAAAAGATGAAATAAACAAGTCAGGACTCGCACAGTTGCCGGCCAGCGCCGAGCTTCTGACGTGTGTTAGTGAAAAGATGAAATAAACAAGTCAGGACTCGCATAGCTGTCGGCCAGCGCCGAGCTTCTGACGTGTGTTAGTGAAAAGATGAAATAAACAAGTCAGGATTCGCACAGCTGTCGGCCAGCGCCGCGCTTCTGAGGTGTGCTAGTGAAAAGATGAAATAAACAAGTCAGGACTCGCACAGTTGCCGGCCAGCGCCGAGCTTCTGACGTGTGTTAGTGAAAAGATGAAATAAACAAGTCAGGACTCGCATAGCTGTCGGCCAGCGCCGAGCTTCTGACGTGTGTTAGTGAAAAGATGAAATAAACAAGTCAGGATTCGCACAGCTGTCGGCCAGCGCCGCGCTTCTGAGGTGTGTTAGTGAAAAGATGAAATAAACAAGTCAGGACTCGCACAGCTGCCGGCCAGCGTCGAGCTTCTGACGTGTGTTAGTGAAAAGATGAAATAAACAAGTCAGGACTCGCATAGCTGTCGGCCAGCGCCGAGCTTCTGACGTGTGTTAGTGAAAAGATGAAATAAACAAGTCAGGATTCGCACAGCTGTCGGCCAGCGCCGCGCTTCTGAGGTGTGTTAGTGAAAAGATGAATAAACAAGTCAGGACTCGCACAGCTGCCGGCCAGCGTCGAGCTTCTGACGTGTGTTAGTGAAAAGATGAAATAAACAAGTCAGGACTCGCATAGCTGTCGGCCAGCGCCGAGCTTCTGACGTGTGTTAGTGAAAAGATGAAATAAACAAGTCAGGATTCGCACAGCTGTCGGCCAGCGCCGCGCTTCTGAGGTGTGTTAGTGAAAAGATGAAATAAACAAGTCAGGACTCGCACAGCTGCCGGCCAGCGTCGAGCTTCTGACGTGTGTTAGTGAAAAGATGAAATAAACAAGTCAGGACTCGCACAGCTGCCGGCCAGCGTCGAGCTTCTGACGTGTGTTAGTGAAAAGATGAAATAAACAAGTCAGGACTCGCACAGCTGCCGGCCAGCGTCGAGCTTCTGACGTGTGTTAGTGAAAAGATGAAATAAACAAGTCAGGACTCGCACAGTTGCCGGCCAGCGCCGAGCTTCTGACGTGTGTTAGTGAAAAGATGAAATAAACAAGTCAGGATTCGCACAGCTGTCGGCCAGCGCCGCGCTTCTGACGTGTGCTAGTGAAAAGATGAAATAAACAAGTCAGGACTCGCACAGCTGTCGGCCAGCGCCGAGCTTCTGACGTGTGTTAGTGAAAAGATGAAATAAACAAGTCAGGACTCGCACAGCTGCCGGCCAGCGCCGAGCTTCTGACGTGTGTTAGTGAAAAGATGAAATAAACAAGTCAGGACTCGCACAGCTGCCGGCCAGCGTCGAGCTTCTGACGTGTGTTAGTGAAAATATGAAATAAACAAGTCAGGACTCGCACAGCTGCCGGCCAGCGCCGCGCTTCTGACGTGTGTTAGTGAAAAGATGAAATAAACATGTCAGGACTCGCACAGCTGCCGGCCAGCGTCGAGCTTCTGACGTGTGTTAGTGAAAAGATGAAATAAACAAGTCAGGACTCGCACAGTTGCCGGCCAGCGCCGAGCTTCTGACGTGTGTTAGTGAAAAGATGAAATAAACAAGTCAGGACTCGCACAGCTGCCGGCCAGCGCCGCGCTTCTGACGTGTGTTAGTGAAAAGATGAAATAAACAAGTCAGGACTCGCACAGTTGCCGGCCAGCGCCGAGCTTCTGACGTGTGTTAGTGAAAAGATGAAATAAACAAGTCAGGACTCGCACAGCTGTAGGCCAGCGCCGAGCTTCTGACGTGACACACGAGCTGACTCATCAAGCATATTGAAGCCCATCATAGCTAGATGCGCAATCCATTAACATTAGCTCTATTCGTATTGTTACTTTAGGAAGTATAATTGAAATAATTATGGGTTGTTGTTCTGCACCGAACTACTCTAATCATTCTGAAAAGGGTTTTAGGCTATTTCGCTTTCCTAGAAACGAAGAAAGAAGAAAACAATGGCTGATAAATAATTGCTGGAGCACATTCGTGCGAGCTAAGTTCTACAATATTCTAATTGAAACTTCTTTTTTTATATAAAGTATTTATTTTAAACACTTATTTTATAATTTCTGTAACTATAGTATGGAATTCTATGGGCATCAATATGCTTGATAAGTCAGCCTGTAGTAGAGGAGCTCTACACACAGTAGCGCAGAAACGTTACGCGATGAAGGTTGCGCGCATTTTTATTATTGTTTTCTATATTTCGAGTTTTATCAAGTACCTACCGTAGAATGGAAAAATGGGTTCAGATATAGAAAAAAATCAAACTCTGACCGAATTTGTATCTGAAGAACAGTTTAATGAAACTATCAGGACGTTTTTGAACAAGCGGCATGATAAAGAAAAACCTTTCTGGACTCGTAAAAGGATAGAAGAAGCTATCACAGTCATCGAACAATTTAAATTAGCACCACTACTTAAACTGCAACGGACACATAAACAGTACTATTATGGGAAAAAAATACGATGTTATGGAAGTAGGTACTGAAAAATCTTTGATTTTGAAGAGAAAGTCTGATTCCGATCTAGTTGTGAAAATAGTACCAATGGAAAATTTTTATCACATACTTCCGGAAACCCATCAAACGATTTGCCACGAAGGAAGAGATAAGATGCTGTATAGTTTGAAATCAAAATACCTAAAACCTATTTCAGTTGTAGTGGAGTATTTAAAGCTGTGCACGATATGTCAGTCTAAAAAAGTTTCCAAGAAAAAGAATCGTTGTTTGCCCAATTGTATCTAGCGACTTCAATCATCTACTATGTATTAAGGTCAAGGCAAAAAATTCTTATGGAAACCAAATCAATCTTGAATGTAATATACGAATAAATATATATTTGGAATTGTTTTTGATTAAATTTTTATCAAATGAAAAAGTAAAGCTTGATAAGTGGTCTATTTATTTTCTTATATATTTCCCTTGATTTTTATATTCTAATTAAAATTGAGTTTTCCTTGAATTTTTTTTTCCTGCATATAATGTTTGTATTGCAAAACCGGAGTTTCACTTCAATAAATTTGTTAATGTCATTAATTTATTTTAATTGTAATTTAGTTATTACCGAAACATTACTTAAAACAGTATTGCATACCTCTCAAACCGCAGCCTAGTACAGAGACACTGATAGGTAAGGCAAAAGAATACTTTGCATAGGAGTTCGGGAGCCTTTATTTCTTTTTACCCACACCATCTGACCTACCCGAAGGTGTAAGGTATCTGTTTAAATGGCCTGGAAGTGCCATCCAATTTAGACCAGAAACGAGTAGGGGCAACATCCACAGGGACTGTATCTTTCGGAAGAACTTACAGGCTCACATATTTAGCGTTTCCGTACTCCGCATGAACACATAGACAGTTTGGGCAGAGCTGGGAATCAAACTTGGGTGATTCGAGTGCAATCCTTGTGCACTAACAACTAGACTGTTCTACAAACCGGACCCCTTTTTGCCTAAACCGTTTGTAAAAATAAATCAGTAACTTGTAAAATAAGGAGGGGTGCACATTTATTGTATATGCCCAAAATATCTGACGGTGGCTATGTTCAGGTTCATTCAGCTGTACTAAGGTATATTTATTGTAATAGACTAAATGCTTTTGTATGCAGATTACTGTTTATCGAAGTTTACTTTATAATATATAAATTAATTTAAATGTTTTTCACACACACGTACTGTCCTTCCGAGAGGTTGGTGGTAGGGGAAGGAGGGTACGGTCCCTGTGGATGCCTCCCCCACTGGGTTCCGGTCTAAATTGGATGGCACTTCCCGACCGTCCAAACAGTTACCTTACACCTTTCTGGTAGGTCGGACGGTCTGGGTTTCAACAACAACACACACGTACTGTGTCCTTCCGAGAGGTTGGTGGTAGGGGAAGGAGGGTACGGTCCCTGTGGATGCCTCCCCCACTGGGTTCCGGTCTAAATTGGGTGGCACTTCCCGGCCGTCCATACAGTTACCTTACACCTTTCTGGTAGGTCGGACGGTCTGGGTCTCAACAACACACACGTACTGTACAGTGACCATTTTGTCTAATGCTTTTGGTAAAAAAATATATTTATTGCCCAATATTTTGTTTTAAATTATTTTTTTTATTTCTTACCTCATTTGACAGCTGATAATCCGGCACCACTTTAAGTTTTAAATGTAACCTAGCTAAAATATATATCATGAAACTTCATATTTGCAAATTTTGTACTCCGTTTTTCAGTCTCCGCAAATTATTTTTACATGACTGATCTGTCATCATGACTGTTATCATGACTGAACCATCCTCCTCAAAATTAAAAAACTAAATAATCAAAGACTTGTGAAGTTACTTGCTTTTTAAAAAGCAGTGCAAAAATAATTAATTTTCAAATCTATTAAAATGAAATAAAAATGGAAAATTTACCGATACACATCTCTAACTATGTCTGAAAAGATTTGGCATGAAATTGATATGATGTTTTTAAATAGCAATCTCAAGATGCATATAATTTTTTTTAAATCATTTTGCATGTAAATTTTTAGTGTAGTTTAAAAAAAAAAGCATTTGACTTTCTTACTTTCATCCATTTACACCTTTTAGTTATCCCTGTACACAAAGCACAATTTTTAAATAATTTCTGAACAAATATTTGTGTACAATATCGTTAACATTCTAAGTACTCATTTGTTTAACGTAATATGAAGTAAGGGATATTTATATTTTATTTTAAAGAAACATGTTATCAACACATGGAATAATTAATACCTGCAATGGCAGGAAGAAAACTTGCTTTGTTATATGCCACAATAATGTGAATTTTTATGGAGACTGATATATTAAGTGCTACCATTCAGCCGGCTTCTAATTTATTAAAAACTTTGCCTATAAAAATATTCCCAAAGTTTGAATCGGGCTCTCATTCAGGTTAAGTCAACGCAAAAGGCTCTCATTCAGGGTGCAAAATAAGGGCCCAGTGGTTAGCTCGCGGGAATTGCACTCTGATGTCCCGGGTTCGATTCCCGCTACTGCCAAAACTGCCGCCGTGTCATGTCCTTATGTCTATCCGAGAGGTTGGTGGTAGAGGAAGGAGGGTACATTCCCTGTGGATGTCTCCACTGGGTTCCGGTCTACATTGAGTGGCACTTTCCGGCCGTCCAAATAGATACCTTATACCTTATTGGTAGGTCGGACAGTCTGGGTCGAAGTTCGAAGAGGAAGAAGGGTGCAAAATAAGGAATATTTTTCATTAGCAAACTGCTAATCAAAATTTAATTTTTATAGTGGTTTCGATATTTTGACTTGCAGTTCAGAACTATTATTTCACTAGTTCTTCAAAAATGTACCTATCAACATATCAAGATGCCGGATTTGAAATATAAAAGAAAATATCATGAATATTACAGGAGCTATGCACATATGCGGAAAGATTTTTTTTTAATTTTTTTTGCCGTTATGAATCATTTGTTGTGATTTATTTTAAATAAGAGACTTTATTTAGATTAATTTGATTAGACTAAGATTAGAGATTTAGATTAGACTTTAATTAGACTTTATTTTAAATAAAGTCTCAAAATGTGAAACAAATTTACTTTTACATAGTAAAATACAAATTTTCTATCGCAATTTGCGATGCGATACTGCTTTTTTTGCACCCTGCTCTCATTGCAGATAAGATAACTACATCCATGAACATATAATTCACAGCAGCATGAACATATTATTCACAGCAGATTCACAACAGCATTCCTATGAAGTAATTTAGATTATCAATGCTTTAAGTGGTATATTTATCAATGCTTTAATGGTATATTATACTAAATATTTTAGAGTGGAGGACACTGTTTATAAAATGCAGTGGGTGAAATATTAGGTAGTTGTGAAATATTCTAACCACATACATGAATCATGCAAAACTGTTTACTAATTGTCATTTGTAATTGTGGCAAGAAAACATTAAAAACAGAATAAAAATATTTGATATTCATGTTTGCAAGAATTAAATATGTTGTAGAAAACTTGAAAGTAAGAGGAACTCGAATTCAACCCAAAATAATACTGATGATTAAAATTATTTTAAAAATGCGAGCAAGATAAATTTACAGTGAGTCAGATGTTTTAAAATCCACCTAAGCAAAAAAAAAAAAAAAAAAAAAAAACTCAGCTCGCTGAAATATTTCAAAAATTACATTATGTGCTCAAATACGAATCGTAGTTTGAATGAGTTTCGATAATTATATATACGTAAATAGAAAAAGATATCCATTCGTAATACGATGAAGACAAAAAAATTAAATATCCGTGCTTTAGAACATAAATGGCAAATTAATGAAAATTCTCTCTCTGAAATACATCAAATAACTTTAAATTGTTTAAAAAATTATATCCAGCTTAATAGCGTGAATATCTCCTTCTTGATTGACAAATTTCGATACGTACATGTGTTACGTCACATTGGCTCCACCTCCGATCCTGCTCAGTATGGGTGGCACGGAGACGAAGTCGTAGTAAGTATTAATTTGGACACCCCGTCTCAATATATGCGTCCTCCACATGCTGCAAAAGGGCGACGGAAGTAGCCTGCGGGGCCGTCAGCGCCTGCCGGTGGATGCGTCGGTCCACGCGTGCTGACGTTGCTCTGACCGTACCGGCATCCCTCAAATGTGCCACATTCCCTTGTTCCAACCAAAAAATGTTTGAAAAAAATGTTTGAAAAATTAGGTCCCATAGGGTTCAACCGCCAAACCACTGGAGATGTTACCCGACGACCAGTACCAGGTTGGCCAAGGGTAACAACTGCTCGGCAAAACCGATATTTGGTGATAACTGCGCGACGTCAGACGAACCGGTCTGCCAGGCAACTGGGTTCAGATCTGAAAGCCGCCAAAGGAGTCACTGTTACGAGATAAACTGTTGACAGAAGACTCAGGCATGTTGGTCTTTATGCCAGACGACTAGCAGTTTGCATCCCCCTGACGTCTGCACAGAAACGCGCGCGTGTACAGAGGAGTTTGGAACATCGGCAGTGGAGTGGAGAACCGTGGGGCAATGTCATGTTCAGTTGCGAGTCCAGGTTTAACCTGCAAACTGATTCTCGTCGTACCATGATCTGGAGAGAACGTGGAAAGCGTTTTCACCCGGCAAACATCGCGAAAAGTCATCGTTTCCCGTTTGGGGGACTCATGATGATGGACGGCCGCACAGACTTCCACATCTTTGACACGGGGTCGGTTACCGGTCAAAGATACAGAGACGAAGTACTTGAGCCTACCATTCGATTGTTTCGAGGTGCTGTTGGTCCTGATTTCATATTCATGGATTAAAACGCATCTCCTCACCGTGCGGCCTTGGTCGACGACTTCCTTCAAACTAAAGATATCCAGCACATGCAGTGGCCTGCCAACTCCTCTGATCTGAATCCGTTAGAGCATGTGTGGAATATGCTCGGGAGACATCTTGCAGTCTTCAGCTAACTACTAAGCTCCGTTTTGGGATTGAAGACTGCACTCCGTGAGGTTTGGAACTCTTTGAGCACACAACTCATCCAAATCCTCATCGAATGTATGGGAAATCGTTGTGCAGCATGCGTGGCTACCCGAAGTTCCCACACACCGTATTAAACTGCAGCACCACATTGTTCGAATTATGCTGTTTCATTGAGGTTGACACTCGAATGACTCTTTTCCTTTCAACCCTTTTCTTTGGATAATAAAAATCGTTATTATCATTGTTTTGATTGTTTTCTTCTTCTATAACCCTATTACACCATATATATATATATATATATATATATATATATATATATATATATATATATATATATATATATATATATATATAAGATTCATATGAAAAAGAGGGGAAATGACCAAATGCAAGGCATAAAATGGTAGAGGGGGATGGCGATCCCTCTTTCCCCCATCCCCCTCTACCATTTTATGCCTTGCATTTGGTCATTTCCCCTCTTTTTCATATGAATCTTGTATGTTACTTTAGGAGAATGTGCTGCATTGCGCCAACTTCTGGAGAAAAATTGGATAACTGTGAAATAATTTTATTTTAATATGTTTAGTATGCTATATATATATATATATATATATATATATATAGCATAGTAAACATATCAAATTAAAATTAATTCCACAGATATCCAATTTTTCTCCAGAAGTTGGCGCAAAGCAGCACACTTTCCTAAAGCAATATATAAGATTCATATGAAAAAAAGGGGGGAAATGACCAAATGCAAGGCATAAAATGGTAGAGGGGGATGGCGACCCCTCTTTCCCGTTTTAAAGACTGCTTTTATGCTCGGGCAAAACTCACGGTACCAATGCCATGCAGTAGCCATACTTCTGTAAATGTGTCAAGTCAAAGACACTCGAAAAAGTGCAAAGTAAACAAAAAGGAATCAACCAGGATCGCAAGAGAAAGGAAAAGAATGGAAATGCAGCAAATATCCCTGTCGGTTAAGACAGAGCGCATTATATATAAAAGCAGTTTACGCATGCGTAAATACCTCTGCAATATCCTTTAAGTAAGCAATTTCTCCCTTTTTTGTAATAAATAGGCAGTTATAATAACATGTCAGGAGGCCAATTAGATAATCCCGTTTTATTGCCTCCTTCATAATATTCCTATTATGCATGATGCAATCATGTATAATAGGAATATGCACCTCAAAAGAAATCAACGCATTAATACTTTCAAGTCTGATTGCATCATTGGCGGTCGAACGATCGCTTGGAAACGCTCGCCTGACGTTTAAAAGTAACGTGATCAGTTCAGCACTATTTTTATGTAACATATTTCATTACCAGAAATGTTTTATTATTATTCAACTTACAGGGTATATGAAATCAGAAGCTGCAAGTACACATGATAACCTTGGCAAGTACATACACCCCCCCAAAATTGACTAAACGGAAATGTGCTGCTACACTAACTACCACACTAGGAGCCACACTAGGAGTCAAGTCAAAATAAAAAAATCTGATGTGGGCAACACATGACTTTCCTTATATAATGTAATGAATTTACTACTTTTACAGTAAAAAAATAGGTTTTTCTTATAGTAGATACTAATATTCTTTCCAAGATATTGAATTTTCGACAATTAGTCGTCAATTGCATTGATTTAGCGTCATTTTTAACCACTTGATGAGATTTTCGTTAATTTGACAACATTTCAAAAAGTCGCCAAGTTGGCGACATTCCGCCAAATTCGTCGCCAAATCTCGCCAAGCGTAATGGACGAAGGAATAAGGTATTCTTACAGCAGATAAATGACTATTGACGTTCAAATACAAAAGTATTACTCAAAGTATCTTTTTCCATGAATGAAACGAGCTAGATCCACGAGAATGATGGCACCCAATTTATCGCATGGTATTACATATGAAAAGTGAACATATTTCTCAATAGGAAATATTTTTTTTAATTTTATATGACTTTTTGATAATTTTTTTTGAAAATGTGCAATATCTCGAGAACGGTTCATGTTAGCGTTCTAAAATTTATGTCAATCGTTTTCTAATGAAAAATTGCATAAGAGATGTCTATTTGCGTAACTTTATTACTGGATTTGATTTTTTAACGATTTCTTCAACATTTCATTCGAAAATTTAGGGGGGTTCTGAACATTCGATTGCGTATAAAAACAATAGGCTTCCAGTGTTTATGGATTGTGATTTTTGTACCAAATTTGGTTCGAATCGGTCCATTCGTTCGTCTCCACAGACTCACTGACACACACACACACACAGACATCACTTCAAAAATGTTTGATTCGTGATCAGGGATACTTGAAACGTGCTCTCCCGTCGAAAACTGGAATTCGAATTTTCGACCCCATCACAATACTTTCCTTATACATTATGTATATAAGGAAAGTAAAAATAGTAAATAAAAACAACGAGCTTCCATATAATGGGTAAATGAAATAATGTCAAAGCAGGATGATATGTACCACATTGTGAGCCTGGAGATTAAAGGCAAAAGGCTTCGCGCCTGGTGCTCTGTTCTGGACGACAAAACCGTTCGGGAAGATGCAAGTACATATTGGTTTCTGTTTGAGAAGATGACGCCAGAAAAATTTCCACCAGCAGCTCCGACGACGTTCCTAGAAGTGTTTTGCAAAGTCTTGTTAATAGTAATAATCGTATCCTGTGCCGTGTTTTCATGTTATAAACATATCTGTAGAATAAATAAAATACTGGATTTTTACATGTTTCTAAAGTATTTGAAAATTTTCAGCAAGATTTTAGGTAGTGCTCGTCTGGATATAATTTTTTGGGATAGTTTAGTATATAATTTGTTGATATAGGATGTTGGATTTGTTGGATATCATCGACAATTTAATTGTGTGCAGTATAAAAAACTATTGTTGGCACAAAAAGCGATAGAATCGTTATAGAATAGTTGTTTTTGGAAACTCTAAACAAATTCAGCTCCATATTCTTCATTACCCATATCTCTACTGCACTCTGCAGATTGTTTTTCGTTCATGGCTTTTAGTGTATCAGTAAGTACACAAAGTATGATGTCTTGATGCAAAGTGCATTTTTCTTGTGAAACTATAAAAACAATAACAACACATTTGTGGTCTATATAAACAGTAATTTTGTAGCTGCTTGATGAATGATCTCATAAAAACTATACAGGATTTAAATGTCTGGTTTATTTTCCTTAAAATTACGTTCTTGGAGATCATACATTTTTTTGTGCGTCTTGTACAGTGAATTTTTAAACTGCATTTTTCTGAAATTGATTTCGCATGTTTGGAAGTTTACATACTTCAATTACTACATACTAATGCATTACAGAAATCACTGAAAAGGGTTTATTTATAATCACCTTGCATATATTGCTTGCACTCAGCCCAGTCACAATTTTTTTACTATGTCAATTTACTTATTTTTAATTGATTTCCATAATTTTTTAAATGCTTTAACCTTTATACGTAATGCATTTATTTACATTTATTTCCTGGAATTTTTTTCAGCCTTTGATTTCAGTTTTCAGTTTTGTTGCTAGATGGCAGCACCACATATTAGCTGAATTAAAAAATGAAGTTCATCAAATTTAGCTTATCATTCTAGCCGCCAGATGGCAGCACCACAACAATTGCTTCTTGAAATGTGAAACTACACTAAACACTTCGACACATTTTTCAAAATCATATCAATCAGTCAAATGTACACAAGAGATAGTAGAATTTCTAAAATTGTTAGAATTGCTGATGACAACTCCCAACCAAGGGAGGTTATTTCTGTATAAAAATATTTATAAAACTATTTATTCCCATTGTAGTAAACGGCATTCATGGGCCGGTTTTGCGCTTATTAGGAAGTCATCAGTGTGGAATAGCCAATATCTATATAACGATGGCAACAAGAAACTTGCTATATGCCACAATTTTAAAAAGCTCTATGCCTTGGGAAATGACCAATAAAAAATTCACTCATTTGAAATAGCATACACAGACTGAACATACTGAAGAATGTAATTTCCTCGCAATCGTTGATAGGGGTGGTGGTGTAGAGTTGTTAAAGGGGTCCAAGAGAGAAAATTGCAAAGATTAAAATCTAGTAATAGTATAAATATTGTTTTAGAGCTTACAACATCTTGAGATCGGCACAAACGTTATCATTCCATGAAAGATAAATTTAATTAAAATACTTTAAATAAGAAAAACTACAATATCTTTAGAACGGCGCATGTTAACATTCTATAAATGACCTTTTTAAATTAAAAATATTTTATATAAGAAAAAATTACAATAACTTAAGAATATCGCATGTTAACATCTTATAAATGATTTTTTTTTCAATTAAAATATTTTATATAAGAATAAAAAATAATATTTTGAGAACTATTGTATTGTTAGTATGCAACTTCCATTTGCAAATACATTTTTGTTGAATAATTTGATTACAATACAATTCTTGTACACGGTACTCATGAGTTTTGTATTTGACTCCTTAAAACTCCAAAAGTGAAACTAGCTGAAATGAAGAACAATTAAATTTGCTCGTTCGAAGTGAGGAAAAGAAAATTTGCCGAATGTAACCTATTTCTGATTGGCTGAAGTGTCCTTAATCGCCACTGGTTGCTACGTCACTAGATAAGTTGCACTTTTACCCGCTCGTTATGTCAAATTATAACGATGGTTTCCTGTTACATAACAGTATGATGTCACTTCCTTTATTTCCACTTCCGTGACCGATTGATCCATCGAGAAGGAATAGATAGAGGTGGCTTGACGTCGCAAAGTTGTCTGCAAGATCAGAAGGTAGTAAATCACCTGACTATTATCCACTTCGCTAGTAAATATCGTATTGTAATGCTAATTTCTGTTGGAAAATATTTTGTGTAGTTGTATGTTTTGATATTTATCGATTGATTGTTTGTAGATAAGTTAGTTACACATTTAAAAATTGTAGTAATTTGCTGTGCGAATGTATTAACCAATACACAAAAGTGAGATTGAATCATCTAGGAAAATGTTTAAATGCCATATTCATGGATTTAAAATCAGAAACAAAAATTCATAAATTTTATTTAAGAGACAATAGTTTTCTTTTTTATTACCGTTGATTGTAAAAATTAATATACTTTGTTGTATTTGTGTGTATTTTGATTTCAGATGAAAAAGTAATTGTGTGTAGTAAATCAAAACTGAATCTTTTTCCAATTTTTCAAGATATCTGAGCTAAAAGCTATTAACTTTTATCTCAAAAAGCCTTTGTTTTTAACGTCATAAAATATTCTTTGATTATTAATAGTAAATATATCAAATGTGGTATCTAAAACGTGTAGAGTTTAATTTAAAAAAAAATGCACGTTGCAGTAATCAGAACGCGGCTGTAATGGCGCGTCTAATTGCGAGAATTTTCAATGAAAGTACTGTGCGGCTTTGCATTTGTTAAATTAACGCTTGTTCCTTCATTTTTAATAATTTACTTATGTTATAAAAACGAACAGGGTTCCATTTTAAAATATCTCAAAGGCCTTATTTTGTAGCAATGTAAAGGCGGCGAAAATCGCTCGTTAAAATGTAGAGATATGCTTTTTCTTATTCAAATATACACTAACTAGCAGACGACGCGATTCAGAAAGATAATAGTCACGCGGTTTACCAACCAGTGATCTTGCGGACATTCTCTCGGAAGGACTAACGGACCCGTATGTTTAAGGGTGAGCGTCAGTAAATCTTCCGCCCTATCCGCTCTTTGTTAACTTTCGCGGCACACATTTTTCTCCGAAATTCTGCTCAAACAGTTGCGAAATATTTTCTGAAAGATAAAATGCAATGCTTAGATTATATTAAAACTAAATTTAATACCCAATAAAACGTAGAATATATTTTTTATTTTAATTCAAAATATTTTTGGTGCTGCCATCTGTTGTCGTAATTTAATTCATACCGATTATTTTTATTTTTTAATGAACATTTTTAAATATCTATTCCTTCTAATACAGTATTAAATACAACAACAGATCATATATACTTATGCCACAATCACGGAAAGGTAATTTCTCAATCAATAAATTTGGTAAGGGGAACGGAATGTACATCACTGAGGACTGCAGTTTTGTCTTCAAGTTCCTTTGTTTTGAAGTTCAAGTCCAAGTTCAATTACGTTTCCGTGATTGTGGCATTATTATATATGATCTGTTGTTGTATTTAATAGCGTATTAGAAGGAATAGACATTCAGAAATGTTTATTAAAAAATAAAAACAGTCCGTATGAATTAAATTACGACAATAGATGGCAGCACCAAAAATATTTTGAATTAAAATAAAAAATATATTCTATGTTTTATTGGGTAATAAATTTAGTTTTAATATGATCTAAGCATTGCATTTTATCTATCAGAAAATATTTCGCAACTGTTTGAGCAGAATTTCGGCGAAAAATGTGTGCCGCAAAAATTAACGAAGCGCGAATAGGGCAGAAGATTTACTGACGCTCACCCTTAACGTGATCATTCTCCACGTGAACACGGCGGCAGTTTTGGCAGTGGCGGGAATCGAACCCGGGCCTACCGAGTGCAATTCCCGCGCGCTAATTTAAATTTCATAATGGCCATATGCTAAGCTCTTAATTCCAGCATCCTTCTTCCATCGTTCCATCATTTAAAATATTCATAAAATTAAAATATCCATCGTTCCATCATTTAAAATGTCCATAAAATTAAAATATCCATTTAAAATATCCATACATTAAAATACCCATAAATTAAAATATCCATTTAAAAAATCCATATCCTAATGTATACAATACATCACCACAATTCAATTTCTAAAGAAAGTACTGTGCAGCTTTGAATTTGTTAAATTAACGCTTGTTCCTTCATTTTTAATAAATTCCTCGTGTTATAAGAACGAAAACTGTTCCGTTTTAAAATATCTCAAAGGCCTTACTTTGTAGCAATGAAAACGTGCAAAAATCGTTCTTTAAAATGCAGAGATATACTTTTCCTTATTCGAATATACACTAACTAGCAGACGACGCGACTCAGATAATAGCCACGTGGAAAGAATAGTCACGTGGTTTATCAACCAGTGATCTTGGGGACATTCTCTGTAGAATTGGAAATGCTGTCAGGTGTGACGTCATGCTCGCTCTATCTATTCCTTCTCGATGAGTTGATCTCACGGACTCCTGAACATCAAACAGTGCTTTAAATTTGAGTATAAAAATGGCTTACGTTTTATAACTGTTAACATAGAAATTGCTGCATGTGAAACAATATTTCACCCCCGAATACTGCATGTTTCCGAATGTTCAACGTTTTCAGCTATTTAAAACTAAAAATCTGATGTGGGCAGCACATGACTTTCCCTGCAGACTCAAAGCCATATTTTCTTTATTTCTTTAATAATTCATTAGATTGAGCTTAATTGCACAAAATAACACTAAATTTGCATTTTAAATTCAATTTTTGTTTTTAATTGGTAATTGTACATTTTTCCAATAGCGGCGTAAAAAAAATGCAAGAAATTTCAAATATCTTGAGAACGGTTAGTCCTAAAGTATAATGAAGTTTATTACATTCTTTTCCTCGTCAAAAATTGCGCATAAAACAAGAATTTAATAGATACATTTCAGCATACATAGTATTTTTTTTCTTTTTCGAATTTGGCGATATTTGCGGGCTATTTCGTAAAAAAAAGGAAGGTTGTTATTTTCCGAATCGTATCAAAATCTAATCAGCACTAGAGTGTCCCACAAGTAACGTATCTACCAAATATTGTGAAATTTGGTCAATTAGTATTTTAGCTAGAGCGGACATAATGACATTTTTACGGGGCACTTCGCCTAAAAAGGCGGGTTCTGCTTTTACGAATCGTACCAAAAACTAATCAGCACCAGGATCACATCCAAGTGACTTACCTACTAAATTTTATGAAATTCGGTCCATTAGTTTTTGAGTTAGAGTGGATACATACATTGCACAGACACACAGACAGACACACAGACATACAGACACACAGACAGACACACACACAGACGTCACGCTAAAAATAGTTTTTTCGTATTCTAGAGGTCCCGAAACGTGTAGATCCGTCGAAAACTCGAGTTGCGATTTTCGACATGATTCCAATACTTTCCCTATACATTGCCATGTATTGCAGGGAAAGTAAAAATCAATTATTTATGGTTAGGGCAGTAATTATTTTAAAAGTAAATTTCCGCAATTTTTTTCGGCGAATTTTAGGGGGTTTGCTAAAATTTTGAGAATATCAAATACAATTTAAGATTTCTTTTTTTTTTTGTATTGTCTAATTTCTATTATATTTTAAACTATCCCTGCAATACATGGTAATGTACAGGGAAATTATTGGAATCGTGTCGAAAACCAGAACTCGAGTTTTCGGTGGATCTGTACGTTTTGGGATCTCTAGAATACGAAAAAACTGTTTTTAGCGTGGCATCTGAGTGAGTGTGTTTGTGTGTCTGTGTCTGTCTGTGGAATGTATGCATCCACATTAACTCAAAGACTAAATGACCAAATTTTATAACATTTTATAAATAAGTCGCATTTTAAAAGTAAGTCACGCAATTTTTGACAATGAAAAGAATGAGTAATAAGTCCCAGTATTACGATTAGCCGTTCTCGAGATATTTTAGTTTTTTCTCATTTTTACTACGCCTTTGAAACAGTGTTCAATTACCAAATGAACACGAAAAGTGAATTAAAACTACAAATTAGGGGTAGTTTCGAATAGTTAGTTACTCATGTTATTTTCGCGCAATTAAACTCAATTTAATGAATTAGAGAAATAAAACATTACGAAATAAATTCGAGTCTTGTTCTGAAATAAAAGTTATTTGCTGAAATGAATTTGAGTTTGTAGAAAATGAATTTGAGTTTGTAGAAAATGAAGTTGGTTTGTAGAAAAAGTCATATACTGTCCACATCAGATTTTGTGTTGAATTTACTCGATTTTTTTTTCGTAAATTTAAGTTTTTTTTTCAGATATTTCGTGAATATCTATATTAAATTCTTGAACTTTTTAGATGACGAAGAATTGTTTGGTTTGGCCAGTATATAAAGCGAATGCATACAAATAAAGTAAAAGTTTGATAAATTTCTGGAATACGGGTTAAAAAAAAAATATATATATATATATATATATATATATATATATATATTTATTTATTTAGCTATATAAAGTCGCCGTCCTTCGCCTATCAATAACCGCAAATAGTGTTGATGTTGAACGGTTCTTTTCTGTATTAAAAAAAAATCTGATGTGGGCAACACATGACTTTCCTTATATAATGCAATGAATTTACTACTTTTACAGTAAAAAAATAGGTTTTACTTATAGTAGATACTTATATTCTTTCCAAGATATTAAATTTTCGTCAATTAGTCGTCATTTTCAATGATTTAGCATCATTTTTATCAATTTTGTGAGATTTTTGTTAATTTGACAACATTTAAAAATGTCGCCAAGTTGGCGACATTTCGTCAGATTTGTCGCTAAAATCTCGCTAAGAGTTATGGACGGAGAAATAACCTACAAACTCGAATTCATTTTTTCTTTATTTATTCAATAATTACATTGAGTTTAAGTGTACAACATAACACGCATAATGTTTGTATTCGGCAGATGATTTTTATTAAATTTTTTCCGATTTAAATAAAATAGAAATATATATATATATATATATATAAATAAATTTTTATCGGCATTGCATTTTTGACTGCATTACACTAATTGCGGCCTTCGGGTTTAAGGATTACGGGAATTATATATATTTTCGATTTCTAATGTCATCTGTTTTATTTTGACAAAGATTTTTCAAACTCATATTGTATTTAGTCAATTGTTGAAACAGGACATAAGTAGTATGGCATTTATTGATCCAATTTCATATGTTTCACACACACACACACACAGACACAGACATCACCTCAAAAACGTTTGATTCGTGATCAGGGATGCTTGAAAACTCTCCCGTCGAAAACTCGAATTCGAATTTTCGACCCCGACACAATACTTTCCTTATACATTATTTATATAAGGAAAGTAAAAATCTGATGTGAACAGCACAGGACTTTACCTACAAACTCAAATTCATTTTTTCTTTATTTATTCAATAATTACATTGAGTTTAAGTGTACAACATAACACGCATAATGTTTGTATTCGGCAGATGATTTTTATTAAATTTTTTCCGATTTAAATGAAATAGAAATATATATATATATATATATATATATATAAATTTTTATCGGCATTGCATTTTTGACTGCATTACACTAATTGCGGCCTTCGGGTTTAAAGATTACGGGAATTATATATATTTTCGATTTCTAATGTCATCTGTTTTATTTTGACAAAGATTTTTCAAACTCATATTGTATTTAGTCAATTGTTGAAACAGGACATAAGTAGTATGGCATTTATTGATCCAATTTCATATGTTTTGTAAATTTGTGTACAAATGGGACCAAGATGTTTTATTCTTCAGATCTGCCTGATAACTTTATATAGCTTGAACACAGATTCATATACTTCTTTTTAGGAGAATTAAATTAAATATTTTAATAGAATGTTTTGAATATAATGTCAGTTTGAATACTACTGGAATTTGCATACAAGTTTCTTATATTATGTGTTCCGCATGAAGAACAAGTACACTGCTAGGGCTCAGTATGATCAGATTAGTGTTCGATTTGAAAGTACTTTTAACCGGAAATTAATAAAGATATTTGTTTAAGAATTATTACAAATGCAAATTCCATGAAATTTGGTATGTTTACTTAAATAGGTAACGAAATTTAAACCGAATGATTTTCAGCGAGTTCTATTTAAAAGAAAGCTCAGATTTAAGTTATTGTTTTCCATTAATATCGAAATTTCTAAAAAAAAATTTCTTAAATTTTCCTAAAATTTATTCTTATAATTTCTTCGATCCGGACCTCCACTGTTTAGGGAAGACGAGGTATGAAAGGTTCACAAAGATTTCACAAAGATTCACAAATCATTCATCAAATATGAAGGGGGCTTATTATATGTGTTGTTGTTGTTGAGACCTAGACCTTCCGACCTACCAGAAAGGTGTTGAAAACCCAGGCCGTCCGGCTCGTCAACAAGGACTTGAGCATCCATTTGGACGGCCGGCTACCAGAAAGGTGTAAGGTAACCGTTTGGACGGCCGGGAAGTGCCACCCAATTTAGAATGGAACCCAGTGGGGGAGGCATCCACAGGGACCGTACCCTCCTTCCCCTACCACCAACCTCTCGGAAGGACTTACGGACCCACATGTTTAACGTGATCGTACTCCGCATGAACACGGCGGCAGTTGTGGCAGCGTGCAAATCCAGAGCGCCAACCACTAGGCTACCGCGCCCGAAATGTGCCAATAGCACGCGGTGTGGTCACCCACCAAAGTACTAACCGCGCCCGATGCTGCTTGACTTCGGTGATCTAACGAGAACCGATGCTTTCAACACGGTAGGGCCGTTGGCAATGCTTATTATATGTGTGTAGGAGCTCACAGATTGCATAGGCGGCCCTGCTGTAGAGATATTTATGTCTTGGTATATCAATCACTAAGTGTATGTTTGTGATATCGCGTGCGGTAATAAATTGTGTTGGGTGGAAACTTCACTCTTTAATCCAATGACAAACAAGCTCATATAGACGATATTTACACTATTATTGTTTGGATTATGGAGATAAAAGTAAGGAGTTAATACTTCATATTAAGAAAACGCCAATATCGTTTGAGACAATAATTCAGGTGGCGCCGGGATAAGATTAGTAGTTTTGCATTGTATGCATTTCTATGGCGAAAGGCCTAAAATATTTATTTAAACTGCCAATTTTGTAAAAATAAATTATTAGCGCAGAACTGAAACAATAAAGAATATTCCTACGTATTCAAAATTATTGTAATTTATTTTTATTTCCATATATCCTGTACTCTATCCCGCAACAGTGACAAAATAATGGTTAATTATATTCATAATTAAGGAACCTTTAATTTAAAAATAATCAAAAATACATATACTAAATACTACGCCTTTCTGTTGTGTCAAGTAAGAATAGTAGCAACTTTACTAACACTAGCGACACCTAGATATAATTCTCAAATCATTATGGCGTTTTCAAGCGTTTCAACCGCAGGAGTTTTATCTTTTTCTTTCTAACTCCATGATTTGGCTTTTATTCTTTTATGTAAATTTTTTTATTTGGCAACTCTATGAGTAATTAGCACGAGTGCTGATAATGTCCATTACTACCAACTGAATTCCTTGCCTTTACAAAAATTTCCTGTTTCAACAAAATTTCTTTTTCCAAATAAAACTCCTGCTGATTATGTTTTAACTATCACACGAATATTCAGTCAAATTAAACTTTTAAAATGCTTCATTGTTTTATTAAGAGATCACATTAAATTTTTACATTTTTAAATTACTTTCTCAATTATAAACAAGAAATATCAATCATGCATAAAGCATTGATTATGAAACACCTTCCTACTTCAATGCAATTTTATACAAACATCTCTCAAATGCGATCCATTCCTCGGCAATATTTTTAAAATTATCACAATACTACATTAATTTATTATATTTGAAAACTTCATCGAAGAAAATGAATTTCATTCAAAAGACGGCATTGAAATATAAATTGCCTGGTTTAAAAATCTCTAAAATGCAATACATTCCTCGGTAATATTTTTAAAATTATCATAACACTACAATAATTTATTATATTTGAAAACTTCATCGAAAACAAATGAACTTTATTATTCAAATGACGTCATCGAAATATAAATCGCCTCTATATAAAAGCAGCATTTCATTCAGAATCATTTTTCCAATCGTTTATCACAATACTATAATAATTTATTTTATTTAAAAATTTGAAAACTTGTTATCGACCATATTTATTTTAAAATGTGAAACCTTTCTCATATACAAAAAAAACTAAATTCTGGGAAAGGTATTTATTATATAATATATGTCTTTTATCTTTCTGGAGGATATAACAAGAGTCAGCATTTAATTGAATTTGTTTTTCTCCTTATATTAAATAATTTTTATTTAAAAAACTACCTAACATATTTTACTGAAATTTTTTTTATATATTTTATGGGATAATTTGAATATTTCCTAAAATTTTCGAAGCAATTTGAATATAATATTAATTTAAATTATTTTTAAATTCGCTTAAAAAATGTTTGAAACATTAGGTCTCATAGGATTCAATGTATTTCATTTTTTCAATCCGGGTTCAATAAAAAACTAATTGGGTGATATTATTCAGTTATATTCCCATAGGTCCCACAGACCGTCTGAAAAGCATACTAAAATTTCATTTTGATAAAGTCATTTTTACGGCAGTTATCGTGCCAACGGACAGACAGACAGAATGAACAAAGTCATAAACACTTTCAACTATGTTTAAAGTGTTAAAAAGGTGGCAAGTTGTACTTTTTTTCCTACCTTGCAAGCTTTTTCAAATGCAACAAAGGATTCACATGCACACAAAAGAACGATCAAATATGAAGGGGGGTTTATTAAATGTTAGTAGGGGGCTGGCTCACAGTTTGCATAGGTGGCCCTGCTGTAGGAATATTTATATGTTGATACATCAGATATATTTTTTTTTTGAGAGAAAATATACTTTTCCAATTATTGAGTAAAAAACTTTTAAAGCACAGTTTGGAATAAAACTGAAAGGAAGAAAATCTCCCACTGAAGATATTATCAGAATTTTAAACAAATGGCAAAAACATGTTCACCTGGACTCATTTTCCCTGAAAGTCAAATAATAGTTTACATTTCTGATTTTGGAAAAAATAACTAGTTTTTGGCTACCGGGAAAAAAGCAATTTCCTTTCTAAAGCTGACATTAAACTCTTTTTTTTCTTTTCCTTTCTTATAATTGAGCGGGAGGGACGAGACTGAAAATAAAGGGGGGGGGGGAGGAATTAAGTTGAAACCAAGGTGGCATTTGTGCAAGCAACTTTGAAAACTGTGAAGCGGTTTTACTGGAAGTCTCTTCTGCGCTTTTCAAGGCCATGATGGCTGAACTTGCCGTGTCAGTGATATGTCTTTCCTCTTCTCATGTAGTTGATTACGTGAAGCCTCAGTTAGGATGTCAGGTTTTGAGTTCATTGTATATTGTTGTTGAAAGCAGATTTTAAATCGTTGCCTACATACTTTCTTCTTATTTTTGTCGTGCATGAAATATGCTTCTGCAGCGCTTGGAAGATTTTTCAATATCCATGGAATGTCATGAAAACATTTTCTTCGTGGATGATCTGGAGTACTCGATCAATCTCGATCAGACACCAGTGAGTTTTATCATGGATTTCACCAACAATATTCCTCCGCAGTCGTCAAGCGATGAATTGGAAACGGTTTCTACCTCCGATGAAGCGGTCTCATCCTCCTCCGACGTGGTTATTGAAGACTTAACGGCTGTGAATGAGATTTCATCCACGACTAATGATGATGATGACGTTCCTCAGTTGTCACCACCACCACCTTCACCTGTATTTGCCAATGGTATTTACATACCAAACACCCAGGGTATAGATCTTGAGAATCAAGGTGTTTCTCATCTCGTTAGTTTTTTATGCATTATTTCCCTGCCATTAAGCAATCAGACATTCCATGTAGAAATGCCGTTGAACACTGCGCCCTCTGATGATAATATATTGCAAGAGGAAAATGTCCTGCTGCCTCCATCAACTGCCGTTATCATTAATCAAATCATTAACATTTCAGAAAGTTATGTCCCATCTCTGTCGTTTCATCTTCTTCTACACCCCACTGGCATTCAGTTCAACTTTCCCCACAATATGATATTATACAACGACCCAGTTGCACAGATGAGTGAACAGGATCTAATCCTACAGTTTTGGCTTGGATTTATGTCTTTGATCTAACTGTGCTGCAAGTATTGTATTTATCACGTAAGAGTTGGAAGACAGTCGTGAAACAAGAAATGCTAATACTAAGCATATGTGATTATAACATGATTTTCGGGTTAGCCTGTGTTATCTTTTATTTTCCTAATGATACAACTCTTTACCTGGATTTTCTCTTATAGTTTTATAGAGTATTAAGTTATAGAACGATACTTGAAAAAATGACAGGAACTGCAATACTTCTGTGTATGGTGCTTTTGAAGTTAACTATGTAATTTGTGCTATAGACGGCGTGGACTTTTCATGTGTTATTTATTTACTATTTACCAATCAGTCATTTTGCGTATAAATGCTCATGGACATTACGACCTCTGGTGACAATAGCATAAAGCAATAGCATAATGCTATACAGCTTCTATCATGTGTTGTGAATCAAATGACTAACTTTTTAGAAGCTGCAATTCCAACTTTGTTGTTGCATCTTCTGTATCTCCATGATATTTAGTTTAATATATCTCATGTACTATACAACAACTTGAATGTACAGGTGTTGACGTTAAGTTTTGTATAGTCTTGACTTTGCGTTTAATAGCTAATTGTGTTGCAAATTAGCGTTGGAAGATAGTTGGGATACACCAACGTTATAACAAAGCATGTGATTATACCGTTTACAAGCATGGTTTTACCACGGTTTTCGGGTTCACCAGTGTTCATCTTTATTTATATTGATGGTATTGTTCGATGTTGTGAATTTTCCCTGCAGTATTCTGTTGCCATTAAGCAACCAGTCATTTTATGCACCAACGCCAATAAACATTGCACTTTCTGTTAATAGTATTATGTACCAGCATAATCCTATACATCCTCTATAAACCATCGTAGTTAATCTAATCTTAACTTTTCAGGAATTGCTGTAACAGCGAGTGGTAAAGCTTTAGGTGAGACAAGGTAGACAATGTCTACCCAAATAATTTACGAGCACGTAAATTAATTATTTGGGTTACTTTGGTTAATTTTAATTATATATTATTGGAAATAAATGTATGAAAGGATTTCTTTGGGCAATTGCACTTGGAAAGGAATTAATATATTGCATTGGGAATTGGATTAAATCAAATTCCATCATTTAACTGTTGTATAAGCTTAGATAGACGTATCTAAGCTGCGGGATTTTACGGAAGAGAAGAGTAAAAATTTCTTTTCTCTCTTCACTCTTTCACAATATATCTTAATTATGACTGTCTGTTTCCAATATTTACTATAAAGAGTTTTAGTAGAAGTCTCTTCAACTCTTAGTTTCCCCTCTACATCTATGTTTTTTTCCCCACTTTCTCCTGGACACTACTCAACTTTCTGTCACTCAATCTCAACTGCTCATCTGCTAAAAATGTGGCTCCAGGAATCCTGCTTCATGGTTCATTGTAATACATGATTTCTTAATAATGTTTCAATTGTTTTCCTCTATTTATGCTCTAGGTTATGGTATTTATAGTAACTAACTACTGCCATATCCTGAACAAGCATTTGTTTGGGTTAATTTAGGTTAGATACTCAGACCCGATGAAGAATCTAATCTGAATGAACCTCCAACCTAAGCTTAGTGCTGTTCATTCCTTTTTTAATCATGGTAGCTGTGTTTTAACTAATTTGGTTGATTTATTGTTTAAATGCTGTGTCATTAATTAATGATATTAGTTAATAATCCATTTTTTAATATATATATATATTATTACTATTAAGTGTTAATGATATATATATATACATATATATATATATATATAGCATTAAATTGTCTAGATCTATATATAATATTGATAACATAAAACAATCTATTATTATTGATTTACAAAAATCATTTGTTATTACTTATGTTGAAAACGCCTCTAATAATTATGCTGTTATCTGTAAAAAATTCTATATTAAATTTCTGTTAGATTATTTAAAGAATAATAGTCTATTTAAACTTGATTCACATTCCATTATTAGTATCAAACAGAAAATTATCAATATGTATAGTGATTTTAAATATTAATTATAAATTTTCGAAATTTCCATTATATAAATACCTTTTATAAAATTTTTTATTATATAAATACCCAGTATGTTTAGTAAATGGTATAGTTATTAAGTTTAAATTAGCTGAATATTCTTAAAATTCTCTCCTTAGTATCTTATATTAGCTAATTGTTAAAATTCTCCTGAATTAGCATTACAATGTATTTACATCCTCTTAGACATTTGCCTCTTTGCTTTCTATTATTTTACACGCCCCTTTATTAGGTAGCTTTCACTGGTGAATTTATCACATTTTATGACATTTTGCATACTGTTATTTATAACTCACGTTTGACAACAGTTGATTTCCACTATTATCTCCTGCGAATGGCAACAGTAGTTTTTCTTCGTTGCTCGTATTGATAGGACATGTGCTGTATTTTCTTACGTATTTCAAGTTTTCCCATGTAATTTGTAAAATACACAATGAACAATTGAGTAAAATTACCACCAAATCTTACACTATGAAATTGTATTTTTAGAGCTGTAAAAATGTAATTCTGATTACTGTAAAACTTTGGGACATATACTGGTTTGGAATGAATTTCGATTATTCGATTCAAATATTAACTTATATTTTTAGATTGCGCAACCATTAACAGAAAGACATTATGATTATATGAATATTATTTTACTAGAGCACTAGTTTGGAATAAGAAATTTTCTAATTCGCTTTGTTGCCCAGTTCCTGTCCCAAGCTTCTTCAATTCTTTGCTAAGGGAAGTTGCAATCACTTTTATCCGGTGTGAAATGATTACTTTAAAATAGATAATTTTTAAGCGTGTAATTAGAGACCTTTTTTCAACCCGAATTTAATTGGACTTTCCTGAAAATGCTTTATATAATACAGCAGTAGTTTTACGGTAAACAGTGTATTAGAGATTAGCAAAGATTCTAAAAGGGACATTGAAACTCACTGGAAACTGAATTATTTATAGAGTTTGTAAACTACAAAAACTGTTATAGTTGTAGCTTCTTGTTTACTTATGATTTAACGTGATTATGCTGACTCGGTACTTTTGAAATTACTCTTAATATTTATTTTTCTGTTTAAGTATGATTTGACGTGATTATGCTGACTCGGTACTCTTGAAATTATTTTTAATATTTATTTTTCTGTTTAATTATGATTTGACGTGATAATGTTGACTCGGTACTCTTGAAATTACTTTTAATATTTATCTTCTTGTTTATTTATGATTTGACGTGATTATGCTGACTTGGTTCCCTTGAAATTAATTTTAATATTTATGCATTTACTGTCACTTTTTTTTATAGATATTCATAAGTAATACTATGGGTGGATATTCTTTTGATAACCCAAAGTATTAAATAGTATTTTAATTCCCCTAAATTTAATTAAAACATTTTTCTTTCCATTCTGTTTCAGTTTTTATTATTTTTCAATGAGTTTTCTGTGCATTATTTATTAGTTTCTGTTCGCCACATTGGGGAAAAGGTATTTTGATAAATAAAATAGTTTAGGAGAAAACCACCACATGCATATGTAAAAAAGGAGAAAACGATAAACACACTCTCATTTTAATTTATTAAAATATATATATATATATATATATATATATATATATAAATACCCCAAAAAGGCGAGTAACTATGTACTCGTAATAAAGCTAGTAAAGTAACTGAAGTAACGCTACACACAGGTATTTCATAGCAGGTGCTTTGGTCATCATCATCATGGTACTACAGCCCTTGTAGGATCTTGACCTCCTTTTAGATTTTTGACCATTCCTTTCTATTGACCGCTTTCCTCTTATAATTGCTAATAGCAAGCAATTTCAAATCTTCCTCTACCTGCTGCTTCCATCTGACCCTAGGTCTTCCTCGTGATCTTGACTCACCTGGGTTTCCCTCCAAAAGCCAACTAACTCTCTTCTCCTCCATCCTCATCATATGTCCAAGCCACATTGAATTTTCTTTTTCCTTATAGTTGTAATATCCATATAGTCCATCTCTTTATATCTTTCAGATACCTGTTTATTTGTTCTACTCCTCCAATGTCCATCTTCACATATTGTCCGAAATTTCTCCGCAGAATTTTTCTTTCCCATATTCCCCAAAAATCGGCATCTCTTTTAATTAAAGTCCAAGTCTCCGATCCGTATAGAACAATTGGTCTTATTATCACTTTATAGATGAGTATTTTGAGTTTAATATTTACATAGCCTGGCCTCAATAGTTTCTGTAAGGCAAAATAACATCTGTTTCCAGCAGAAATTCTTGCTCCAATTTCTAGTTTAGTCTCATTATTACCAGTAACAAGTGAATCCAAATATTTAAATTCTTCAACTCTTTCACAGTTTATTCCTTCACAGTCAAAAAGTTTAACACCTTGAAATCTTTCACTCTTTCTAGTATTTACCATATACTTAGTTTTTGAGTCATTTACGCTTAAACCAATTTCCCTCGAAAGCAAAAGCAGACCAGAACAACACTCACTGAGTGCCCTTTGGTTTCCACTCAGCAAAACCAGATCATCTGCAAATGCAAAAATATTTGGTAGTCATGTTATTATGATACGTTTTTCAACACGTTTTAGACGAAACGTAAATTGTATTAGAGTGATCATAAAAACCTTCTGGATAATCAGACAGGCATTTATTATTTACTTCAAGGTGCAAGTATAAGAAACATTATACGAGAAAGCAGTTAAGGGTGAGCGTCAGTAAATCTTCTGCCCTATCCTCGCTTTGTTAACTTTCGCGGCACACATTTTTCGCCGAAATTCTGCTCAAACAGTTGCGAAATATTTTCTGATAGATAAAATGCAATGCTTAGATTATATTAAAACTAAATTTATTACCCAATAAAATATAGAATATATTTTTTATTTTAATACAAAATATTTTTGGTGCTGCCATCTGTTGTCGTAATTTAATTCATACCGACTATTTTTATTTTTTAATGAACATTTTTTAATGTCTATTCCTCCTAATACGCTATTAGATACAACAACAGATCATATATAATAATGCCACAATCATGGAAGCGTAATTGAACTTGGACTTGAAGACAAAGGAACTTGAAGACAAAACTGCAGTCCTCAGTGATGTACATTCAGATACCCTTATCAAATTTATAGAATGAGAAATTACCTTTCCGTTGATTGTGGCATTATTAAATATCATCTGTTGTTGTATTTAACACTGTATTAAAAGGAATAGATATTTAAAAATGCTCATTAAAAAATAAAAAATAATCTGTTCGAATTAAGTTACGACAACAGAGGGCAGCACCAAAAATATTTTGAATTAAAATAAAAAATATATTCTATGTTTTATTGTATATTAAATTTAGTTTTAATATAATCTAAGCATTGCATTTTATCTTTCAGAAAATATTCGCAACTGTTTGAGTAAAATTTCGGCGAAAAATGTGTGCCGCGAAAGTTAATAAAGCGCGGATAGGGCAGAAGATTTACTGACGTTCACCCTTAAACATCTATCAGTGTCAGACTGGTGCATTGGAAAGAGTTATACGGAGAGTCTGAAATATTGTGTATTTTTGTGATTTTGTATTTTAATGGCGATAAATATTGCCAATAGGTCTTGCATCCAATTTTTTAAAAGTAACCACTTTGTCTTGCATTTCAAACATTAGTTTATTATAGAGCCTGCATGGAAGGGCATGACGGTGCTTGGGTAATGTGACTGTGAGAAAAGTGTTATGCACATTTCCAATAGGGTTCTGGGATTTTGAGTTATGAACTTTTAGTAACACCACTTTGTCCCGTTTGGACTTGAATATATTCATTTTAGAGCATCAAATAACCACTAGTGAAGTAATTTCAAACATTAGTATTTTAAATTAGCTGTTGTGATTGATTTTAGAGTGTTAAATAACCACTTGTGATGTAATTTCAAACATTAGTATCTTAGATGAGTAGTTGCGGATTTTATATTGAGCTTCATGGATTGTTTTAGGAGTATAGTTGAATAGTTTTATGGATTTACAGGCTTTTAAATCGGTAGAAAATGTATATGTTTGTAAACTTTAACCGGGGAGATGGGGGTCGCAACTCCCCCCGGCCGTATCTTCAGTTACTATACTAGCTTTATTAGGAGTACATAGTTACTTGTCCTTTTTGGGTATTTATATGATTATACACATGTAAATAGCAGCATGGCGCTTTACAAGTAGTATATTAACTTATTTTTACTTTCCTTATATACATAATATATAAAGAAAGTATTGTGACGGGGTGGAAATTCGAATTCGAGTTTTCGACGTGAGAGCATGTTTCAAGCATCACTGATCACGAACCGAACATTTTTGAAGTGATGTCTGTGTGTGTGTGTGTGTCAGTGAGTCTATGGAGACGATATCTCACGAACGAATGAAGCGATTCGAAATAAATTTGGTACAAAAATCACAATCCGTGAATACTGAAAGCCTACTGTTTTAAAACACAATCGAATGTTCAGAACCCCCCTAAATTTTCGAGTGAAATTTTGAAAATTCATCGAGAAATCAGAACTTTTAATAAAGTTACGCAAATAGACATTTCTTATGTAATGTTTCCTTAGAAAACGATTGACATAAACTTTAGAACGCTAGCATGAACCGTTCTCGAGATATTGCACACTTTTCAAATAAATTTATCAAAAAAATCCCATAAATTAAAAAAAAATTAACTGTTAAGAAACATGTTCACTTTCATATGTAATATCATGTGATAAATTTTGCGACATCATTCTCGTGGATCTAACTCGTTCCATTCACGAGAAAAGATACTTTGAGTAATACTTGTGTATTTGAACTCCAATAGTCATTTATCTGATGTAAGAATAATTTATTTCTCCGTCCATAACGCTTGGCGAGATTTTGGCGACGAATTTAGCGGAATGTCGCCAACTTGGCAACATTTTTAAATGTTACCAAATTAACGAAAATCTCGCCAAATGGATAAAAATGTCGCTAAATCAATGAAATGACGACTAATTGAAGAAAATTAAATATCTTGGAAAGAATATAAGTATCTATTATAAGAATAACAATTTTACTTTCCTTATATACATAATGTATAAGGAAAGTATTATGACGGGTTCGAAAATTCGAATTCGAGTTTTCGACGGGAGAGCACGTTTCAAGCATCCCTGATCACGAATCAAACATGGTTGAAGTGATGTGTGTGTGTGTGAAAGAATGTGTGTGTGTGTGTGTGTGTGTGTGTGTGTGTGTCAGTGAGTCTGTGGAGACGATAACTAACGAACGAATGGACCGATTCGATCCAAATTTGGTACAAGAATCACAATCCGTAAACACTGGAAGCCTATTGTTTTTATACGCAATCGAATATTCAGAACCCCTAAATTTTCGAATGAAATTTTGAAAAAATCGTCAAAAAATCAAAACCACTAATAAAGTTACGCAAACAGACATTTCTTATGTAATTTTCATTAGAAAACGATTGACATAAATTTTAGAACGTTAACATCAACCGTTCTTGAGATATTGTACATTTAAAAAAAAAATTATCAAAAAATCATATAAAATTAAAAAAAATATTTCCCATTGAGAAACATGTTCACTTTTCATATGTAATACCATGCGATAAATTGGGTGACATCATTCTCGTGGATCTAGCTCGTTCCATTCATGAAAAAAGATACTTTGAGTAATACTTTTGTATTTGAACGCCAATAGTCATTTATCTGCTGTAAGAATAACTTATTTCTTCGTCCATAACACTTGGCGAGATTTTGGCGACAAATTTGGCGTAATGTCGCCAACTTGGCGACTTTTTAAAATGTTGCCAAATTAACGAAAATCTCGCCAAATGGATAAAAATGAGGCTAAATCAATGAAAATGACGACCAATTGTCGAAAATTCAATATCATGGAAAGAATATTAGTATCTACTATAAGAAAAACCTATCTGTTTTATTGTAAAAGTAGTAAATTCATTACATTATATAAGGATAGTCATGTGTTGCCCACATCAGATATTTTTAACTGTAAAAGTAGTAAATTCATTGCATTATATAAGGAAAGCCATGTACTGCCCACATCAGATTTCTTACTTTTAACTTATTTAACACAATAATTTTACAAAATTTAACACATATTTCATATTTTATAATGTATATATATATATATATATATATATATATATATATATATATATATATATATATATATAAGTAAAAATGTAAAATTGCAAATCCAATGGTGGAATGTAAGTAGTAACTCATAATACACTATCTTAAATTTTGATATATATATATATATATATATATATATATATATATTTACAATATTTCTTTTGGGTGATCCCAAATCAGCGTATAGCCTTGATCATTGAAGTCTCATGAAGCCTAAACTTAATATTTAAAAAAACAAAAATTGAAGGTATCGGCTATTTCATTCAAAAGACGCAAAGCAAATACTAAATCGGTTCAAAAACCTTGCATTAGAAGGTTAAAGGAAAGTAATAATGCATTCTTCAAGTGCCTGTAATGTAATAACATATTCGACTTAATTTTCTACGACAATACCTCGTTCTGCATATAAAAAATTCTCTTTTCCAGACACAATACTTTTTATTTCCTAGATAGACCTTCCTCAACAGAATTAAAGAAAATGAAAAGCATATATTCTCACAAAATTCTGAGAAATTTTTTTCGAAACGTAATAGTATACCGAAAACTGCTATCCAAAGGCAAAATTACTTTCAGTACAAGTCAAAGATTGATTGATTACATGGCACTGATTTATCTTCGCCAGTGATTCGCTCAAAATGACCTTCTCTGGGGGCGGGGAAGGGAAGGGAGAATCATCAGAAATAAAGAAAAATTTAGTTTCAAAGAACGTTACTTCCCGCCCTCCATTATCTACTTTCTTCGAAAACAGAATCATTTTGTGATGGCAACATCAAGCGCTTTAAGCGCTGAAATGATGGGTTATTCTCATAGACCTCGCGGTATACAGTACTTATAGGTAAAGTCTATCATTAGGCAAGTTGGCGGGAAATTGTGGGTAATTTGAACATGTGGCAGTCTGAAGTGGGACACGGTCTGCGGCGGATTTTTTATTTGTGGCAGTTAGAAGTAACTTGTGTGCCGCAATATTACGTAGCTGTGTCGTGAAAAAAACAAAAGAATTTTTTTTATTTAAATGAAAAGAATACGAAAAAATATTAAAAGGTATTAAATATTTTTGACAACGTTATTTATTAATGCGCGACGAGTATTGATCAAGGTCGCCCTTATAGGAGGGGGGAGGGGGGGGGGGTAGGCCCCAGAGGGGAACCGGACCGTCAATATTTTGCAATTGAGGCTGAAGAAAACATGGAAAATTCACGAAAAATGAGAAAATGAAATATGTAGGGCGTGGGAGGAGGGGTGGTGGCTGTGATAAATGTTTTTAAGGGAGGGGCAGAATTTCTATGGTCGACCCTGTGTTGAATGGTTTTTACAGGGTGCTTAAGCCTAGTTGACTCCTTTCTTCGAGCTTTGTTAATTTGTTTTAGACACGAACTTCTAATTTGAAAGTTTGTTAAAATAAAATGTGAAATTCTTTCGTATAAATCCTTTTCTTCATGAATGGTATTTATAAAAAAATAGAGAGTCTAAATTTTTATGTAGTCCCTTGATCAAAAAAAGTTCAATTTGTAAAAGTTGCTTTGTACAGTAACTAGTCAAAGGAAAAAAAATGAAAGCTGTATAATTGTCTATATTCATGAAGACATGTATAATAGAAAATAAAATAATGGAAATAACTAGTTACTAAGTTATAAGAGAAACAAAAAATAATAAATTAGGTTGAAATTTGAAAATTGGGGGGAGGGGGGGGGGTATTCCTCGACTTTGACTCGTGCTGCAGGGGCTGACTGCAAATTGAAACCAGACTTAAACGTGTCTGTGAAATTTTATTTGCAGCTGATCCGGATTTGTAGGTGAAAAAAATATCTCGAATTTTTAATATATACTCCCCGAAAATTGAACAAAAGCATTGAACATTCATATTCTATAGTGTTTAGTTCTATTTGTATCGACATTGTTATCAGAATGAAGAAAAGTATGTTACCTTTTTCAGATTTAGTATCTAAGCGTGAGCTATTCTTTCAAAATATTTCTTGAAAATCTTTTATTTATTTATTTTTTTCACGTCCGTAGCAGCTTAGCGACGCAGATGAATTAGATGCATTTGGCTTTTCTGTGTTAATAGAAATATTTTGATGTCATCAAGATCCATACCGTAGTTCAATTATGCATTTACCTTTTATACTGTTTACTACTCTACTATATCGTGGTTTCGGGAATTATCATTGCTTTCACTATACAGGGTGTTTCAAAAAGATTGAAACGCGCTTAATTCTTTACCTGTTGAAGATGAGTGGACAATGTAAATTGCAAAAATGTTGAAGGGAAATAAGACTACGTTAATGAAATAGTCCTCCTACTAATTTTCAAAAAGTTACACTCTTAAAATTTTTATACGACCCCCTTAGACAAATTGGGTCAATCAGAAATTTTTTATTTTTAATGCAACAAGATCATTAAAAAAACTCCTCATATCTGTATCTTTAAAATCAACTGAATTACGATAAAGGAAAAAATCTGACTTATTAAACCTTTCCGTACCATGTGAAAGGCTGTTTCATCAGTGAAAATCGGGATCATAAACAATTGACGATGGAAATTGTTTAGATCAAAAATACGTTAATATGTATCAAAATTTTTTATCACAAATACATCTCTATAAAGCATTACACAGACAGCGATCATAAAGCAGTGGTACTCACTACGCGGTTGTGTATCGTATGTATTATCATCCAGTTATATCTGTTTTGTGATATGTCACAAATTTACATTTCTAATTTGATATAGGGTCTCCATTCACAATGTTCAATTTCCAATTAAATATAACTCGTTCAATTTTAAAGATACGGATAGGCGTTTTTAACATTTTACAACAAAGATGAAAAGTGTTTATGACTTTGTTCATTCTGCCTGTCTGTCTGTCTGTCTGTCCGTTAGCACGATAACTGCCGTAGAAATGAATCAAAATGAAATTTTAGTGTGTTGTTCAGACGGTCTGTAGTACCTATGGGAATATAAATGAATAATATCCCAATTAGTTTTGGATTGAAGCCGGGTTGAAAAAATGAAATACATTGAGTCCTATGGGACCTAATTTTTCAAACATTTTTTAAGCGAATTTAAAATTCACAAATTGCTTCGAAAATTTTAGGTAATATTCAAATTGTTCCATAAAATATATAAAAAAAAATTCAGCGAAATATATTTAGTAGTTTTTTAAATAAAAATTAAAATAATAATAACACCTCTTATATGAAGCGATCACGTGGCCATGATTTGAAAAGATCACGTGACCCACTTCAAAATGATATATGGCATCCATCTTGTCTCAAAATCGTGATTTTTAAAGTTCTTTTTAATTCATATTGAGTGTTGTATCCGTCCTAAAACCACTTTATTCTTTCTTAAATTGTGTGCATCTACACACTGAAACAATGCAATTACAATATATTTGAGTTTAAATGCTCATCCAAATTTGATTATTTCTACAACGAAGCCTATTTTTCACCTATGTAAAATGTAAACAGCAAAATATGTAGAATGAGTTGTATTAGAATTGCTGTATTTCTTTAACACAAAATCATTTAGTTCATGGAGTCTGCGTAGCTGATATGAATGAAATATTCATTGATTTTACAAAGAGAGGGACGATTTTTTTCGATGAAGTTTTACGCATACAGTTTAATTACTCATAGAGTTTTGTGCGTAAAACTCATGCGTAAAACTTTTTCATATTTCATTCGAATCACTCCATTCTTTCGTGAGATATCGTATCCACAGACTCACTGATACACACACTCATTCATAAATAATTTCCCATTCATGTCATTCATCACAATACTATAATGAATTATTTTATTAAAAAATTAAGACCATGGACCTACAAGTAATTAAACTCTATGTGTAAAACTTCATCGAAAAAAATCGTCCTTCTCTTTGTAAAATCAATGAATATTTCATTCATATCAGCTATGCAGACTCCATGAACTAAATGATTTTGTGTTAAGGAAATACAGCAATTCTAATGCAACTCATTCTATATATTGTGTTGTTTACATTTTACATAGGTGAAAAATAGGCTTCGCTGTAGAAATAATCAAATTTGGATGAGCATTTAAACTCAAATATATTGTAATTGCGTTATTTCAGTATGTAGATGCACAGAATTTAAGAAAGAATAAAGTGGTTTTAGGACGGATACAACACTCAATATGAATTAAAAAGAACTTTAAAAATCACGATTTTGAGACAAGATGGATGCCATATATCATTTTGAAGTGGGTCATGTGATCTTTTCATATCATGGTCACGTGATCACTTCATATAAGAGGTGTTATTATTATTTTAATTTTTATTTAAAAAATTACTGAATATATTTCACTGAATTTTTTTTTATATATTTTATGGAACAATTTGAATATTACCTAAAATTTTCGAAGCAATTTGTGAATTTTAAATCCGCTTAAAAAATGTTTGAAAAATTAGGTCCCATAGGGCTCAGTGTATTTCATTTTTTCAACCCGGGTTCAATCATAAACTAATTGGGTGATATTATTCATTTATATTCCCATAGGTCCTACAGACCGTCTGAACAACGTACTAAAATTTCATTTTGATTAAGTCATTTTTACGGCAGTTATCGTGCTAACGGACAGACAGACAGACAGACAGACAGAATGAACAAAGTCATAAACACTTTTTAACTTTGTTGTAAAGTGTGAAAAATGTGGCCATGGATGATTTCAAAAATTGAAATAACTTTTCGGCGTATATTTTGTATAGGCAAAAATGCTGCTATATCCAGTATAAATTTTCATTTCACTTTATTTAGAGCCCGAAGGGTCATAGGTCAATTTTATTTAACGGTTGTAAGCGTTATTCGTTAAGACCTAAACATTCAACATTATTTTATTGCTCCACAGAACATGGAATTGCTAAAAATATAAAACAAAGTATTTTATTTATGTGGCTCGTAAATATAAAGCGATAATATTTTAATGATGAATTTTATATAAAAAATGTTTTCGTTCAATCTGAGGGTTTCTGAAAAAAGCGATTCCGTGTATCAAGAACGTTGCACCCGGTAGAGGACGCAACTAGTTGAAATAAATAAATAAAAAAAAATTCACAAGATTTAATATTTAAAAACTTTAATAACGCAATCAAGCACAAATGAGTAAAAGCACAGCACAACTTGCAGCTGTTTCGAGGATAAGTTGGATCGCGTTTTTAACACTTTACAACAAAGTTGAAAAGTGTTTATGACTTTGTTCATTCTGTCTGTCTGTCTGTCCGTTAGCACGATAACTGCCGTAAAAATGACTTTATCAAAATGAAATTTTAGTATGTTTTTTAGACGGTCTGTGGGACCAATGGGAATATAAATAAATAATATCACCCAATTAGTTTTTTACTGAACCCGGGTTGAAAAAATGAAATACATTGAACCCTATGGGATCTAATTTTTCAAACATTTTTTAAGTAAATTTAAAATTCACGAATTGCTTCGAAATATTTAGGAAATATTCACATTATCCCTTAGAATATATATAAAAAAATTCAGTAAAATATGCTAAGTAGTTTTTTAATTAAAAATTATTTAATAAAGGGAAAAAAACAAATTCAATTAAATTCTGACTTTGGGATATCCTCCAGAAAGAAAAGAGAGATATATTATATAATAAATATCTTTCCAAGTGTTTAATCATTTTGCATATGAGAGAGGCTTCACATTTTAAAATAAATTTGGTAGATAACAATTTTTCATTTTTTTTTTAATTTTATATAACTCTTCATGATATACTTATTTGATGGCATTTTTAATGCACTTTCCTACGTCCTAGAGAGTTAAAATTTGGTACACAGCTTAAATTTGTTGAACATTTTATTCGACAAAAATTTGATGGATCTTTAAATATAGATCATACATTTTTTTCGAAATGGCCTGAAAATAATCTCCGTTCACTTCTATAAATCATTGTTGTAATATTGTTAAAAATTCTGATGTGGACAGCACATGTCTTTCCCTGCAGACTCATATTCGTTCTCTTTATTTCTTCAATAATAATTTGAGTTTATCTGCACAAAATAACAACCATAAGTATTTTAAATGACATTGAATTTACACGTTAAACTTAAATTTGGTTCTCATTTGATAGCTGGACTTATTGTCAAAGGTGGCGTAGCGAAAACGCGAAAAAACTAGAATATCTCAAGAACGACTAGTCCTAAAGTAATGGGGTTAGTCTTATTCTTTTTGTTGTCAAAAATCACGTATAAAATAGGAATTTAATTGATATAATCGAGCACACGTAGTCTTTTATTTTTATATATAACGATTTTTGCGGGCCATTTCGCAAAAATAGCCCGTTCCTTTTTCCCGAATCGTACAAGAGAAACCTACAAATTATTTATATACAAAATTTTGTTAAATTTGGTATATAAATCACTTGTAGGTTATTGAAATATTATGCACCAAATTTTGTTAAATTTGTTCCATTAGATTTTAGCTAGAGTGGATAAAGGCAATTTCTGCGGCCATTTCGCAAAGAAGGCAGATTCTTTTATTACGAATCGTACTATAATCTAATGAACATCAGGATTTCCCACAAAAAACATACCTACCAAATTGTATGAAATTCGGTCCATTAGTTTTTCAATTAGAGTAGATGTAATATCCTCACAGAAACATACACAGATACACCCTTATACACACAGACGTCTTCCTAAAAATAGTATTTTCGTGTTCTAGAAGTCCCAAAACGTGTAGATCCTTTGAAAATTCGAGTTCCGATCTTCGGCACGATTCTAATACTTTGAGTACATACATATACACACATATATTATCTGTGTATCTGTGTATTATCTGTGTATCTAAATTCCGTGCCTATGCAATTACAATAGTTGTGATTTTAAATGATCCTTAAACTTTTATTATTTCTTCAACGAAGCCTAATTTTAACATATGCAGAATGCAAATATCTCAAGCGATTGTAAGATGAATTACAACAGAATTGCTGAATTTTTTTCACACAAAATTATTTAGCTCTGGAGTCTGGAATACAAGTTATATGAATGAAATATTCATTGATTTTGCATAAAGAATCAGATGATTTATATTTCGATACAGTTTTAAATATTTAAGTATAATAAATGACTGTAGTACTGTGATAATGTAAAAGATATCATCACTTAATGTATCACATTTTAGAAATTTTTAAATGAAATTACATTTCAGTTGGAAAGTGTCTCATAATCAATGCTTATGCATCATTGATCTTTCTTGTTTATTTATGAGGATGTTTTCGCATATGTGGTCATGGGCGTATGCAGGATTTTTTTTTCCAGGGGGGGGGGGGTTGCTTAAATCGATTTCATTCAAAATTTGGAGGTAACTATCAAACTTTCATTTTAAAAGTTTCGAAATTAAAAACAGGTATCCTGTTTACAGATGCCTGTATTAGTCTGTAATCTCTCCCCCCCCTCCCATGTTTTAGTTGTAACCCATTCAACCTTGAAAATTGGCATGCAAATGTAGATTTAGAAGCCCAATAACAACAAACTAATAAAAATTTGAAACATGTAAACTTCGGAGGGGGGGGGGGGGGTAAAAATCAGTTCAAAATAAAACGTATATAAACAAACCTAATTTAGTAGGATATTAAAAAACAGGGCATATGAGAACACGGGAGGAAAATGCCAAATTTCTTTTTTTCTTCTTTAGGGGGAGGGAGGGGGGGGGGGGGAAGCTGCAAAAACATAAAATTTTGTTATTTCTTATGTTTGGAAAACGTAATAAAGGAAAAATTATGAGACAGTTTTTAGGAATCTTAACCAAAATATGAAAAGTAACAGGTACGTACGTTTAAAATCGATTAGAAAAATAAGTCGATCAAGAAAAGATGGGAGTAAGAGAATATGACGACTTAAAAATAAAAGAAATAATAAAAAATATCGAATCGAGATGGGTATCAAAAATTCGGACATTGAGACAGACAAGAAACAACATTTTTTTTTATTTTTTCAACACTGGAGAGAAATGGGGAAAGAAGAAAAAATTCGTTTTTTCTTTATTTTGGAAAGCAATGGACGAAAACAAATCTGAAAATTTATTTGGAAACAAACCCTAACCGTAAGCGAAACAGAGTAAAAATATCAGGCGTAATTCAGGTTAATTACGAAATGAGAGAGTAATAAAATGGGGTGAGAAAAAAAATAAAGGACAAATTTATTTAAATGTGGTACCAAAAGATCGGCCATATCGAGACGAATTCAAAAGGGAGAAAAAGACCAAATTTCCCCTTCACACGCAAGAAATAGATGAAACAAAAGGAAAAGTACTAATAAACAAACATATCTGAAAATATTTAAGAGGTATTCAAATTCAAATACAGGAATAATAACATGGGTGTTTATGGTTATTTAGGAAACGAGATGGTAAAATATATAAGGGGCTAGGAATATAGGAATTAAAATATAGAACAAAGCGAAATACGATTTTTTTATTAGACCAAACATTGAAATTGAGCAAAATCATCTGATACAATACTAAAATTGTTTCTAAAAATTGACGTTTCGACAAACAAAACTTGGTGAAAATAATTTGTCTAATCATTCGTTGCGTGCTAACATAAATTTTATGAGCTAAACGATTACGAACATGGTGGACGGAATTAACGACTTTTGCTATTTTTCATTTAAAATCCACCTTGCATTTATTTCTATATGTATCTGGACGAATGAATAAAACACGACTGGTTATACGTGTAAACTTTTCTTTTACGCTAGATATAATTCTCAATTGACAAACTGCTATCTTGGACCTTCTTCCTTATTAGTAACATTTATCACATTTTTGATTGGCTCCTTATAGATAGCTCCCAATTAATGACTGGGATCCTGGTATTTGCCTTACATGTTCCTGCAAAGAATTTGCCAGTCAGTATTTCGTCATGCTGTTTACTCCGTGGAGCTACAGAGAAAGGTATAAGACTCTTATGGATGAAAAGTACTGTAATGGCTTTTAAATAGTATAATGCTTTGATAATTATATTTAAGTGTCGATAATGTTTTTAAAGTCCCGCTGTTTTTGTTAACTTTGATGTTACTAACATCTATTGTTTTTTTTTGTGCGGAAAAATGGTGTTACGAAAAATGTAAACACTTTGGACGCTTATGTCTCCGAACCTGATAGATAAACATGTAAATAATTTTTCTTGTTTTGTCGGAAATATGATTTAGATTATGAATATGTTATAAAATTAATTTTAATATTTTAATATTTTGAATTTTTTTTTTTCAAAATATCTTAACCTATATCTGTACGAGCGAGTATTTTTTAATTTTTTTTGCTTTCACTCGAAATATCTTCGGAACTATAAAAGATAGATATAAACTGTAAACGACAAAAATATGCATTAGGAAATGCAGTTTTTAAATCTATATTTATTTATTTTTTTTTTTTTTATAAAAAAAACCCTTATAGTTTTCAAATAATCGTCTTATTAAGTTGAAAAAGATTGAAAATTTTCCGTTTTTCAAGATTGTAATGCAATCTTAAAAGCTAAAAGTGCTATGAACAATAAGCTAAAAGTTATGAACAATAAGCAAGCTATGAACACAAGCTATGAACAATAAACAAGAATAGGTACCTCTTTGAAAGACATACAAGTGTATATAATTGGATTTTGAATCTTAGTGTTTGAAATATAGTGGTTATAATTTCAATGTTTTAGCATTTTAATCTGGGAAAGCTGTAATATTTAAAATGGCACGATTGTTGTTGCTCAATGTGTTTACTTACTCCTTGGTAAAATATTAGTGCACAAGCACGAGATATTTTGCTTTGTTTTAAAAAAATTAGGAGGTTAAATGCTCTTGAAGATTCTAAAGATGTTTAATGATTGATGAGGTTTGAATAGAATAGATGAAAATATACGATTTCAAGTAAGCAGTTATGTGCCACCGGGAAAGTTTACAGTTTAACTAAAAGCTCGTCAGATATATTTTATAAGTTTAATATACATACCGTCAAGCAAGTTATCAAAATTGCTTGATATTTTGAAGTGAAATCTATGTGGTCGGAGTATCAAGATGAAATCGGAGCGAAAACTAGAAGGGCTAACTAGCTATTAACAGATAGCGAGTAACTTGTATTGCTTTGAAAGCCTGTAAACGAAACACATGAGCCAGAAAAAATCGAATAAATTTATTGAACTTAATTGGAGTTTTATTTTACAAAATGTTATTCACGCAAAACTATTTCTGCTACATCAAGTAGTACTAATAAGTGTTTTTCCCCGTAGTAGAACAGGGTGTATAATATATACAGACAATAATAAATTGAAAGGTAAAATAAATTTAAATATATCGGAATATTCCTTGTTGTTTCAATTCTAATTTGCATTGCACTCATAATTATTTTTCTGTAAAATTAGCAGTTAAAATACAAAAAAACTGATGTGGGGAGCACATGACTTTCCTTATATAATGCAATGAATTTACTACTTTTACAGTTAAAAAAAATGTTATTTTTATAGTAGATACTTATATTCTTTCCAAGATATTGAATTTTCTTCAATTAGTCGTCAGTTTCATTGATTTAGCGTCATTTTTTATCAATTTGGCGAGATTTTCATTAATTTGGCGAGATTTTTATTAATTTGGAAACAATTATAAATGTCGCCAAGTTGGCGACATTTAGCCAAATTTGTCGCCAAAATCTCGCCAAGCGTTATTCTTACAGCAGATAAATGACTATTGGCGTTCAAATACAAAAGTATTACTCAAAGTTTCTTTTTTCATGAATGGAACGAGCTATATCCACGAGAATGATGTCACTCAATTTATTACATGGTATTACATATGAAAAGTGAACATGTTTCTCTATAGGAAATATATATATTTTTTATTTTATATAGCTTTTTGATAATTTTTTTGAAAAATGTGCAATATCTCGAGAACGCTTCATGTTAGCGTTCTAAAATTTATGCTAATCGTTTTCTAATGAAAAATTACATAAGAAATGTCTATTTGCGTAACTTTATTAGCGGTTTTAATTTTTTGACGATTTTTTCAAAATTTCACTCGAAAATTTAGGGAGGTTCTAAACATTCGATTGCGTATAAAAACAATAGGCTTCCCGTGTTTGCTGATTGTGATTTTTGTACCAAATTGCGTTCGAATCGGTCCCTTCGTTCGTCAGTTATCGTCTCCACAGACTCACTGACACACACACACACAGACAGACTTTCACACACACACAGACATCACCTCAAAAATGTTTGATTTGTCATCAGGGATGCTTGAAACGTGCTGTCCCGTCGAAAACTCGAATTCGAATTTTCGACCCCGTCACAAAACTTCCCTTATACATTATGTATATAAGGAAAGTAATATCATTTAGTTCAATACGAGCCTTTTGACTATGGAGGTGAAATTATTGAGTTAAAACTGCATATTAGGAAAACGCCAATATCGTTTGAGACAATCATTCAGGTGGTGCTGGGGACAGATAAATAGTCCTGCACTGTATGCATTTCTGTGGCGAAAAGTCTAAAATATTCATTATAACTGTCCATTTCGTAAAAATGAATTATTATCGCAATGCAAAGTAGAACGGAAATAATAAAGAATATTCCTACGTATTTAAAATTATTACTTTCCTTATATACATAATGTATAAGGAAAGTATTGTGACGGGGTCGAAAATTCGAATTCGAGTTTTCGACGGGAGAGCACGTTTCAAGCATCCCTGATCACGAATCGAACATTTTTGAGGTGATGTCTGTGTGTGTGTATGCGTGTGTGTGTGTGTGTGTGTGTGTGTGTCAGTGAGTCTGTGGAGACGATGACTGACAAACGAATGGACCGATTCAAATGAAATTTGGTACAAAAATCACAATCCGAGAATACTGGAAGCCTATTGTTTTTAAACGTAATCGAATGTTCAGAACTCCCCTAAATTTTCGAATAGCATTTTGAAAAATCATTAAAAAATCAAAACCTTTAATAAAGTTACACAAATAGATATTTCTTATGTAATTTTTCCTTAGAAAGCGATTAACATAAACTTTAGAACGCTAGCGTGAACCGTTCTCGAGATATTGCACATTTTTCAAATAAATTTATCAAAATATCCCATAAATTAAAAAAAAATATTGACTGTTGAGAAACATGTTCACTTTCCATATGTAATATCATGCGATAAATTTGGTGACATCATTCTCGTGGATCTAGCTCGCTCCTTTCATGAGAAAAGATACTTTGAGTAATACTTTTGTATTTGAACTCCAATACTCATTTATTTGCTATCTCATTTCTCCGTCCACAACGCTTGGCGAGACTTTGGCGACGAATCTGTCGGAATGTCGCCTACTTAGCGACTTTTTGAAATGTTGCCAAATTAAAGAAAATCTCGCCAAATAGATAAAAATGACGCTAAATCAATGAAAATGACGACTGATTGTCGAAAATTCTATATCTTGGAAAGAATATAAGTGTCTACTATAAGAAAAGTCAATTTTTTTTCTGTAAAAGTAGTAAATTCATTGCATTATATAAGGAAAGTCATGTGTTGCCCACATCAGATTTATTTATTTATTTTATCTTCATATATTCTGTACTCTATCCTACAACTTTGTAAAAATACTGATTCATTGTATTCTTAATCAAGAAACCATTTACTTAAAAACAATCAAAAATGCAAATGCTAAATACTACGGCCATGAAGGTAAAAGTAAGAAGTTAAAACTTCATATTTTAAAAACGCCAATATCGTTTGAGACAATCATTCAGGTAGCGCTGGGATAAGATAAGTAGCTTTGTGTTGTATGCAATTCTATGGCGGAAGATCTAAAATATTTATTTAAACTATCAATTTTGTAAACATATAATCACAATTGGTATCACGTTTGCATTCAACAAATAAAATTAAGGACAAAACCTTTTTAAAACGAAAGATCATTTATTAAAACATCTTAAAAGACGTACAAAATATTTTTATAACCACCAGAGGGCTTTCGGGCGTTAATACGTCCTTCATCAGTGGCTACATGCATGGCAAAACATGGAATGTTCATATATAGAGACCAGTTATACAGCAAATTTTCATAAAAATATAAAATGGTAAATGAACTTATTATTAATTAATACAAAATAATCCAAGAAATATATACGGAAAATACAAAAAATGATCCATTATGAATCTCCATTTATATTCACCGTGAGTCGATTTGTAATTTTGATCCCGTTCAAATTTTAAGTTATGCTTGGCGACTTATTCTCGCTCTATGCAATTCAAATCTCGTTAATAGTTATTTATGACATCATTCTTATGAAAATTACGCTTGACGGTTCTTCCGAAATTTTGCTTTTCCTATAACTAAATAATGCATTGATAGTATTTTTCTTGTAATATTTTTACAATTTGAAAGCGTTTAAAGCAATTTTTGTATTTTCCGTGTATATTTCTTGGATTATTTTGTATTAATTAATAATAATTAAATTAATTTATCATTTTACATTTTTATGCAAATTTTCTGTATAACTGGTGTCTATATATATGAACATTCCATGTTTTACCATTTGTGTAGCCACTGATGAAGGGCGTATTAACGCTCGAAAGCGCTCTGGCGGTTTTAAAAATGTTTTGTACGTCCTTTAAGATGTTTCAATAAAAGACCTTTCATTTTAAAGACATTTTGTCCTTAATTTTATTTGTAAACATAAATTATTAGTGCAATGCAAAGTAGAACTGAAATAATAAAGTTCCTACGCATTCAAAATTATTTTACATTTCAATTTATTTTTAACTTCATATATTCTGTACTCTATCCTACAACTATGAAAAAATACTGGTTAAATATACTCATTAGGTAACATTTAATTTAAAAATACTCAAAAATACATATACTAAAATTTACGCCTTTCTGTTGTGTTAACTAATAATAGCGGCTACTTCACTAACAGTAGTGGCACCTAGATATAATTCCCGCATTATGGCATTTTCAAGCATTTCACCCATAGGATTTTATCTCCTTCTTTCTAACCCCATGACTACGCCTTTCTGTTGTGTCATCTAATAATTGCGGCTATTTTACTAACACTAATGACACCTATATGTAATTCTCGAAGCATTATATCATTTTTAACCGTTTCATCCATAGGAGTTTTATCTCCATGCTTTAAAATAGATCCATACTTTAAAATAAAAAATGTATACATTGCAGTGGGACTTACCTTAACCACGTACCAGAGTTATTACTCAGGTGAAAATAGCAACACATAAAACATTGAGTTAGAGATTTATATCTGATTTTATTAGAAATCATGAACATCCAAGAAAGAAAATTTAAATAACATAATGCCATTTGCGTTTTTTTTAACATTCAAACTAAACATAACAATACATAAAAAAAATGAGTTGGAAATTTATATCTGATTCCTTTAGAAATCATGAACATTTAAGAAAAACATTAAATAATATACTGCGATTTGTGTTGCTGTTCCTTCAACATTCAACACCAGTTGGGTGAAAATAACAACACATAAAAAATTGAGTTAGACATTTATATCTGATTCTATTAGAAATCAAGAACATTTAAGAAAGAAAATTCAGATACGTGTGCTTTGTGTTGCTTTTTCTTTATGTAACAGCAGTCGGGTGAATGTAACAACACATAAAAAGTTTAGTTACAAATTTATATCTTATATTATTAAAAATCATGAACATTTAAGAAAAAAAAAATTAGATAATACGTTGCTATTTGTGCTGTTTTTTTTCAACATCCAATATCAGTGGGGAACATAACAAAGCACAAAAAATTGAGTTAGAAATTTATATCTGATTCTATTAGAAATCATGAATATTTAAGAAAGAAAATTTAGATGATATACTACCATTTGTGTTGCTTTTTCTTCAATATTCAACAGTAGTCGGGTGAACAGAATAACACAGAAAAAATGGAGTTAGAAATTTATATCTGATTCTACTAGAAACCATAAACATTTAAGAAATAAAGTTTAGATAATACATTACCATTTGTGTTTCTATTTCTTCAACATTCAACACCAGTCGGGCAAACAGAACACTACATGAAAAATTGAGTTTGAAATCTATATTTAATTGTATTAGAAATCATGAACATTTAAGAAAGAAAATTTAGATAATATACTGCCATTTGTGTTGTTTTTGCATCAACATTCAACAACAGTCGGGTGAATACAACAATACATTTGCACTAATGTACAGTATATTCTGTGGCAAACAATATGCCTGAGATTGCAACGGACATGCCTTATATTATTTGCAGAAACCTAAGAATCGTATTTTTGAAGCTTTCAATCACAGGGTAATTTTGAATTCTGATTACTTGTTAATTTATTTATCCATTGATTAACATAAAAGACAAACATACTGGTGTCAAAAAGTATCTTTACATACACAACAATAAGCGACAACACTGTGCATGAAGTATGCTTCTCTGCGAACTTTTGCAATTCAGGATTTGATTTCGATGTTTATCGACTTAAAATAGTTTTTTATGCCTCTCCTTCGATGTATCATTTGGAAAGAATCTTTGAGGTGGCCAAATTGAGAAGCTGGGTAGACATTGATGGAAATGGAAAATTGTTTCATAATTAGATTTATGTTATATAATGTTCTATTTATGTTTCATAATTAGTTTTATGCTATTTAACGTATGCACTCATATTAGATTTTTCAGTTTGTATTAACGTGTTATGATGTTATGTATTACTTCAAGAAATTCATTCAGTTATATTGAACAGTTGTTGAGAATTCAGTGGTTTTGTGCATGTAAAGATAATTTTGTATACCAGTATATTTTGTATTAAGTGTCATTTTCAATTTTCTTTCAAAGGCTGATGTTTATATTACAGGTATAGTGGAATGCTGGATCATACGCGAACAAGTGGATGCCATAATCTTGGAGTAAGTGGATGCTATAATCTTGGAGTAAGTGGATGTTATAATATTGGAGTAAGTGGATGCCACAATCTTGTAGTAAGTGGATGCCATAATCTTGGAATAAGTGGATGTCATAATCTTAGAGTAAGAGGATACCATAATTTCGGAGTAAATGGATGGCATAACCTTGGAGTAAGTAACAGTTTATCAATGCTTCTTCCTTTAGTATCACTCGAGTGAACATAAATAACATTTTCACTGATGTATCGTATATTCCGTGGAAAACAATATGTCAGAGTTTGCTATGGACTTGTTTATTCTTGTTTGCAGAAAATCCCAAACCATATTTATATATACCATACATTTACATATACCTTTACATATACCTTTACATATACATTTACATATACCTTTCAACCACAAGAAAATTTCCAATTTTGATTGTTTGATAACTTATTTATCCCATGATTCATAGAAATAACAAATACTTGGTACTAATTATGATTTTCATTTTGCTCGTGAACTCTAAAGTTTATATTACACTTAAGATGGAATTCTGGATCATACGAGAGCAAATGAATGCCACTGTTTCTGAGAGAAGAATAGTTTCTTAATGCTTCTTCTTTTAGTTCTTCTCGCATGAACATAACTACTATACATTTGTATTCCCGTATCTGATATTCCCTGGTAAACAATATATCCCCAGTTGTGACAGACATGCCTAATCTTATTTGCAGAAATCTAAGAAGCGTATTTATGAGGCTTTCACCTTCAACCACAGGGAAATTCAGAATTCTGATGCCACTATTAGTTAAAATTCTGCAAACTCTGTCAAGAGCATTTAAATTCCGGAGGTCTGCAAGATACTCTTCACGGGCATTGTTAAGAGTAGCCAGTAAAGAGGCAAAACAAGGATCCATTTTAATTTTGATTTGAATATGTATCGGTTATCCTCAAGCAACTTAATACTACGATTTCCAAATTTAAGACTAAACCTGCAAACTACGAGATGGATTTTCAATACCATATATTTCCACGATTACATGCAATACCATATGAGCCTTGGAGTATTTTATGTCTTATGAATATTTAATTGGAAATCACTGAAATGTTCTTCACTGGTATTATAAAAAGCAAGTAAGAAGACAGCTTCTCACGCAGAATGATTTATATTTTCTTTTTTTTTACAATGCATATATCTCTATTCGAAAAGATAGATAATTCTTACTTCATGAAATGTCATAAAGCCAGCTGAGAGACATTAGCAGGAATTCCGAACAGCGTCTAAATTCATATTTTGTGAAGGAACAAACGTTTGGAATAGATAATGTGCCTTCTCCGTTCTTTTACAATTTGTATATCTTTAGGTAAACTGATTATTATCCACAACATGGAATTCCACAAAGTCACACACAGGAGATACTAACAGAACTAACAGAATGTGTTAACAACGTCTACATTCATCTTCTCTGAAGAAACGAAATGTTTGGAACAGATAATGTACAACTATTTTTTTCAATTTATATATCTCTAAAGAAGCTGACTAATGTCCACAACAGAGAACTCACAAAGCCACTTACAGAAGATACTCACAGAATGTCTGAACAGCGTCTGCATTTATATTTTCTGAAAAAAACACAATGTTTGGAACAGGCAGTCTATCCTCTTTCAATTTGTATATTTTTTAGAATAAGTTGAATAATGCCCACAATATGGAATTCCACAAAGTCACAAACTGAAGATACCAACAGAATGCCTAAACGGCGTCTGCATTTATATTCACTGAAGAAACAAAGCGTTTGGAACAGATAATGTATCTTCTACATTCTCTTTAAATTTGCATTTCTTTAGAGAAGCTGAATGATGTCCACAATATGGAATTCCACAAAGCCACACACTGAAGATACTAACAAAATGTCTGACCTATGTCTGTATTTATATTCTCTGAAGAAGCAAAATGTCTGGAACAGACAATCTTCCGCCTTTATTCTGTTTCAGTTTTTATATTTTTAGAGTAGCTGAATAATACCCACAACATCGAATTCCACGAAGCTACACTGAAGACATTAACACCGCTCCAGAAGAACATCTACATGTACATTCTCTTTCAGTTCAAGTCCCTCTTTACTAAGGTTCAGAGATGTAGTCTAGCTTCATTTCCAAAATTATATTATTTAAAAAGAATTTCCATTGGCCAATTCGGTGCCACCTTTTCTGTGATGTCCTTGAACGCGATCATCCAACTTGCTAATGTCTTCCGCGAATGGACCTCACTTGAAGTTGTTTATTTCCTAACCGTTTGGTGTTTAAGTGCATTCTGGAAGAGACAGAGAGAAAGAGAGTGAGAGAGCGAGAAGAAAGGACTTTTGAAATTCTTTTATTTATGCGCAATAATTACATTTGGTAGCTGAATTTTTTAACGTTTTTCAAGAATGAGCTTTGGTGTCATTGAATTCTGACGCGTTTCACTGGATGTGATGATAATGAGTAAATTCGAGACTGCTTTTGGAATAATATATAAACAAAGACTAATAAATATATAATGAATAAAATGTTTAACATGTAATAGAAAAATGCTCTGGATTTATTTGTTAGCCAACTCCCACTTTTGAAATGATTTTGTTATTAAGGGGAAGGCAGTTAGTTTTTAATGTCTTTTCAGAATGAGATTTGGTGTCATTGAATTCTGACGCGGTTCGCCGGATGTGATGATAATGAGTAAATTCTAGACTGTTTTTGGAATATATAAACATAGACTAAGAAAAAAAAAACAATGAGTAAAATGTTTAATATGTAATAAAAAGTTGCTCTGATTTTATTTGTTAGACAACTCATTCGTTTGAAATGATTTTGTAACTAAAGGGAAGGAGATCTAAATGCCAATGTATACAAAGAATTTGAAAGTTGTCAGTGGCGAAGCGTCTACCTAAATAATTTGCCACCAAAATTCTTTATTTTAATTATATATCGTTCTAAATAAATGTATAAAATGTTTTCTGTGTAAATATATAAATTTCTGAGAAATATATTAATTACATGTTCTGCATGTAATTTTAGACAACAAAGCAAAAAAGACTAAACCCATGACCCTAGGATAAACTTCTTTTAAAGATACACTCACGGACAATGAAAGTTGCGCATCCAGAAGGAAGCATAGGATGGATCTGAAATTTTATTAATGGAAGGATACAGATAAATGATATATATGATCACAAAAACAGCGCAGCAGAACACGTACAGAGGGAGCTGTGGTATACAGTCTGGTCATCCACAATAACGCGTCGCACCGCCTCGTACTGCGATACAAGCAGTAATACGGTCCGGCATGGTGTCGAACAGACGTCTGATGTTGTCCTGCGGCAGACGAGTCCACACTTGTTGGACGTTACGTTTCAAATCCCGAAGATTGCGGCAACGAGGCAGCTGACGTTTCAACTGGTCTCACACATGCTCGTTAGCAGACTGGTCTAGGGAGCTTGAAATTAAGACATAAAGAGGAAATAATAAAGCGTAATGCCGGCCATAAAGACAAAGACAATCAACGAATTTCAAAACTGAGGAATGAAAATAAGAAAACAAAAAAATCAAGCAAAAAAGCTTGCACATGGAAGAGCTTTAGGTTTAAGATAAGTTCATTTCGAAAAAATTCTCTTCGGGTCCATATATCCCTTCGAAATGAACACAAAAATGCTTTTTTCTGAAACACAAGATAGATTTTATCTATAAACTTGTGTTATATGGACGACAAGCATAAAGATTGGAACAATGAAGGAAACATAAATACCTTAAAATACACTTCATTAGTGCAACCATGACAAGCAAAATATGGCTAGACCAATGTTGCCATATGCAAAAAAAAAATATATATATATATATATATATTCTATTGGCTTTCACAGAGAAATACATTTTATATTTATTTATTAAATACATTACTTTCTTATCCACATTTATGGTATTCGTAATCAAGTTAAAATTTGTGATTTCAAATATCTTCTTTTACATGGATGAGATCAACAAAAATTTTATGCAAAAATGTATTTAATCCATTGAATTTAATTTATAACTTTTCATTGGATACACCTTACCAGGCCTGCACTAAATATTAGAAAATTAAACAGGATTCCAGTCGTAGGAATCGTCTAACGGAGATCAGGAGTACGCCGTACTTTTGACTGTGTGCTTCAGATATTGGGTCGAGCTGTGTGTCTACGCAACAGGTCCGATCCCGTGTAGCCTACTCCGTGCAGACATACACGTAACTCAGTGCGTCTCAACGTTTTCGTATTTTATCCCTCCCCTTTTTCATATCGATTTCAGCAGCGCCCCCTCCTAAAAAAAAACTGCTGAAACAGCCACAAAAAGCAATAGGTGCTTTTCAGGTAAGCACATTCCTTTTGACACCCCCCCCTCCCTTGTGTGGCTCCCCATAGGTTCAGAACCGCTGACGTAATTCTTGTTAGTTTTGTTATGTCCCCCTCTTGTGGGGCGCTCCCCACAGGTTGAGAACCGTTGTCGTAAGTCTTGTTAGTTGTATTGCATCGCAGAGATCTCTTGCTAACCGTCAATGTTAGGTTATGCACTACATACAGGGTGTTTAAAAAGTGAACAGCGAATTATTTTTTTGAACCGTTGGCTGCAGACAAATACTTCCAATTGCAAAATGCTTTAAATAAGTTAAGAAATAGTAATCTAAATGATGTGCAATATTTTTGTAAAAAATTAAAAAAATAATTTTTTAATTTATCTTACTAAAATTAATAGTAGTATTAAATCAAAGACAACAAATCGTAGATTACAAGGTCATTTAATAAAAACCATCCCTTATGACGTACAAATATTAAAAAAGGGTAGAGCGCTTTCGGGCATCACCATACCCTTCATCAGTCGATAATGATCATTATTCCGCATAATGATTCCAATAATGATCATTATTCCGTATAATGATTCCAATAATGATCATTATTCCGTATAATGATTCCAATAATGATCATTATTCCGTATAATGATTCCAATAATGATCATTATTCCGTAGTTAATTTATGCAAATTTTGTCTGTCGATTTGGTTTGTATATAAGCTTGTTTGCCCGGTAATTTTTATATAGCCATTGATGAAGGGTATAGTGATGTCCGAAAGTGCTCTGGCTTTTTTAAATATTTGTACGTCATAAAGGATGGTTTTTATTAAATGACTTTTTAATCTATGATTTGTTGGCTTTGATTCAATGCATTATTGAAGTTGACGTGTAACCACTTTAATTAACAATAATAGTAATTCAAAATTGTTTTTTGTTAGAATGAGGACTGACATCTTTTTGTCAAATTATAAAACTGTGCTAATCTGCCATTTTAGGATGCAAAGAAATAAGTATCAGAAAATCAAAAAAGCGCAAAGTTTCATGTATTTAAAAAATAAATACACAAATCCAATGGCGTCAAGATGGACACTTTCTGATAATATTTTTGGTTGTTGAGGGATCTATTATTATGAAAATCGATCAAAATCTTCCTGAAACATAAAATAACCAGAAAATTAATTCGAATTTTAAGAACATTTTGTCGAGGTTCATTTTTTTTTGCTTCCTGAATTGCCTCTGTACCAAATTTCATCACTGTCTGACGTTTAGATCCCCCCCCCCCCCCCCCACAGATACAGACACACAAATATATTTTATTATGTATTGAACAAAAGAGAAACATAAATTAAAAATCCTATGTCTATGAAATAATCAGCAGAGCTTCATGTTATTTATATATCGCGGAATTCCGTCGATCCGCCCCCTCAAACACGGCTGAAAATTGTGAAAACTGTTGGGGGGGGGGGTTGCAGAGTACTGGGAATTTGCTTCTAAAAAAACAAAAAAAAAATAGAATTTTGTCGGTATGACCCTTCAAGTGCAAGAGACATAAAAAATAAAAAAATAAATAAATAAAAGGCGAAGTGTGTGTGTGTGTGGGGGGGGGGGGGCTGTATTCTATGGTAAACAGTCTATCTACAGTAAATGTATTAAAATATTTCAGAGCGTTCCCATGTTAATTTAATAAGTCAACATTACGGAACACAGAAGGTGGTTGTTTGAAATGCTGTTATGATGGCTGTTTAGCTTATTTTTACCGTACGGTCATTTAAAAAAAATTGTTTTCGAAAGCTTGAATAATTTGGAGTATATTCTGTCTATTGGGGAGGGGGGTGTATTAGCATTTAAATTTCCTTTAGAAACACCCTTGCATCAGGATTCGATTTACAGAAGTCGAGGCCCTTATCTGTATTATAAATGACTCTCTCCCCCCCCCCCCCAAAAAAAAAAGAAAGAAAAGAGTAAATGCAGTTGAAGGAAATAACATACAAAATTTCCATGAAGAAACAGGCATTTGTAGCAATTGTTTCGACAGCGTTATACCCCTCCTTTAATCAGACCAAAATAATAGTATGAACCCTTCAGGGCAGTTTGCTCTTAGAGGTTGTTAAGGGCGCATACTGTTGAAGGGGCTTATAACGCCCTCGAAACAATTGTCGTCACCTAAATGACATATGCCTGCTTTCTTCAAGGAAGTTTTGTATGTTATTTTCTTACAAGCATTTATTTTATTTATTGTATCCATTAAAGGAACTGGAGTTAAGGAATAGGGGTAGCAGAATTCAATAGGACACGGATAATGTATAACATACAAAAGTGTGTTTGAATGTAAAGTTTCAATTAATTAAAATGGTCTAATATTAAAATAAATATGACATGATACAAAATATTCTATTATGTGCATATATTCATTGCGTGTATATTTTATTTTTCTGAAAAGTAAAACATGATGCAATGTTTTTACAATAAAACAGTGATATTTAGGGCTCATTGGTATGCGAGGTAAGTTCTAGCTTATTTATCTTATGTGTAAATCCAGCTCTGCCCATAACAATATTTTCTGTGTACTATATATATTTTAGACGCACATCAGTATATATAGATGTACGCCTAGATATTGCCGGTAAAATTATTGCAGCCAAAACTGCTTCTGATTGATGAACTCTTGACTTCTGATGAGAAATAGTTATTAAAACTCACAATAGATGGCGGTATGTGACCGTAAATGATAGAGGATTAGAGGGAAATTTTGCTATATTTTACATGGGTAAAAATATATTTATTTTGTTTTTAAATTGGTGAATTTCGAAATAAAAACATACTTGAGGCGCTAGCCTGAATAGCTGTGAGATTTCCCTCTCATAGATACCTCTATAGATGAGAATTATTTTATTTCGTTCTAAGTCAAATTCGAGATATGGGCGAAAATGTATTTATTTTGGTTTTAAATTGTTGAGTTTTGAAATTTAAACATATTTGATACATTCTTATGAAAGCTGTGGGAGAAGTTTTCGTTTTAAATCGAATTTGGGACTTTTTTTTAAGTTGATTACTTTTTTTTGAGTTAGCAGACATACCCGTCATTGTTCGTGATGTAAAATATGTGCTAATTTTAAAGCATTTATATTAGGTTTTCAAAAATAATTACATTAAAGTATTTAATTTTATTCATATATAAAAATTAAAAATCATATTTGTTTAAATCAACTTACACAAATGTGAAGTTTGGCCGTTGGAGCATTTAAGCTCCGTTGGAGATATATGAATTACAAAAATGTTTTGCCCAAAATAAAAGAAATTAAAAAATTGAAAATATTAATAATTGTCGTAATCTTGTATCTATGACCGTAACTGAAACAGCCCAATGAAGAATAGAATGAATGCCGTTTATTTATAAAATTTATTTTTCTATCGATATCTTTATCACTTAAATAGGATAAATTAAATGAAAATCATCTGTTGAATAAACATATCTGATTGCTTTATAGATTTAAAATAAGTTTGATATAATATTTTTCATTTTCGGGAAAAAAAAAATCGTTTAGAAAATGTTATTTCTAGAGACATGGGGCTGAAAATTTTCCGCTATGTTTTTCCGGAAAATTTTTCACTCTTTTTTTCCCCATTTTTAATTGATTTCAAAATAGAATGCTTTCTCTCTTTGAAAGCTGTTTTTCTGAAAAGCAAGTAATTTACAAGAAGTTTTTGATCATGGAGTTTTCTAATTTTGAAGAGGAAAATGAAGGAGTGCAGAGGAGGAAGGGGGGGGGGGGCAAATGTGCGTATATGCGCTTTATCTTAAGGGTGAGCGTCAGTAAATCTTCTGCCCTATCCGCGCTTTGTTAACTTTCGCGGCACACATTTTTCGCCGAAATTCTGCTCAAACAGTTGCGAAATATTTTCTGACAGATAAAATGCAATGCTTAGATTATATTAAAACTAAATTTAATACCCAATAAAACATAGAATATATTTTTTATTTTAATCCAAAATATTTTTGGTGCTGCCATCTGTTGTCGTAATTTAATTCATACCGACAATTTTTATTTTTTAATGAACATTTTTAAATATCTATTCCTTCTAATACAGTATTAAATACAACAACAGATCATATATACTTATGCCACAATCAGGGAAAGGTAATTTCTCATTCAATAAATTTGATAAGGGGAACTGAATGTACATCACTCAGGACTGCAGTTTTGTCTTCAAGTTCCTTTGTTTTGAAGTTCAAGTCCAAGTTCAATTACGTTTCCGTGATTGTGGCATTATTATATATGATCTGTTGTTGTATTTAATAGTGTATTAGAAGGATTAGACATTCAGAAATGTTTATTAAAAAATAAAAATAGTCTGTATGAATTAAATTACGACAACAGATGGCAGCACCAAAAATATTTTGAATTAAAATAAAAAATATATTCTATGTTTTATTGGGCATTAAATTTAGTTTTAATATAATCTAAGCATAGCATTTTATCTTTCAGAAAATATTTCGCAACTGTTTCAGCAGAATTTCGGCGAAATATGTGTGCCGCGAAAGTTCACAAAGCGCGGATAGGGCAGAAAATTTACTGACGCTCACCCTTAAAGGAAAAGAATGGATTACAACCAAAAGGGTACAAGTTACATTTACTCATTCTCAGAGAAATGTAAATGCAGTTTTAAGAGGCCTCTTCTTTCAGTATTAAGTTTTCTAAAATTTATAAAAATATTTAAAAAATGGAATGTTTTCGCAAGTTCTGACTGCGGGAAAATGCTTTTATAGCACTAAATATATGCTTAACTCGTCCTGCAAATTGTCTCTTCTCTCTTATAATACTCATACGTTCAATTATAAGCAAGTATTTTTTAAATAATTGTTAATATTATATAAAATAAATTATTTTTAAAATTGCTTAATTACAAGAATTTTTTTAATTTATTTTTGTCGTATAATATGTTTATATATTTAATAATTTATTTTTATACATATTATAAACTAGTAATTTATTTTTTTATTTTTGTTATTTTTTAAGAAAGTAGTAGAATGTTTCCCTCGAGTTATCAGTAGGTAGTAAAAAAAAATGCAATATAATATTTAATGTATTTTTCAATAATAATCATTTTTTAATTTTTTTAGAATATTATATTTTATAATTATTTTTATACCTATAATAAACAGCAAATTACTTATGATTCTGATAAGGTTTAAAAATTTTAAATGACATCTTATGCTTTTTGCATGCCTTCTCATTCTTTTTGTGCAATTTTCTAAAATTGGAATTTTGAGGATAAAAAAAACATTATTATAGATGAAATAGATTTTTTTTATAAGTTTTCAAAAGCACGCGTATTTAAGAAATATAATTAATTGTAGCTGTTAACTGCAGTATACAAATATAATTAATTGTAGCTGCTAACTGCAGTATACAAATATAATTAATTGTAGCTGCTAACTGCAGTATACAAATATAAGAAATTTTCATGCATAGAATGTTTTATGTATTTCTAAATTTAAACTTTTCTTTAGCCTTGTTATATAATATATGTTTGACTGTAGCTGTAATATACTTTTAGCAGTCTCTGAACATATTATTCCGGTTCAAATGTAATATACAGAATAATTAAAAAAAGTTCCGGAAAATTTTTCGTTTCCAAATTTTCCGGAAAATCCACATCTCTAGTTATTTTTATGGAAGGTTTTATTGCGTTTTTTTAATTAATATCCCGACAATCCCCTTGGGCTAAAAACTTGAGAAAGAATAAGACCATTCAAACATATTTCGAATAAAGTAAGTTTAAAGGCTTTAGAATACAGAATTTTGGCATACCCGCTATTTTTTTGGCGAGCAAAAATGTCGCCAAGGAAGACTATGTTTGAAAAGTGATTATGAATGCCATGTTAGGTTTAGTGTGTAAATGGTTGAAAAATGCAATATGAGAAATTCATAAATGCATAAATCATATGCATATGCTTATGCAAAAAAGAAAATATTATACAAAAACAAAAGATAGCAGATGTCAATACTGTAAAAATGGATAAAATAATGTAGAAACAGAAAATTTACATAGGAATGGTTGTTCCCTGTCGAAGGCCGCAGTATAGAAACAGCTGTTTGTAATCCGTAGCAATTCGAACTTGATCTACGTCCGTTTAGCGGGTTTATCTCGCTACGTTCGCCTGCTAAAATAACATCACAGAATCCGACCCCGCTGGCAGTCGGAGGTAGCACGTAGCAACATCTGTTTGTGCAACAGTTGCTTCGTGGCTCATAGACGTAACATGAAAATCAGAAAATTATAATTTTCACTCTACAAAGAAAGTAGTTGAAATCCGTTTCAAATCAAAACCAAATACGCACTCTTACATGCATATTCTTTGCTCTTACGACGCGGAGGATGTAGTTACAACACTGCTAACAGAAACCGCGCTATGGGATTACCACATCGCGCCATTAATCGCACCCAAAAATCTCGTCAAATGCAAATTCCGTATGCTAAAGCTGTATCTAAGTTGATTAAGTAAAGCTAAAGGCTTAAGCTGTGAGGCACATTTACTGAAAAGAGAGTAATCATCTCTCAATATTTTTATTGCTTTTTAAAATTCTCAATTAAAACTTTTCTTGAACATATTGTACAGAAGTGAAAATGCGCTATACTTATATGTATAGCTGGAAAATATTTAGCTGTAAAGAGAAAAATATTCTTATTTAATTACTAGCAGTATACCCGTGTTTCGTACGGAATATATAATATAAAGGAACTTTAAGTTCACATTTATGTGTAAATTCCTCTAGTATTCTAAATAACATTGTTATTCAAAACATTCTATTAAAATATTTAATTTAATTCTCCTAAAATGAAGTATAAGAATCTCTGTTCTCGCTTTACAAAATTATCTTCACAGACAGATCTAAAGAGCGTTAAAATGGTATTAGAAGATTTACCCGTACTATTTTTTTTCAACAATTTTCAGCATTTTCTTTCAATAATTGACTAAATACAATATATGAGTTTGATAAATCTTTATTAAAATAAAACAGATGACAAAAGAAATTGAAAATACCAATAATTCTCGTAATCTTTAAAACCGAAAGCGGTAATTGTATATCAATCCAGTCAAAAATGCAATATCGTTAATTTATAAAATGTATATTTATATCCATTTTTATATTATTGAAATCAGAAAAAAATAATAAAAATCGCCTACCATATGAACACATTTGATTTATTACTGTTACTAAGAAATATGATATAACTTTCTTCAAATAAATTTGCTGAAAAAATATCGTCTGCATGTTTCTATGGGAGGCTTAATTGTTTTTTTTTTTATTAATATCTCGATAACCCCTGGCCCTAGAAGCTCAAACATAAACTAGATTTGAAGTGTAACTATTCCAAAGCTACCCGCAAAATTTCATGAAATTCGGGGCAGCTATTCTAGCGTGATGTTGAGACACACACACACACACACACAGGCAGATTTTCTATTTTATTTAAATAGATATATCTCTATATATTTTTTATTTTTAGTGCTTATATATTAAATAAACGTCTTTTTTCTCGTTTTTCACCGACTACAATTGAGCCAAACACAATTACTGTCATTCAAGTATAAGACCGCAGACGATATTTTGCTTGGTTATCTCATTTCATGGCGTACAGTAAAGAAGATGACGGAATATTTAATTATGAATGAATTACCCAGTGGCGAAGAATGATAAAATAATTTGGGGAAACATAAAACTATGGACTAAAATTAACAAATAAAAAGTTTCATACTGGATATTTCAACACTGTTGCAAATAAGAAAAAAAAATCTGATGTAGGTTTAGGCAGCACATGACATTAGGTTAGTTTTGGCAGCATATGACTTTCCCTACAGAATGCAGGCACTCTATTTCTTTCAATGCGAAAAAATGATGTATAAGATCCATGGCACAATAATTTTAACGTTGAAAATTGTACTAACATTTGACGTTTTTCTAGATGACAATATTTAAAATTACTTTGAAGTATCTAATAATTTATATTTCTCGTAAATCTAACTTGACAATGGGAAATATTGTTAACATCTGCTGAGCAATATATTCCATTATATTAAACAATTTTAATTATTAATTTATCAGTTTGGCGCCATTTTTGTCAATTTGGCAACATTTCTGTCAATTTGACACCACATTAAGAAAGTTGCCACGTTCTCCAAATTAGTATATTAATATATTATTTCGCCAAATTGGTCACCAAGCTCGCCAAATGTATCGATAAGTGTCACATATTTTATGACACTATTGTTCATTTTTATGTCATGTTTTAGATACATTTAATTGAAAACGGGCATTATATCTAGAAGGATTCAAACTAGCATTCTAAAGTTTATGTCATACGTTTTAGAATAAATAATTTCGTATAACATGATTATTTATTTGACATTATTGAATGTCGTGATTCTTTATGATTAAAACAAAATATCGTTCGGAAATTTAGGACTCTTCTGAACGTTCGATCACGTTTAAAATCAATAAGGTTTCAGTATTCACTGATTCCAATAATCGGACCAAATTTCATTCGAAACGCTCCATTCGTTCCTGAGATATTGCATCCACAGTCTAACACACACACACGCATGCGCGCGCGCACACACACACACATACAGGAATCTTTTCAAAAACGCTCGATTCGCGTTCAGAAATGTTTGAAATGAGTTAGTTCTTCCGTTGAAAACTCGATGTTAGTTTTACTAAAACTGAAAAAATTTGTGTGTATGTGGGGGGGGGGGGGGGGCAGATTAATTTTCATTGGCAGGGACGACCTGAGGGTTTACGCGCTTATTCTGCGATGGATAGGAGGGGAAGGGGCAAATTAAAGTTTTTTCTAAACTTCACTAAAAATTCCTCTTCTTAATTCAAACGCAGACGCGAGATGTTTTATTCGATAAAGCGGCCGATTCAGTTGACTAGTAGATCAACAACCCTCTCATAGTCGACATCTTCAATTTACTATATTTAAAGATAATCAACTTAATACTACAATCAAATATCACACTTTCACATATACATGATAGAACTAAATGAGTTACATAGTTAACTGGAATTTTAGCCTGTTTATAAAATGAAAAGAATAATACTTTTTAAATATAAGCCAGGTAATGTGAAAGCCCCAGGCCGTCCGACTCGTCCAGAGGACTTAGAGTATCTATTTGGACGGCCGGGAAAAGCCAGGTAATGTGGATTTTCATGGAGTTCCTAGCCATTTTGGCTTTTACCTCCAATCTGATAACAATATATGCGAAACATGACATCATTTGAGCAGTTGAGTCAGAATACAAGAGAACGGCCCAAAGGCCACACCTTCCAGGGGGAAGGGGAGCTTTAGGAGCAGCGATGCTGCCCTCTAGGAGAGGAGCAGGAGGGAGACCACAGGGGGGAGACAGCTGTACCTTAAGAGGTACAGTGAAAAGACAATTAAAGGTTTGAGTCAGCTAAGTTTAATATTAGATATAAAGAAAGACCGATATACAAAAAGGTGCGGACGTGGAAGGCAGAATAACTGTAAAGCATCAAGGAGGTTAAAAAAGGATGGACCGAGGTCGCTTCCTGTGCAGCCTCGGATCGTAATCTGGTACAGTAAAAAGGGTTTTTAAATTTAATGTTGCAAATGTATATAATAAGTTTTATTTTATTTAAAACTTTCTGGTTTTTAACGCAAAACATCTTTTATGTATTTTAATTTTTAAATATTTTATATTTCATATCTTCATTACTCACGAAATTGTTTTTTATTTTCTTTAATCCTTTATTTTTTCCAAATCTGTTTGTTCTGCTTAAATAATGTCAAGTTTAGAAATTTCTGACACTTGAAATTTAAAAGCTTTTTATTCAGGGACTCCTATGTTAACTTTGAGAATTGTCTTACATTCGAAAATTGAATCAGATAGATTCTGTCCCATCATCAATACTATAAATATGTAAATTTCAGTCTTCTTCCGGAGGGCTTTTGAAGGGTTTGGAAATACTTTCAGATCCCTAATTTTGTTAACCTCCTGTTGATAATTCGAAAATCTTCCTTCTGTTAGATTTTTTTCCGTAGTTCACATTACACGTATGCAAAGATTTAACCGTTCAAGTTACAGCGGGGCTGCTGGGGTTTCTAGAAAAATTCTTTAGCACCCCATTTTATCCGCCCCCCAGAGATGAAATAAAAATTTGGTTCCGTTACCCTCTGTTTCATAGTATATTCTAAAATATTCAAAGATTCAGTTCCATAGATTATTGTGGGAGAAGGGGGGGGGGATTCTGGAGGGTGTAGGAAAAATTTTGAAAACATCTTACTTTCTTCGTTCCGTTTCGTGTTCGATACCACACTGCCTTCCAAAAGTTAATCACGCGATGCAAATTCTCAAATAGCGAACTCATCCGTGGATTTTATTGGGTGAAACTTACTGTTGTCGTCTATAGGGATACGTAAATATCAAATGATGTATCCAGTAGAGATTTGCTCTTCGAACGATATCAAAATTAGGTCTGGGATGAAAACGACTTTTTTGCGCCTTAGAGTTTCAATGGTGTGAACATGTTTCGAGAAATGTTAGTGATGATTTTAGATTAGATTAGCTTTGTTATGACACAAAGAATTCGTTAAGGAGATTCTCAACGCTGGCTGACTGTTAGGAGGTTTAATGCAGGGACAGTCCATTAAGAAAGTCGTCAATTTCTTTTTTGTGAACCAGTTGTCGAACCAGTTGTGAAAGTCGTCATTTTTCGATTATGGAAACAAATCAAAATAAATATGACAGTTATCCGGAGTGGACGTAAATTTTTATAGTTAATGCTTAATAATGTTCTACTTATTAAAATTTGCTGCTACATTTTATTTTGCAGCTTTCTGGATCATGACAGTTTCGATTGCTAAATCAATATTGGTCGAGTGTCGTACAGAACAGAGCACCAGGCGCGAAGCGCCTTTAATCTCCAGTTTCAAAATGTGGTTCTTATCATCATACTGTGACATTAATTCAGTGACCCTAATGGGAGGTTCGAGGTTTTTATTTACTACTTTTTTCATATTTGTCCTAGCTCCTATTGTGGCAGTTTGTTGCACATTTAGAGTTTAAGCAGTTTGGGGATAAATCAATATTTAAGCAAAATAATTTTTAATATAGCACATACTTTTAAAATATTATGGGTATATATAGACAGAAAGTCAATTATTCATTATTTTAACTTTCCTCAATCTAATACTTTGGAGGTAAAAGAATAATATCTGTTTTGGGTTTAATTAAGGTGCTCATCGAATTTTTCCGGCTTAACCAAACTACCGCCGTGGAAAAAATTTACTTATCACCTGTCGGGTTATAAATAAAATAAAATGAAACTTAAACTTAGAATGTGCCAATGGAATCAGTGCCAATATGAAATCTTCACTGAAAGGTTATTTCAATTTCCGTATTTTTCTTGCTCATCTTAGTACCTGCGGAAATAGTGATTTGGAACGAAGCTATCTGCTTGAAAACTTATATATCTTATTCATATTTCTTGCAAATTAACACTATTTCAATGCTCCAAGAAAACTCCGAATACTAAATATGGGAGTGGATATATGTGGGCGTGACATTTTATCGCCCTTCCCAGAACATTTGTAGTTAATGTCTTAAAACGGCCTACATTGGAATTTCTGCTTATTAAAATTGACTGCTACTATTTATTTCGTAGCTTTTTAGATCAAATTATGCTGTCAATAAAATTAACGTTTAAGCTAAATAGTTTTTAATATAGCACATACTTTTAAAAAATTATTGGTACCTATAGACAGCAAGTCAATTATTCATTTTTAACTTTCCTTAATCTAATATGTACTCTGGAGGTATAGAATAATGTTATCCGTTTTGGGTTTAATTAAGGTGCTCAACAAAATATTCTGGCTAAACCAAACTGCCGCAGTGAAAAGAATTTACTTATCACCTGTCAGGTAGGTTATAAATAAAATAAAATGAAACTTTAACTTAAAATGTGTCCATCAGTGCCAATTTTAAATCTTCACTGAAATGTTATTTCAATTTCTGTATTTTCTTACTCATCTTAGCACCTGCAGAAATAGTGATTTGAAACGAAACTATCTGCTTGAAAACTTACACATCTCATTCATATTTCTTGCAAATAAACACTAATTCAATGCTCTAACTCCGAATACCAAATATGGGCGTGGATCACGTGGGCGTGGCCATATGCACGATTTACACATGTCCTGGCGATTCGCAATTAAATATTCTAGGCATTTTCTAAATAATGCTTAAAAATGACTAATTGATAATGATTAAAAAATCAAATGTCTCCAATACATGACTTCGTATAATATAAATCGGTACTTCCTTATTATAGCAGCCCCGAGGATGAATCGCCAAGCGACCGAGATGTATCGCCAAGGTAGGTAGTAAAATCTCGCCAAACGTTGCAGTCCTAAAGAAACAGCACGTGTTTATATCGTCATATTGCTTTTCCGTTAACATTCCCAATTTCGTGTTGTTTATTTTAAATGGCTTGTTTTTTTTTAAAATATGTTGTTAACAATCTTTAATTTACCAAACAATGAGATGGATGCATTATCACTATTTCAAGAATATGCAAAAGTAAAGGTCAAAGAAACTTCTATGCAAAAGCAAAGTACAAGACTTTCCCTTTACAATTATTATTTGAAGGGACATACTCATACTATAAATCTTAGGAATATGTCTGTCTGTCTGCTTGCGCTACAGCAAACTCTAAAAGAAAGTGTCAATATATCAGTTGCGCAGAAGAATCAGAACAACATATTAGGTTTTTACTTTCCCTATATACATAGTACAATGCATAGGAAAAGTATTGTGTGGGGGTCTAAATTTCGAATTCGAGTTTTCGATGGAAGAGCAAGTTTTAAGCATCCCTAAACTCGAATTGATCTTTTATGGGATGATGTCTTGTGTTTTTATGTGTGAGTGTCCGTGAGTCTGCGGAGACGATATAACACAAACGAATGGAGCGTTTCGAACGAAATTTGGTACAGAAATTACAATCAGTGTATACTGGAAGCCTATCGATTTTAAACGCAATCGAATGTTCGAAAAATCCTCAAATTTTTGAATAAAATTCTGAAGAAATCATCAAAAACGTTAACAATGTTACGTAAGTAATCATTTTGTATGTAATTTTTCATTAGAAAACGATTGATACAAATTTTAGAATGCTAGAATGAACCATTCTCGAGATACTACACTTTTTTTCATATAAATTTATAAAAACACCTCACATAAATTTAAAAAAAGTATTAACTAATATGAAATGTTAAATTAACTATTACGTAATATTATGCGATAAATGTGTAAACACCGTTCTCGTTGATCTAGTTCGTTCCATTCACGAGAGAAGGTATTTTGTGTAATAGTTTTGTATTTTGACGCCTATCTATTCGTCAACAGCCATTTATATATGAGAAATACTCTGTTCTCCGCTTGTCTGCAACGCTTGGTGATAAATTTGACGCTGATTTGGCGATATTTCGCCACATATTGACGATAATTTCGATAAATTGAAAAAAAATGACGCTTAACGTAAAGGACGCCAAATTGATGAGTTAATTATGAAATATTTTAGTGGCTACTCGTATATTGCTTATTGCGGATGCTATCGATATTGATAATTGTCAATTTAGTGTTCTGCGAAATGAGTATAATTTATTTGGGTACTTCAAAATAGTTTTACGTGTAGTCATACGGAAAAACTCTAAATGTACAATTCAATATTAAAAATATTGTGTGCTCCAGATTTTATACATCATTTTTTCACTGTGAATAAGTAAATTCATTGCATTATATAGAGCAAGTCATGTTCTGCCCAAATCAGATTTTTTATTCTACGAACTCATGTGTTGGACGCATTCGATTTTTTAATAAAAATTTCGGATTGAAAAATTTCCTAACAGTTTTCAAAATAACATAAACACACAGCGTGGTGGCCAAAATTTATCTCCAATCTTTAAGAATACATAGTTGTTACTTTTTTTATATACATAATAAGAAAAGTATTGTGACGGGATCGAAAATTCGAATTCGAGTTTTCGACGGGAGAGCGCGTTTCAAGCATCCCTGATCACGAATCAAACATTTTTGAGGTGATGTCTGTGTGTGTGTGAAAGTATGTGTGTGTTCGTGTGTGTGAAAGTATGTGTGAGTGCGTGTGTGTGTGTCAGTGAGACTGTGGAGACGATATCTCACGAACGAATGGAGCGATTCGAATGAAATTTGGTACAAAAATCATAATCCGTGAATACTGGAAGTCTATTGTTTTTAAACGTAATCGAATGTTCATAACCCCCCTCCCCAAATTTTCGAGTGAAATTTTGAAAAAATCATTAAAAATCAAAACCTTTAATAAAAATACGCAAATAGACATTTCTTATGTAATTTTTCCTTAAAGAACGATTGACATCAACTTTAGAACGCTAGTATAAACCGTTCTCGAGATATTGCACATTTTTCAAATAAATTTATCAAAAATTCCCATAAATTATAAAAAAATATTAACTGTTGAGAAACATGTTAACTTTTCATATAAAATATCATGCGATAAATTGGGTGACATCATTCTCGTGGATCTAGCTCGCTAAAATCGTCTTAAATCGTCGATCTAGCTCGCTCGTCTTAAAATCACCCCACAAAAAACATAGGCTATGCTTCGAGTTTCTATGACCAGTGATTCTCGAGATATTAGTGAAAAACAACACTTTTCCCTAGAAGTTCTACCCCCTTACTCCATGATTCACAACGAAAAAGGCTGGACATTGTTGGTTTAAAACGTGAAAGTCAATTACAGTCAATAATAATTGAAAGTCAATTAGTTTTGTGGGAGTTTATTGAACGTATTAGACACTTTTGAAAATCGCAGGTTTGAGATATGAATTTAAATGGAAACTATCATCATGGTTTATTTCTCTCAGGTTTACTCAACAACGAAAAATATTAAGAAATCACAAGAAAGATCAATCATGTATAAAGCATTGATTATGAAACACTTTCCAAATTTAATTTTATTTAAACATCTCTAAAATGCGATACATTCAGCGGTAATATATCACAATCGACCCTATGTGTTCCGGTGTAATTTCTATCATAGTTTTGCATGGTAAATCCCGAGCAACGCCGGGTAAATGCTGCTAGTATTATATACAAACAGAAAGAATGGTGATGGCGAGTCAAAAATGTGGCTTTTGAATTAGGATGGATCCTTAGGTTTCCAGTGTCTCTGAATAAGATTCAAGCATTTTTTTAATGATATATATGTGTTTGTTTACTGTCTATGTTTCCATTAAATCCCTAAACGTTTTTATTAAAAATTAAAATAAAAAATATTCTTTCACCACCCTCTCCCTCACCTTATTTTAAAAAATATATAATAAAATAAAATTTCAGAGCAGTAACACCTTCAGAACTTTAATACCCTCCCCTCCTCCGGGCGCGGTAGCCCATTGGTTAGCGCGTTGGAGTTGCACTCGGTAGGCCCGGGTTCGATTCCAGCCACTGCCAAAACTGCCGCCGTGTTCATGCGGAGTACGATCACGTTAAACATGTGGGTCCGAAAGTCCTTCCGAGAGGTTGGTGGTAGGGGAAGGAGGGTATGTTCCTTGTGGATGCCTCCCCCACTGGGTTCCGGTCTAAATTGGGTGGCACTTCCCGACCGTCCAAACAGTTACCTTACACCTTTCTGGTAGGTCGGACGGTCTGGGTTTCAACAACAACAACCCTCCCCTCCTCCAATCCCCCAGATTAGCCGTACGTTGAAGGCAGTCTCTGCAGAATTTAGCCCATGGGAATGGCGATAAAATATTTATATGGGAAACTGTATCTTAAATCTTAAAAGAGTTTTTTTTACAACAAAATGCTTATAATAAGGTTCATTTTACTGAAAATGCTCGTAATTAAAAAAAGTATATTTCTTAAGTTTAAAAAAATGCTTAAAATTTTACCGGTATACTGTTATTTTAATATAAGAATGAACTTCCTAGGGGAAGTTTTTGAGCAGGAGATAGACATGAATACATACATGGATGCAATGACAGATGTTAGTAGTAAAATTAGTAGCGAATCGATGTTATGTAGCGAACTGCATGGCAGCCATTTCTTTACCTAAACTAGACCGTCCTGCTCTCTAGTTAAACTTGGTACCCGGGTAGTTGTCTGATGGATATGACACGCTGATCCGTTATTGTAAAATGAAATTTATTTCTGCTCAGAGGCTCTGCTACTCATAGTTAGATCACATGCAGAACAATATCAACGTTAAGCTCTTTGTCAACTAATCGGAATCCATTCCATAGAGCTAACGCTAGAAAGAGAGGCCATACAATCCCAAGTTCTACGAATTAACACAGATGTATTCAAAGCAGACAAAATATTCATATCGTCAGATCTTGAGAAACAAGGGTTTACCTATTTCAAACACCCATCAATTCAAGCAAGACATTTAGAATTTAAAGAAAATGCATTCATGCAAAATACGTTGATATATATTTATAGAGACGGATTTAAAGCACCATCAGGTACAGCATCAGAATTTTGTGCACTTCACATCAACTACTGTGTATACAAGTGGTCTAGGAAAAGGAATACTAACAGCGTATTTCAAGCAGAATTTTTTGCTATTTATCAAGCTCTCATATGGTTTGGTTATCAAACATTCAGCTCAGTAAACAATTGTAACTGACAGCCAGTCCAGCATTAAATTACCCCATCATTCAATTAGAAATATTTTTGCTCAACTAATCCAAGAAGATTCCAATAGATTTATATAGGTGATATGGTTTTCAAACATTCAGATAAATGACAATTTTAACTGATAGTCAGCAGAGTTGGGCAAAATATATTGGAAATGTATTTTCAATACAAAATACGAAACACATAGGTTTTAGGGCATAAAAAA